>BCLU01000011.1:306142-425559 GCA_039545375.1 Trichosporon faecale
CTGGTCGTGCTGGTCGTGCTGGTCGTGCTGGTCGTGCTGGTCGTGCTGGTCGTGCTGGTCGTGCTGGTCGTGCTGGTCGTGCTGGTCGTGCTGGTGGTGCTGGTCGTGCTGGTCGTGCTGGTCGTGCTGGTCGTGCTGGTCGTGCTGGTGATGCTGGTAGGCGCGCGGTATTGCGCCCTGTCACCTTGAGACAACCCCGTCGATCGGCGCGATTGCCACCGCTGTAGAAGACTGTACGCAAGCAACCTGGCAGGACCTCCCCTCACTTCAACACCGAAGCTCTAATCGCAATTCACGCCGCCTCCTTCCTCCATATCATCGACCCGCCACCTACACCTCGCCCGGCGAACCGGACGCTGGCCGCCTGCCGTCTCACCTGCTCCGCGCTGAAGAGTGTTATCGACAGTCGCCTTCCTCGTCACAAGGTCCTCGTCCCTCGCATCCCAAAGGCTCCCCAGCTTGCCACAACGCTTTGTTTCAACCACGAAACCCTGCTCTGGAGCAGTGATACGGAAGGATGGAGAAAGAGTGCCACTGCGAACATGTACGATGTGAACATGCCTGTCGACGGCCCGAGCAATACGGCTGTCGTAGCCAAGGACGCGTTCCCGCCACTGACGACACTGCGATGGCAATGCCCGTGTTTCGCATCTTCGAGCACGGTACGTACTCAAATCCCCGCGTTGCCGACACCTTCATCGTCCTCCCGTGTCGCGCGTATTTCGCGAGCCGAGTCCTCTCGACCCCTGGAACAGTCGAAGACAAGTTTGTAGAGCTCCGCTCACATGCGGTACGACACGGGGGTGTGCCCGTCCCATTTCGCCTTCTCGTACGTCAGTGACGCCCACCTACGCCAGCTGCACTCCACCCGACCCAACATCCTGGACGGGGCACAGGAACTTGTCCTTCTGTTCACGCCGACGGCATCGTCGACCAACGGCGCTGTAGTGGACGGAATCCGTCGCTCTCGCCCTACTCCAGAACCCTGCGCTGCAGATCGTCTTCCTCGCTAAAACCAGGAGCTCGGCGTGGTTCAGCGATGACCCCGAAGCCCGACTAGTGATACTGCAGACGGATCCGTAGCAGTGGCTAGGTGCCTCGGTCATGGTGCAGAGATGCCACTACTGTTCGGAATGGCCACAAAGATGACTGCAGCGCATTTCGGGCGGAGCTTCTGTGCAGGCAGGCAATCTATTTTGGGACTGCTCGTGACTGACTTCTCGAAATGACCGCCAGCGGCCGCCGGTCGGTTCAGGGCGAAGCTCGTTGTACCGCCTCACTTTCTTACGTCGGCGACGTGATCTCAACTCTTCTGCGGCGTCATGCATCCTCCTCAGCACTCAGTAGCGGTGCAGCATTCGGCATCAGCTCGTCCGACCGCATCAACGCCGACGCTGTCGAAGCACCTTTCCTCGCCAGCCCGAAGTAAATCGCAAGTGTGTAATGTGTAAGGAGATCAAGTCCATGTCCGTCAGGCACGGATCCGAAGTCGAAGGGCGTCGAAGGCGATGCCGATAACGCAGGCGGGGCAATGTGTCTGTGCCTCCCAGATCGCCGCGGAACTGCGTTTGCCGCTGCGGTATTTCGCCTTCACGCCTTCTCATGCGCCGCTTTGCTCACTGACGCTAAGGTGTTATGGCACGAGCAATGCGCCTTAAACAGATCGACGTGGGCTGTCGCCATGCTGTTTTCTCCTCCTCACTTCCCACTCATCGTAACTTGCCTAACATCGCAGAGCAGTCGCTTGTCCACTCGGTAACCTTGTCTCCAACCTCCTGGTCCCAAACCACTGTCGACCTGTAAGCTACTCATCCGCTTCAGTAGCTGACGCCCAGCACGCTTAATTGTCACTTGACTGTTCAGACAACGGCACCCTCAGCATGACGGCCGAGACCTCCCCGCTGTACACCGTCAAGGTCGTGTTCCACCGGGCTTACTCGCTCCCGATCGCGGACCTCCCCTCGCGCAGCTCCGACCCCTACATCAGCGCCGAGATCCGGCCTGCGCCTCCGACGTCACAGCCAGAAGACGACCCCTCGTCCTCCTTCTCCAAGCTGTCGCTGTCCAGCTCCCCGCGGCGGAAGTCATTCACCCCCGAGCTTGCACCGCCGGCCACCTCGCCTCGACGGGCAAGTTTCGGGCGTGAGCTCGCGCCGCCGTCTGGCTCTCCACGCCGTGCCAGCTTCTCACGAGACCTCTTCAAGTCTGGGGTGAAAGATGGCGGGGAAGTCGAAGGCACGGAGACCGATCCGCCCCTCCGCTTCCGGACGTGCACGGTGCAGCGCAGCCTGAATCCGGAGTGGGAGAGCGAGTGGATCGTGGCTGGCGTGCCGAGCCGGGCCGTGATCGAGGCCCGGGTCTATGACGAGGACAGCTGGAAGGAGAAGGACGACCTGCTCGGCACGGCTATGATTCCACTCATTCTGAACGACCACAGCTCGAGCGAGTGGGTCAGCTATAAACTGAGCAAGACCGGGGCGGACCCCGTCGCGCTCGGCATCAAGGCTGTCATCGGCGCCTTCGACAGGGACGCACGGCACACGGCGACGCTCGCCGTTAGTGTGCGCGTATTGGGACGCACGAAGCGGAACATCGGGAGGATGTACACTGTCAACTCTCACTGGTGGATCCACTACTCGCCCCTCGTCGGCAGCATAACGAATACGAAGACGCCGGGGCAGCTCGGCGACGCCTCCGAGCGGGAACACTACGAGTGAGTTCCGCAAATCGAGCAGAACTGACACCAGCTTCCCCGCGAACCAGCTGCAACTCCATGGCCCCGTGCCGCTCGCGCTCAAACACCGCTTCGCCCCGTTCAAGAGCTTTGTGCAGCCGATGTTTGAGGCCAAGGGCCTCAGAGGCATGACAATGCACCGCATCATGCATCGGCAGCACCTTAAGACGTACCAGTTCGACGAGTGGACAAAGTACGGCGTCCTGCCTGATCCTGTTGGTCCAGAGTCTCGGCACCCGTCTGTCTCTGGTCCAAGCGGCTCTGGTCCGAACGGCTCTGTTCCCACTTTCTCCGAGCCGTTCACTCCTACACCTCTCTCAGCCACCTCCGAGACCTCCATTCCTCCGTCCCCAGAATCGGTCGCCCGCAGCTCAATATCGACGGAGACGCAAAGCGGCGGTAACCCGGAACACGAGATGGCGCGCCGCTTCCTCGACATGTGCTACTGGGGCAAAGGGTCTAGGATCTTCACGTACGTCATCACGCGCAACGGCATGATGCGGTTCACGGAGACGGGGCCCGAGTTCGCGATCGACCTGCTCAGCAAGCACATGATGCACGCCGACGTCGACACGTATGTCGCGTACAGCGGCGAGTTCTTCGTGCGTCCGCGGCGGCGCGCGCGGAACGGGGCTAATGCGCCAAACGGATCGCCTGTCTTCTCTCGAGAGACCTCCGCCACCTCGACCGACACGAACGAGGACGAAGAGGAGGATGTCAGCTCGATGCTGGAACCAGTCCCCACCTGCCTCGACGAGGCAGTCCACCCCCTCCTGGATCGGAAGCGGACCTCTACAGTCTCAACCCTTGAGAAGCCGCATGGGCCACGAACCGTCCTCGGCCGTGTCATCGTCTCGGGGCTCGAGCGACTTGGACCGAACCCGACGTCGAACCAGCCCGTCATCACACGCACGCTGATGGGACCTGACGGCGGCGGCTCAACAGATCCGCGGGACTACGAGCTTGTGATAGACAACGAGTCGGGTACGTACAGGCCGCACGTCGAGCTCCTCCCCACGCTGCGGAAATGGCTCGCGGCCAACTTCGTCGGGCTCAAAGTCACGGCCATGAGCGGGATGGACCCCCAGCTGAAGGCTTGGAAGGAAGAGAGGAAACAGAAGAGGAAGGAGAGGCTCCGCGGCCGTATCTGGGCGGCCGAGGAGAGCGACCTTTCGAGTGTCGAGAGTGATAGTGGAGACGAGGAGCTGCCCATGGGCAAGCACGCGAAGGGGTTCGAGTTCCTTGCTGATCCTAAGGGGACGACGAGGCGGAAGATTAGCAGGGGGAGAAAGGCTTAGGCCTAGAGATACCCATATAGATATGCTGGGACGTAGTATTCTGTCCTAGACCAAGGCGCGCGTCCGCCACGCAGCATCGCCATGCGTAATGCGGCGGTCAACGGATTACGACGGTTCTTGCTGCAACAGCAGAAAGCAGTATGGTCTGGATATGTGGGTTGAGCGGCGACGCCTTACGGTGGCTGAAACTACTGCTGAAGACATCGCTAGAGTAGTGGGAGCGCTAAATCAACGCCCCCTGTAGCGCTGTAGCCCAAATCTCCAGCCAAGTAGCATTTCAGAGAGTTGAGCTGACTGTTGACGGCCTTTGAGAGAGAATATCTATCGTGGGAAAGTGGAGGGTTGTGTTGTGACGAAGTCACGCGTCACCGTCCCCCTGCACCTGCCATCCCCCTTCCCATCAACAGTATTACTACCCTCCCATCAACGACCCCGACGTTCGCGAACGATGAGCGCCTCGTTGACCTTCAGTGCAGGTCATGCGTCTCGCGACGTCCTTCCGCCGGACCGTCGAGGCCCTCGTTGTCTCCTCGATGCCGTCACCGAAGACTTCTTCCCCCGTATCGAACTTGGACGGCGGCCACAGGCTGAAGGGACGACCGAACGTTGTGAGTATTGCAAGAGAGGGTACAGCATTATGGTCTTGTTACCTCTGACTGCGTCCCCATCTCCTTCCGACCTATTGCTCATGTGTCAGCGAAGCGGTTGAGGATCAGTGAGCAATCTTCCTCCGGAGCGTCAAGCTCGAACAGAGCCCCCGACGACGATGACCGCGCAACGGTGCAGCTTCTTTCTCAACTCCCGGAGCAGCGTCTCTTCGTTGAATTCGACGCGGACCTGAACCAACGCATGAGGAACGACCTCCTCGCCCGCGTCCTACCTCACGCCCGCGACGTGCCCGGCCCCCTCGACACTACCGGTCACACGGCGCTTGCGCGGTTCCACGTAGCTCTCTCCTCGTGGTTCAGTTTCCAAGAACACTTTCAACCCCCGGCGAATCAGAACGCTCGGGAGAGGGTAGAGATCCTCTACCACTCTCTCATCCTATCTCTCCTCGCCCCACTCGCCAGCAGTCTCTACCGCTCCGGCGCGTTCGACATCGTGTTGACTGACCCCGTCCCCGCCTGGGAGGACGCCCCCAGTGTTGGAAGAGGGACCGCCGACATGGGGCTCGTAGGCCGGCGCGCGGGCCTGGAGCTGAAGACGTCAAGCTCCCGTAGCGCCAATCTCCTCGACACGCTGCGCGAGGCCGGCCGGCGGCACGAGCAAGTGGTTCTCGCCGCCGCAACCAGCGGCCACCGCAACGGCGGTCTTATTCCGGACTGTCCGTTGTTGTCCGTCGGGGACACGCAGCGATTGTGTCAGGTAAGCAGCTTTGCATGAAGTTACTGACGAGCGAGGTCGTTCGAGAGATGCACAGCAACCAGTGGGAGTACGTGATCGCCTCCACTCCGCCGGAATACCTGCTCTTTCACCTGGAAGATCGAGGGAGGATTCGTGTTGGGGCGCCGGTCCCCACCTGGCGAGGGCCGAGCACGACGCACAACTCTCTTCCTCTTATAGGGCTCATGGTCGCCCTCATGCTCACCGAGAGCGACGGCACAGACGACCATGACGGATCGTCAAAGTTCGTGCCGCGCGCGGAGTGGCAAGGAAAGAGCAGCGGCAGCTCCAACTCCCGTCCCGAAGGGCGAGGCGGAGCAGGATCCTTAGCTGGACCAACCCCGGACGCGGCGAAGGATACCGGCGGACATGGGACTCCGTTCCAACCCCTGTCAGGAGAGGCTCGTGCCATTAGGGGCGCAAAGGACATCTTCGACCTCTCGGTAAGGCTCCAGAATGATAGCGCTGACACTCTAGCCAAACCTAGTGTTATGGGCCGGGTCTATAGACGCGACAGTGCTTCCTGCCGGCATGCTGGGCCAATGCCTCGCACCGTGTCCTCCTCAGACCGTTGTGCTACGCAAACCCAGGCCATCCGACGGCTCGTCTCAGTCGTCCGCTACGGGGCCGCCAACCCCGGATGCAACTGATACCTTGGTCCCCACGATCAGCGTGACGCTGCAAGAGTGCATAGGTCGCGGGGCGTCGTCGCTCGTTTACGGCGGGCTAGTAGATGGCACAGACGTGCGCCTCGCAGTCAAGATTACCATCCTCTCGTCTGAGCAGGATGACGGAGCTTCGAAGCGCTCGGGGGTACTGCAGGAGGCGACGCTGTACGGCAGCAACCTACATGTTTTACAGGGCAACGTCATCCCATACTTCGCCGGCTTATACCGCTATGCGCAGCCGAAGGACACGTCCGAGTCGAACGATTTACAGAACAAGGAGGTTCTGATTACACTTCTCGAGGATGTGGGGGATCCTGTCGGCGACGAGGAGTTCGACGCCTGGAGATCATTAGGGCCGGAGGACAGGTGAGGATTCGGGCCGCAAAATCACTGACAACAACAGAGATCGGATCAGTATCTGCTATTCGCAACTGCACCGCGCCGCCGTCACGCATGGCGACTTTTCCATGCGCAACATTCTGCGGGGGGCCGACGGACAGTTGAGGATAGTGGACTTCGAGCGCAGTACCGTCGAGCCCGCGGACGCTGAATGGAGAGAGAGGGAGCGAGGGGCAGTGGCAAGGGCAACTGGGTTTGAGCTTGCTTGAAGTAAGCATGCCAAGGGCCTCGAGTTCAGCAAGGCAGAAGGGGTAACAGGAGGTGGAAGGACGTTTAGTAGAAGCAGTTGTATTAAAACCATGTATAACACGTTGAGCTGAGACCGAACACCGCCTCCGACGGCATGGGGCATGTCACAGCCTCTCCCAGTTCTACTCATTCTAATATTGTCCGCCTAAGCTACAGTGTACAACCTAATGGGCTTGGTAATCTCTCGCATGAGACTAATTCACGCCACCGCTATCGCCACGTGGTCCGGGTGGCCACTGAAATTTCAACGATTTCAAGATTTCGCCTGATCCTCCACCCTTGCTCTCCTGCTCTCTCTACCTTCGTGTATGCGGTTCCGACTCGCGCGTCTTCCGCTGTCACACATCCCTCGCCCCTCTTTGATTCCCCTCAGTGCGCGCTCGATCCGAACGATGCAGACCGACGCTGCCCCCGCCCCCGCAGCGGTCCCCGCCGCTTCGGCCACTGCCCCGGCCGACGTTCCGGCTCCGGCTAGCGCCGCCGCCCCCGCCCCCGTCGTCGAGAATGGAACATCCGCCCCGTCGACAAGCCAGAAGAAGCCCGGACCCAAGGTCAACCCCTCCGGCAAGGGAAAGCGGAAGCGTAACCGCCGCCCGCTGCCGGACCCGTACTCGCCCGCCGACGTGCTGTACCACGATGTGGTCGACTTCCTGGGCCCGGAGTACGTGAAGGAGGTGCTTGCGCGTGGAGACGAGAGCGAGTGGACTGCCCCCGAGGGACTGGAGCGGTTCAGCATCGTTGAGCTCAATGTTGGCGCGATGACTGTCAGTGGTGAGTGACACCCAACCTCCTCCGTGACTACCCGTGCACGGTGTCAGCTGCGCGGCACAACCCCCAGCTAACGCCCAGGCGAGTCGCTGTCGCTCTACGAGGAGAACGGGAAGAAGTGGGCTGTCGTTGTCCCCTTCGCGCACCCTGGCGACATCATCAAGGCGAAGATCTTCAAGCACGATCGTTTCTGCTCCTTCGCCGACCTGGAGGCGACGCTGTCCTACTCCTCCGCTCTGCGTGGAGGGGAGGGCGACCTGTCGCAGAACCCCGAGGGTCCGGGATGCAAGTACTTCGGGGAGTGTGGCGGCTGCCAGCTCCAGCCGGTGCCGTACCGCCTGCAGCTGGCGCACAAGCAGCGTACCGTCGACCTGGCGTACAAGCGCTTCTCCTCCCTGCCCGCGAACAAGGTGCCGACGATCCTGCCGACGATCCCCTCCCCGCAGCAGTGGGGATACAGGACCAAGATCACGCCGCACTTCGACGCGGCGCCGCGCGCGATCCGCGACGCGGGCGAAGAGGCGCTGAACGGCTGGGCGGGGCCCAACGTCGGCTTCGACAGGAAGGGCAAGCCGGGCGTGCTCGACATCGAGGAGTGCCCTATCGCCACGCCTGTGCTCAACGCCAAGCTGACCGAGGAGCGGCAGCGGGTCAAGGACACGATCCTGTCCTTTAAGCGCGGCGCGACTGTGCTCCTGCGCGACTCGCTCGTTGCGCCCGACCCGCTCCCCGATGCGGACCACCCCTTCGACCCGGCGAGCACGCAGGAGCACGTCGCCGTCACGAACCACAAGCAGACCGTCTACGAGCGCGTGGGCCCGTATCTGTTTTCCTTCAGCGCCGGCAACTTTTTCCAGAACAATAACTCTGTCCTCGTCCCGCTCACGGAGTACGTCAAGGAGGCTATCTTCCCCGAAGGCGTGCGGCCCCCCACGCACCTGGTCGACACGTACTGCGGCAGCGGTCTGTTCGGCATCACGCTGTCTGGCTGCTTCGAGCGCGTCGCCGGCGTCGAGATCTCGCAGGACAGCATCAACTTCGCTACGCGCAACGCCGAGCTCAACGGGCTCAGCGACAAGACGACGTGGCTCTGCGGCAAGGCCGAGGCGATCTTCGCCGGCCTCGCCGAGCAGGGTTTCGCCGGCAGCCACTCTTGTGTGGTCATCGACCCGCCCCGCAAGGGATGCGACCAGCCGTTCCTCGAGCAGCTCCTCGACTTCCGCCCCCTGACCGCCGTGTACGTCAGCTGCAACGTGCACACGCAGGCTCGGGATGTTGGATGGTTCGTCGCTGAGAGCGAGAAGCGCGGAGAGGGACGGTGGAAGTATGTTCTCGAGTCCCTCCGCGGATTCGACCTCTTCCCCCAGACGGCGCACGTTGAGAGCGTCGCCGTCCTCCGCTTCGTACAGATGTAACGTGCCGAAAGGCTTAGGTTTCTTATGCATAGACTGTAATTTGGGTTCCACAGAAGTTCCGGCTCCGCCGGAGGAAGGACAGAGCCGGCCAGCGCGAGGCAATCATGAGCTACATCCTCTCCAGCCGAGTCTGAGACTTGACCTCAAGTTCTCTGCGACCAGCGGACAAAAGACGACCAAAAACGTTTCGTGCCCCCACTCAGAATCGAACTGAGATCTAGAGATAGCGAACAAAGTGCTTATGAGACTCGCGTACTAACCATTATACTATAGGGGCGATGCTGTGGAGCTTCTGACAGCAGCCGCGGCTGGCCGCTGGTGTCTGGTCGCAGAGAAAATCGTTCAAAAATCGCGAAAATGCGGAAGGCAGAGGAGTTGGCGACTCATCGATGCCCCCGTAAGAGGTTGTGGAGGATGCATGTGTGTACTGAGACAGAAGCGGAGCCTTGGCGTGTACACAACTGCACTCGGGCGCTTGGGGCACAGGTGGTGGAAGGCGAAAACGAGAGCAGGTTGCAGACGTACGTCAGCCTGTGGCGCGCAACCTCGTGCCCACACCTGCCTTCGATCTTCGAGCAACAGAAGTGGCAAAAGACTCGCAACTCGTCGCTCGCGCTCCAAGCCGCGCAACTGCCTGCCCCCACTCAGAATCGAACTGAGATCTAGAGATACCGTGCGTATGAGACTCGCGTACTGACCATTATACTATAGGGGCGGTGGCTCTCGTGCTCTGGCAGCGGGAGCGCCGCGTCGCAGACGTCGGGATGTTGAGAAAGTGTTGAAACTCGTGGAAGTGCGCGGGATAGGTCGTTGTGCCACGAAGGGGTAGAATGCTGGGCAGCTGGTATCGTGTGGGTGTGTTATGGGCGTCGGGTGTGTGTCGCTGTGCAAGAATGCGTGTGGGAGTGTGTCCACGAATGTGTGAGGCGCAGATCGAGACAATGGGGAAAGCAAACTTCGAGTGCTGACGTACTACTCCAAGGCGTGTGGCACCCCGCCCCACACAAGATGCACCTCCTCTCCAACCCTCAACAGTCATGCGAAGAAAAGGTTGCAACTTCTCGCTTGCGCTCCAAGTTGCGCTGCTCGCTTGCCCCCACTCAGAATCGAACTGAGATCTAGAGATACCGTCGTATGAGACTCGCGTACTGACCATTATACTATAGGGGCTGTGGCTGCTGATGCTCGCCATGGAAGCGCGGCGGCGCGGCGGGATTTGGAGACATTGAACGCTCCGAAAGCCGTGGAAGAGGTTCGGAGAGGTGTAGCAGGCGTGGAGGAGAAGAGGGGAGGTGGAGGTGGGTGGGAGTGAGGCGCGTGTGTGGGCGGCACTTGTGTGTGTGGAAGGCGCAAAGCGCGAGAGAATGTGGCGCGAGGCATTGCGTGCGAGCGTAGATACGAAGGGGCGCGATGGTAGAGTGGGCATGAGACAGGGCGGAGTTCCCGTTCGTCACAAGCTGTCATGCCATGCCGTATACATGCTGCATGGGGAGGAGAGCCACCCGGAGCGAGTTCATGGCTTTTTGGAAGAACTGGGAGACAGGGGAAGCCTTGCGTGTGAAGTCCGGAGTCCAGGGCGCCGCGACTGGTTACTGTCAGGCAGTCTCGGCGCTCCAGGTCTGCTTCCACATCGTTCGTGTCCGGACCTGCGCTCCGTCGTCGAGCAGAATAGTAGGATAGACATCGGACATCCGGAACTGGAATCAGGACGACGGAGTCAGCTGACCACACCTTGCGCGCTTCTGCATTGCCTGTGTTCTTGACCGTCTCATCCAGCCCTTGACTTACGTCGCACGTTCCCTGATGAAGGCTTTCCTCGGGTTGGCCGTTGCTCATCCCTCCGTCCGCTCCTTCATCCTCCGAGTCGAATGCCGGCACTCTGCGTCGTCTTCAATGATGTCTCGTCTTACTCACACACGTTGTACAGTGATCGGAATTCGCAGCTGACCTCTGCGGTCCCCTTATCAGATGGCTGTGCTCTCGGTTCTCCCGCTTTCCTTGTTATGCACGCCACTCTCTCAAGCGCAATTGTGCAATTGACGCCCCCACCTCTCGCCATGGCACCCTGGATGGGAACTCCTTCCTGGGAACTCTCTAACCTTTCCATCGCTCACAAGCTCGTTCTGCTCCGAACGAGCGAAGCTCGGCAGAACTTTAGCTTTGAACGTTAAGCTTCATACGCATGGTCTGGCTCGGCGGGCCGGAACTCTAGGTGTCTTCTCGGTTCTGGTCGGTCCCGACTATGGATAGTGTCAGGGGTTATAAGCTTGCGTCAGGAGTCAGTAGTGCGCGTCAAGGGTGCCTGGTTGGATCCTGGCCTAATCTTGTGACCCATTGCGGTTGGTCTTCTTACAGACGGGCGAGTACAACAGATACATTGTGATATACACACATGGGCCAAAGGATTAACCGGCTGTAGTAGTAGGTCGTGAAGTGTCATGCGAGTGTCCGAATCCGGGTGCGAGTATTGTTCCGGGATGTGGGTTGAGAAGTGTCCGAGTCGAGCAAGTCGAGAGAGTGTCCGTGCGGTAGTGTCCTTGTCACGATGGGTGCTATAGACAAGCTACACACGCTACGCCGACTTGAGGTCGAAGCTGTCGACACTAACTGCGCGAAGGTGCATCGCGCGGCGCGGCATCGGCGTCGGTTCCGGCTCCCGGCGCGTGACGCGGTACAGAACGAGCGCCAAGACAACCGTGAGGAGGTTGAGCACGGCGATCACGAGTAGGACGATCGTGAAGAAGCGCGGATCGCTGAGGTTCTGTCGGAACATCTCGATGCTGTTCCAGACTGAGCCGGCTTGCGAGAGCGCGAACGCTTCGGGCATGGCGGCGTTGACGACGGAGTGCGGGTAGACCGGGATCGGGTGGGCGGCGGCGAGCGCAAGCACGAGCGCGACTGGTGTCAGCTCCCGCTTGTAGGAAGAGACTCACCAGCACACAGGAGGGCAGCGAGGGCGTTCATCTTCGTGAACTGGAGCGGTATCGTGGTGGTGGTAGCGGGTTGCAGCGAGTTGTAGTGAGGTATCGAGCACAACAGGAAGTGAGTCAGTCAGAGACGGAGAGGGGAGATCTCCTCGCTTGGGCGAGCCTGCGTGGGTTTTATAGATCTGAAGAGCAGCGCGTCACCTGCTCTTTGAAGGCCTTGGCAGCCGCGACGCCACCACTCAGGCCGCCGACGCCCCCTGGACCCCTTCTGATGTGACCGGTCGCACGAGCTGGTAGCGCTCGAGCTCTGGCACCACTCGAGCGCTCGAGCCCACCCACTTGCCCGTCAACGCCCGTAATGAAAGGGAGCCGGATCGCTAGGGATGTAGAGACGCGGCAAACAAGAGTATGTAAATCTCGGTTCAGGACGAATGCTGGCACTGGTTGTGGGCATCTCGTATCGCGAACGGGGCTGATGCAGTTCCGCTCTGCTTGCTCTGCTTGCTCTGCTTGCTCTGCTTGCTCTGCTTGCTCTGCTTGCTCTGCTTGCTCTGCTTGCTCTGCTTGCTCTGTTTGCTCTGCTTGCTCTGCTTGCTCTGCTTGCTCTGCACTTTAGGCAGCGACCGTACGCGGCGGATCAATGGCACAATGAACGGCAATGGCAGGCAACTGACGCCACGCCCGCTGGCCCTGTCTTTGGCCAGGCTGAAAGCCCTGAGTGGGCCAAGGAGCCAGACCGCGGATCCGCAGAAGTCAAGTTTCGCGCTTACGATCCCAATTGATTCGCGCCGTTTTCAACGTAAGCAAGGGCGCAAGGGAGAGCTACCAGAAGCGCCAGAGGGCATTGGCTGTGTTCATCGGCTATGGGAGGTATTCGCTGCCTGGTTCTTGGCAATGTAGATGGAACGGTGACAGGCCAGCGGAAACAGGAGCCCCAGGCTTGCAGAACAGAGTCTGAGTGGGTAATATACAACAGGGATCTCCTTCATGGCCTGGATGCAGTAGGATGCGAGCAGTGCCCGTCTCGTATCGACCTAAACTAGTGCAATACAAAGCTACAGCTCTGCAGGAAGGCCTCGGCCTGCAGCGTGTACATCTCCCAGTACTTGCCGCGCTTCTTCATGAGCTCGTCGTGGCTGCCGAACTCGACGATGGTGCCGTGGTCGACGAATGCAATCTTGTCCGCACGCTTGACGGTAGCATAGCGGTGGGAGATGAATATGGTAGTCGAATTCTGCTTCGACAGCGAGTGGATGCGGTCGAACAGCTCGCTCTCCGCCTTCGGGTCCAGGCTTGCCGAGGGCTCGTCGAACACGACGAGGTCGGCGCTCTCGCTGCGCATAAACGCGCGAGACAGCGCAACGCGCTGCCACTGCCCGCCCGAGATGCAGGTGCCTGCGTCGATCTCGCCAGGCACCGGTTCCCGCACAACGATCGCGTCCTCGTCGTCGGAAGACGAGGGCGCGTCTGCCGTCACGGCAGCGGAGACGGCATCGAGACCCTCTTGCGTCAGCGGGGCCGCGTCGGCTGCATCCGCCGGACCGGGGGTCGCGGCGGCCGGCGTAGTGGGCACAGGTGTCAGGGGGGTTCCGAGTTCTGTGACCTCTGCACCGTCCTTTGGCGCCGGGGCGGTCGAGACGCGGCGGTTGCGCGGGCGTCGGCGGCCCGAGTCACGCGGCTGCTGGAACGGGTTCAGCTGGCCCTCCAGGCCAACCTTGGCGAGAATGGGCCGGGCACCTCCGCGCCTGATTGCCCGGAGGACACTCCGATCGTCGTCGATCTTGTCCGTATCTCCCAGCCCGACGTTAACCCGCAGACTCATCTGGTACTTGCAGTAATCCTGGAAGAGGCAGGACATGCGCGCGTGCAGCGTCGTGTGGTCGTAGTCCGCGATCTCGGTCCCGTTCACCTGCAGACTGCCGCTGTGCCCGTGCAGACCCAGGAGTGCCTTTACGAGCGTTGTCTTGCCGCTTCCGTTGGAGCCGACGATGGCGATCGTTTGTCCCGGCTCTATCGTCAGGTTGATGTCGTGCAGCGTCGCCTTCTCCGCGCCTGGGTACGTGAATCCGAGCCCGCGGGCCTCGATGCGCATGCCGCCTGGCACACGGTGCGACTCGTAATCGACCTGCGGGCCCATCCGCTCCTGGTCGTCCGTAGCGGCCACGAACGCGGCGAGGTAGTACGGAATCTGCACGACGCCCTGGCAACAGTCCTTCAGCTCGTTGACGGCCATGAGCAGATCCTCGCTCATGGATGACTGGGCGTGGAGAGCGCCGAGCGTGAATGACGTCGGCACGCTCTGTGTCGCGAGCAGCGCGTAGAAGCCGTACTTGACCGTACTCATCAGCAGGGTGTATGCGGCCTCTGCGCCATTTTCCACACGCGTGCCATACTCGAGCTGGCGGCGGATGATCTCCTGCCGCGCCGTCTCCCACTGCGCAAGCACCCAGTCCTTCAGTCCGAACAGGACGAGCTCGAGCGTGAACTGCGCGTCGGTCGCGAAGGCGCGCGTCGCCTGCTCGACCCTCACAGGTGTCTGGTCGACGAAGCCCACCTCCTCCCTGTCTGACATCCAGTCGATGATCCGGGCGAACCCGAGCTGGAGGAAGGCCGGCGCGAGCGAGAGCGTGAGCAGCGCCGCGTTGCCCCAGCGATATTGCGGGTCGCCGGAGAAAGTGCTGAAGAGCATGCGCGCGAGCATCGTTCCCTGCAACCCTACTCTGATGAGGAGGGAGGCCGCCTCGCCAAACGTCTGCACCATCATCCACGGTCCCGACACGGGACGCTCGAGGCCGAACTGCGGCTCAAAGCCGGCAAACACGCCCGCCTCGTGAACCCGCGCAATGTGCAGCGGCGAGTTGCGCGCCTGCAGCGTCATACCGAGCTGCGCACGGAGGTACGCCCGCTCCATCCTGAAGTCGACGTATGTCTCGAGCTGCCTCGTCGCGCGGCGCGTGACCAGTCTCACGACCTCGCTGAATGCGCGCACGCCCAGGGCGAGACCGACAGCGACCAGTGTCTCCTGCCATGTAGCCCTGATGCCCGTCTTGAAGCTCCGCTCGACGAGGTTGAACATCTGCTGGTCGGCCCAGAGGTTGGCCGTCGTCGAGAGACCGTCATAAATGACTCGGAAGAGGTAGAGGATCATGTGCCCCGTCCATCTCCGCTCGGCCCAGAGCGCACGCCACACCTTCGGCCACAGCAGACGGCAGATGTCGAGCTGGAGGCCGACGTTGGACCACGTCGACGGGCGAGCCCACCCCGCATCCCGCAAGGCGGACGGGTCCAGCCGCCCCGAAGAGAGCATGTAGTTCGGCGCGTACTGTTGCAGCTCGGCGTAGGCGGCCAATTCCGTCGGATCGGTCTCCGCTAGTGGGTCTGTCATTATGTCCTCCACATCCTCGTTCGCGGCGTCTCGGGTCTTGGTGTCCGTGTCTTCGGGCAGAGGCTGCCCAAGAGCGAGCACCTCGCCCTTCCTTAGACTCTCCTCGAACTCCATGACGTCCATCATCTTCTCGATGTCGGCCATGTTCGGTTTGTGCGCCCCCGGTCCGCGCGGTAATCGGAGCACCGTCTTCTTGCCTTCTCTCCGCTTCGGTTCCTCGAAGATGCCCCGCTGTATCCGTTTCTCCCTTCTCCTTTCATCATCGGCGAACGCTTTGTAGGCCGTCTTCAGCTCCTTCGACGCACTCCGCGTCAACCGTGATTGAAGCCATAGCTGTGTGAGAATAGGGAGTCGCGCATACACGGGCGGCAGGAGGGGCGTCGACAGGCGAGTGAATTGCGTACCGTCGGAATAGCTGCTCGCCGTTGGAGACGGCGGCGCAGACTCCCATGCCTCCTTCCGGTCGAGGTACGCCATGGTCGGCGGGCCGCCGGACTCGACCACGTAGGGGCGGCCGCGGGAGTCAATCGTCGTGGCGCAGCGCAGCTTGTCCTCTGTCCCCTCTTCGGCTTGTAAGTGGTGTTGCAGTCGGGAGCCGTGGTCGTCTGACACTTGCGTCACCTTCGGCCGGCTGTGGAGAGATGGGGCGGCGGCGGCTAGGAAGGCTGGGTCAAGCGTATCGCTGCGCCCTCCGGACCGAGCTGACAGTATATGCACACAGTCGGTGTGTGGTGGGCGTGTGTGGGGCAATGTGTAGTGTTAAGAAGTACAACGACCAGACCTCTCGAAAACAAAACTCGGAGACTGCCGTTCAGCGTTACCTGCGGCCAATGACGTCGGTCACTTCATTTCGGCCAGTCCACCAGGTCCACCGAACCTAGCACCGAGTCTTCTTTCGCTTTCACAGATACACAGATGAATGTACCTCTGCAACGTGTCGAGGCGTGGTTCAGACCACACCCCCTCCCGATCTGCTATGCCACTCATGCATTAACTGCTGCTAGGTCTCTCGTTGCCAGGTATACAAAACATGCGACTATTCCTCAATCTCGCGTGTGACTCCTCGATCTCTCCGCGCGATGAACACGATGTCAGACTTAGAAGCCGCCCGCGAGCAGCTTGGCGGCCTTGCGCTCGTCGAGCCGGCGAGGCGGGGGCCGCTTCTGCTGCCCCGGGAGGACCATGCTTTGCGCGACGCCGCCGCCAAGCGGATCGCTGCCCTGCGACCCCGGGGTGCCTGGCGCCGACTGGCCGGACTGGCCGGGGAGGAACATGCTCTGGGCCACTGCTGGCGCGGGGGAGGCGGGGGAGCGGAACGGCGTGCCTGCCCCGCTGCCTGGCGCCGGTGCGGGGGCGGTGGGGGCGGGCGTGCTGGCGGGGCTGTGGGCGGCGGCGGTGCTCGCACTGGCGTAGGCGGCGGCAGCGCTCTGCGGGACCTGTCCGAGGGGGTGTCCGGCGGGGGCCTTCTGTCCCGTCGCGAGCGCGTTGACCTTGTTGAAATCCGGCTTGAGCGCTTCGAGCTCCCGCAGCACGTGCCTGTTGTACATGATGCTCATGCGCGCGTGCTCGAGCAGGCTGACGGCCATGTCCTCGTGCGCGTTGCGCGAGTGCGCGCGCAAAGCCTGGTGCAGGTTGTTGCTGATGGCGTGGAGGCGGTGGTTCAGCGTCTGCTCGGCGAGGTTCGCGTCGTCCATGTCCGCAATGGCGTCGTCGACCTTGGCCGGGTTGATGCTGCTGCTGGCCTTCAGGCGCTCGACGGTGCGGCGTTTGTTGATGGCGGCCTTTGTTGCGCTTTGCGCGTCGTCGAGAATCTGCAGCCGCTGCGCCAGCGCCTCCTGCGCAGCCTTCGCGTTCAGCGCCTGGTACCCCAGCGAATCGGCCAGGATCACGTTGTCGCTCGCAATCGCCTGTCCCGCCATGGCCGCGATCTGCTCGTACCCCCGGCCCATCTTGCGCTCGACGTTGGCCAGGAGGGGGTCGTTCTCGTCCGTCGCGAGCGCGACCATCTTGGCTCCGACGTCTGAGGTCGCGACAGACAGCGCGCGCCGCGCCTTTCCGATCCCGCCGACGCTGGTCGCGGCGCTCTGCCACGCAGGGCCCAGCTGCTCCAGTGTCACCTTCGCGGACGCAAGCTCGTCGTCATCGTCCAGCGGCCCCCGGCGAACGACCTTCGACAGCGCGGCACTCAGCACGTTCCCGCCCGAAGACGCGGGCTTCGGCGGCGCAACGGGGTTGTACCCGAAGTCGCTCTCGATGAAGGACCGCAGCTCGTCAGAGTGCTGCAGCACGGGGTCCTCGCAGATCCGCGTGAACCACCGCTGCAGCGCGATCCGCACGAGCCGGTCGTCCTCCTCGTCGCTCGCCGCACTCGTGTGCGGTAACGGCAGCGCGGGAATGATGGCTGGGTGTCAGCTACAGCCAATGCCATCCTAGCTTACTTTGCGGGCACACGAGCTGCGCCTGCTCGGCGAAGCGCTGAAACTCGGCGTACGATCGTTGCCCGTTGCGGTACAGCGTTTGCCGGAAGTTCGGGAGATTGGTCTGCGGTCAGCTATTCGGCAAGGTGTGAGCTTTCCCATGGTCCTGAACAGCGATGCGTTCACTGAATTGATCAAGGACGCTGAGAGGGTTTGTTGGGCACGATCCGATCGGCGGCGCCCGGCACTCGGCGTACTCACACTACTATCGAACCGGACCAGGAGATCCTTCCTATTCCTGTCGACACCCGCGATACGAACACGGAGAAAGGGTGCCTGGCTCTGCTTGGCCTGCTCAGGCGGCGGCGCAGGGAGGGCGGGTACGGGGTCGCCGTAGACGCGGGGTTCGCGGAGGTCGGGCACGGTGCTGCTCGATGTGCTGGCGGCGGAGGACTGGCCCCAGGGCCCGGAGGTCGATTCGGTCGCACTGGGCAGCGGGGACGCAGCTTCCGAGCTCCCGCCCCACGCACTTGTTGAGTCGAGCGGATCCATGACAGTGTCGGGTGACGTGGGTGATGGGGAGGTTGGGAGTGATGGCGAGGGCGGCTGAGGGTGGAGGCCGTGGAGGTGTCATGACGCTGTGTCCGCTTTTGGTTCCACCTCGGTGGCGGTGGTGCGACTGGTGGCCATTGTCACGATCCGCACGAAGCGTCCACTTCGGCTGTTTTATGCATGGCTGCTGCTCGCGATGGATGCTGGTCAGCATGAAGAGAGCAGCATGCATCAGGTGGTTAGCATGTTTGACTTGGATGTGCTTCGAGGCATCTACACATCTACACTCGCTTTCACTCGCCGTTTGCCCCCACGGCTCGCTTCGCTCACCGCTCGCTCGCCGATGTCTAATCCCACATGCATACCATCTAAGATCACTCTACTAGTCCTGTGACCTGTCCCTGCATGCTATACACGCTACACGCACGGCGACGCCGCGACCGTCAAGACGGTTTTCATTACACTGCCTGCCTTCGCCGAGAAGTTAGTTGTTCTCAGTCTGGGCGGGCTGCTCTTGCCTGCGACGGGGGCGGGTGTTGGTGATGGGTCCCTGGGCGGCGAGGGCCTCGGCCTCGTGGACGGTGGTGAGGGCGTCGTCGACGGCGGCCTTCCACTCCTTGAGCCGGCGCTCGAGGAGCTGCCACTCGTCCGAACCGAAGCGGCGGGTGGCGCGGGACGAGACGGAGATGACGCGGACAGACGAGAGGGGCTGCGACAGGCGGGCCTCGAGGAGGCCGGCGCGGATCGCGTCGATGACCCACGCCTCGACCTCGTCCTCGGGCACGCCGAGGGCAGAGGTCAGGTCGGCATAAGCGATGGTCTTGCTCGCGCTCCGCGCCGCCAGCGTCGCGATCGCAATCAGGCGCACCTTGCGCAGCACCTCGTCCGCGTCCAGTCCCTCGACGCCGAGTCCCGACACGTACGCGCCGTTCGCCTTCGTCCACTCCGCAGCCTTCTGCACGGCCTCGAGCTCGTCGACGCTCGTGAACAGCGCAACGAGCTCGGCCGCCTTGCCCGTCAGAACATCCCGGACACCCTGCACCTTGAGGAGGTCGTCGAGGTCGAAGCGGTCGTTCTGCGCGAGGGCGAGGGCGAGCGCGTGCTCGGCCGTCTTGGCGTTGACGTCGCGCTCGAGCGCGAGCAGCGTCAGCGTGAGAGCCGAGTCGAGCTTGCCGGCCTTCTCGTAGACGGCGGCAGCCTGGGTGAGGAACTCGACCTTGTCGGCCTCGGAGACGGACCACTGGGCGAGCGCAGCCGAGACGCCCGAGATCGGGAGGGCGGCGAGGTCGTCCGAAGCGGCGAGGAGCTGGATGAGGGCGAGGAGAACAGTGGGGCGGAGGGGGGAAGAGGCGGGGAGGAGGTTGTACGTGTTGGTCAGGATGCGGGCGGCGGACTCGGCCTTGGCCGTCCTTCCGTCGGCGACGGCCTTCTCGCCACCGGCACGGACAGCATCGACGAGGCTCTTGACGAGGCCGGCGTACTCGTCTCCGTTCGTGTCAAAGTTCTGCGCGAGCGTGTAGTTGAGGAGCACGTGGGACGACTCGTTCTCGCCCTCCTTGGCGGCCTCGAGCGCGCCCTGCGTGTCGACAAACGTTCCGACGACCTTCTTGATCATGTCCTGCTTCATCTTCTGGTCGTCTCCCTGCTTGAGCTCGGCGTCGAACGACGACAGCATCTCGCGCGTCGCAACCTGCTCGGCCTGGGGCATCGAGCGCGCAGCATGCTGCAGCGTCTCGGCGATCTGGGCGTTAGCTGACATCAGAGAGTAGGAAGCGAACCTGCTGCCGGAAGTTGATCTCGGGGGCGATAGCGACGCAGTCGGCCATGGTGATGGAACGGGTTGGCGTCGTTTTTGGGGGTAGTGAGGTGGGTATCGAAGGTATCGAGCTCGACGTCGACACGCTTTGCGGCTTTGCGTCGAGGCAGCGTCGGACACAATAGAAAGAAAGACTGAGCTGCAAACTACGTGTGATACGCAATGACGTGTAACCGCCCACGCGATCGACATTTCATGTCCTCATCCACCCAGGCCACATCGACACTCAGCAGGGCGGAAGCAAATTGAGCCTGCACGTGACCGATGTGCCATGCGTTGACCACGCACAGACGAGCCATGACGCTCGCAGTGCGCCGAGCCCTCAGAACACGCTCGAGGTCCAGTTCGATCGCCCTCCATCGGTCGCTTTCCACACCACCTCGACACCAGACAGACATGGCGACTACGGCCTCAAGCTCAGCGGCGGGCGCCGCCTCGGGAAGCAAGCAGCTCGACCCCCAGCAAATCCAGGTCCAGTTCCAGCGCTACCGGACGGAGCTCCAGAGCCTCGCCCAGAAGATCGGAGAGCTCGAGAGTGAGATGGAGGAGCACGCGTGAGTAGAAAGCTCTCTGCTGCAGTCTGTGGAGAGAGGGATTTCCAGGCGAAGGGACATCGTACCCCTGGCCTTGCTGAGGAAGGCAAGGTGATGAAGCCGGCACACTGTAGGCCTACTGCCGTTCGATCACTCGCGACGTCGTCAAAATGGCCTCCCTCGGACTCGTCTAGCACGCTACAGTTCTGCGGGGGCCATGTCCCTGCACATCTTCTGCCCCCAAAGTAGTCGAGATATGCCAGGTCATCTTTCAGCTGTGAAACTTCGAAGATGCAGCTGACCCCAGCCTCGTCCTGTCCACGCTCAAGCCCCTCGTCACCTCAGACCCGGACCGCAAGTGTTTCCGGCTGATCGGCGGCGTGCTCGTCCAGCGCACCGTCAAGGACGTCGTGCCAGCCCTCGAGACAAACTACAGCGGCATCAAGGACGTGCTCGAGACCCTCGTCAAGACGTACAAGGGCAAGGAGGAGGAGTTTGCGTCGTTCCAGAGGGAACACAAGATTGTCGTGAGTACGCTGAACGCGCCAGGCGGTAGCCTGGTGCGCGAGCGCGGAGAGGAGAGCGGACAGCGCAAGGAAGCTGGAATGCGTCCAGTTCAAGCTGACAGACAGATGCCCGGACGCCAATAATAATGTATCTGACCCTTGTATACCATGCATCTGGCTTTCATCTGACCCATGAGCCGGCGGTAGAAGCGGCCTGAGAGCTGCGTCGTCCACTGACCCATTCTTGATCTGACAGTTTCGCGCGGAAGTGGCGCCTTCCTCACTGTTGCTCTTGTGCACATTTCATGATTACATCTTCCTCACATTATCTAGCTACCCAAGCGCTTAGACACGCTCAAGGATGACAGCGATACCCTGGCCACCACCAATGCAGGCACCACCGAGGGCGTACTTCTTGTCGAGGCGGTGGAGGTTGTGGACGAGGTTGGCAATGATACGCGCGCCCGAGGCAGCAAGCGGGTGTCCGACGGCAATAGCGCCTCCGAACATGTTGCTCTTGTCGTTGGGGAGGTCGAGCTCCTTGGCGACAGCGAGCCACTGGGTCGCGAACGCCTCGTTGATGTCGATCAGGTCCATCTGGCCGAGCGAGAGGCCGGCGCGCTCCAGCGCCTTGTGCACCGAGGCGACGGGACCGATACCCATGATGCTGGGCTCGCACGCCGACCAGGCGTACGAGACGACGCGGGCCAGGGGCTTGGCGCCAGTCGCCTTGACGGCGTTCTCGCCCATGACGATGTTGGCGGCTCCGCCGTCCGAAATGCCCGAGGCGTTACCGGGAGAGACAGTGCCGGTCTTCGGGATGAAGACGGAGGGGAGCTTGTTGAGCGCCTCAATCGTGGTGGCGGGCTTGGGGTGCTCGTCGGCGTCGATCGTGACATCGCCCTTGCGGGTCTTCAGGGTGATGGGGGCGATCTCGTCCTTGAACGCGCCGTCCTTGAGGCCCTGCGCGTAGCGCTGCTGGGACTGGAGGGCGTAGTTGTCCGCGTCGGCGCGCGTGATACCGTACTTCTTGCCGAGGTTCTCGGCCGTGATGCCCATCGGCGTCTTCTCGCCGCGGGGGTTCAGGTCGGTGAGGGTCGCGAAGAGCGAGTCCTCGAGCTTCTGGTCCTGGCCGAAACGCATGCCGGTACGGTTGGAGCCGGACAGAGTGAAGGGGGACATGGACATGGCCTCGGCTCCGCCGGTGACGCAGGTGTCGGCCTCGCCGAGCTTGATGTGCTGCGCGGCAGTGATCAGGGACTGGAAGCCGGAACCGCAAAGACTGGATGTTAGTTGGGACCAGCGCGCCTCAACTTACCGGTTGACAGTGAGGGCGGGGACGGTGTGGTCCAGGCCGATGCGCTCGCCGACATGGCGGGCAAGGTAGGGGGTCGAGTTGTCGGTCTGGGTGACACCGCTGTTGTTGTTAGCTCAAAACTCATCCAACAGAAAGCTAGTGCTCGATAAAAATATGAGTGCCACGCCGGCTTCCTCCAACCAGGCGCCAGCACAAACAGCAGTCAGGCAGCACCAGTGCTGCACCACTGCGCGTTGCTAATGGCAGTCTGGAGGTCACCTGACTCAGCGTCACCACCGACTCACCCGAAGAAGACCTCGTCGACCTTGACGCCCTCGGGGAGCTCGGCAAAGGCGGCCTTGGCGGCGTGGGCGCCGAGCTCGGAGGCCTTGAGGTCCTTGAGCTTTCCGCCAAAGGCGCCGAAGGGGGTACGCTTTGAGGCGACGACGAAGATGTCCTGGCAGACGCGGGTGGAGGGACGCATTTTGGTGAGAGGTGAGAGGAGAGGAGTTGTGGGAGGAAGATGGTGACGGCGCTCGGCAAAGTCAACGATCGAAGCGTCAGTACTTCGGACAGATTACACGCGCGCAGGCACATGCCCGGTCTGGCTGGCTGGCCCAGCCGGGTAATAGTCAAAGCCAGATGCCGGGGAACGCCATGCGCGCCATATCGCGTCCACGCCTAGTCACGCCTATGAGTGCGTGCTACGGCCGAATAAGTCTGCCCGTCCATCACCGTCACCGTGGAGGCCCACGAGCCCCGTCCACGGGGATCAAGTGCCCGTGGGAGAGTCCAGTCTTTTCCGTAGGCCTGCCAAGAAAGAAACCGCTGCATGCTGTGTGCCTATGACAATGACCACGTTCTGCGTCACGTGAGCTGGCCTTCGTCTCCTCGCAACAACAAAGGCCGCGATTCGGAGCGCTGGAGCGCTCAGCGCTGACGCCACCCTCTAGTTACGTAAGTCTCTCTTCCCGCGCTGCTTTGCCTTCGGGATCTCCTCGTTGACCACCACTGTACACCGCCCTACCACCGCACATACAACTCTTCAACGTTCCATACCCTCCTTCCTCACACTCCCTCACACTTCATCGCTTCAACCAACATCGCATCGACTCTCCACAAACCATGAAGGTCTCCGCCATCCTTCTCGGCGCAATCGGTAAGTCATCTAGAGGCGCACTGTCCACTCTCCTTCGCCACCCGACGAAAGTCGGGAGAAATGGCGGGACGACGCGGTCCCGTCTGCCATTGCGACGGTGATCGAAGCTCGGCGGTGCCCCCTTAAGCTGTGCCGGGCGGAAACGTAGCTAACATGCAGCGACGACGGCGACGACGGCCTCAGCGGCGGCGCTGCCGTTCGGCGACGGCGAGTGGAAGTTCCCGAACATCCGCATCGGCTACGCAGGCGCGCACCACGACTACCCCGCGCACGACAAGCGCGGCATGCCGTGCCACCAGGCGCACAGCGCCGTGCAGCGCTCGAACCAGCCCTCTGGGCTCGGTCGGCTGCTCGCGCACCTCGGCTTCGACTCGTACACGGTCAGCCGCTACGAGGGCTACGAGCACCACCACAAGCACCCCGACGGCCACCACGGGCACCACAAGGACCACAAGCACGAGGGCCACCACCACGGCGACTACGTCCGTGTCCAGGGCGACGGTTTCGCCCCGCCGCCGCAGGACGCGGAGGTGCGCATCCTCCCTATCTTCGGCACCAAGGGTGACGACAAGTACGCCGAGAAGCATGTCGCTCAGCAGCGTCCGCACTTCCACGGCCACGGCGGCCACGGCGGCCACGGCCACGGGCACCACCACCCGCACGCGGCTGCGCACCGCGCCCTCTCGGCGGTGCTGTACAAGCTCGACCACGCCAGCGAGGCGCTGACGGGCTTCCTCCGCAGCCTCCGCTTCGACGCAGCCTACCTCATCATCGGGTACATTGTCGGCGGTGCGCTCGGCTTCGTCGCGGCGCGCAAGATCCGCCAGGCGCGCGCCCGCCGCAACGCCATCCGCCTCGATGAGGAGGAGGCCGCGGCCGAGCCCTTCGTCGTCGACGAGAAGGCCCAGGCCTAAGCGACGCGAAGCGGCGCGCGGCGTTGCTGAGCTACTCAAATGGTAGTCCAGCGCCGCAACCATAAATAGAACATTGTATCCACCCTCCATCTCACCTCATCTACACGCTCCCCCTTGTAAGAAATCACACGATCTGATGTATACGTCCTGTTGCTGCTATTTTTGGTCTGGGGAACCGTGCCCCGGGCGGGCAAGGATGGCGCCGCTGTCAGAAGCGGGATCGACGCCTTGACAGTGCGTACGCTGGACCGTAGCTTCATTTGGCTCAATGGGGATGAGAAAGATGGGGAAGGCTGGACGATCAGATCTGAAGAAGCTTTGAGGCGGTCAGCGGGTCGGTCTGCGGAAACCAAACAGATCAGAGTGATCGGCACCCATCGCCGCCCATCGATTCGTTCTGGACTGCGGGCTTCGTGTCACGGCTGACGGAGAACAGAAGCTGACGCGAGAGGTAGGATTAACAAGAACGTTATGTACATGATCGCAATGCTCTACGATGTGTCTAGCTCTCCTCCTGTCCTGCCTCCCTCTTCCCCTCTCTGTCTTGGCGAGATCTTCAACCCGCCCGCTACGCTCGCGGCCTATCGAGTCATGGGACTCCCCGTCCGTCTCGGCGTCGAGTTGCCCGACATGGAGAGCCGCTTCGAGTGTCTGTTCCCGAAGACACCAGACGAAGAAGGCGTCTTGGCCTTGGCCGCGTTCGCGATCAGCTCGGAGATCATGCCGTTGCTGCTGTCAGCTTTCGCTCCGGAGCATCTAGCTGCTCCAGCCTACGCTGGGCTTACGGCCAGGCCTCGGCCAAATGGCATCGGGCCTAGCCTTAGGTGGGCTCAGCCTCTCGGCATCGGACCTAGCCCTCGGAGTCCTCAGCCTACCGGCATCGTACTCACTAAGTCTCGTGATCCTGCTGTCTCGCATCCTTCAGCTGCGCCAGGTACGCGAGGAGCGCGCTCGCCTCGTTCGTCGCGCGGACCAGATCCCGCTGCACGGCCTCGAGCTTGCTAAGGCTGAAGAGCTTGAGCTTGTCGTCCTCGATCGCGCACAGCTCCTCCGCCTTTGTGAAGTTGAGCACGGGTTTGGGCCCGAGGCCGTGCTTGTCCTCGCTAACTCTGGGCGGCGGGTTCGTCGCCAGGTCCGTCGTGATCTTCAGCGGCGGCAGCGTCGACAGGCGGTGCGACTCGACCTCGTCCAGATTCACCGGCACGCCCATCGCGATCAGGTGGTCCCGCCGCACCCGCGAACGCGTCCAGTCCAGCGGCTTCAGGAGCGGCGCAGTCGTCAGCTGCGCGTACGCGTCCCGGCTGGCTGTCAGTTGAATCGGGACGAGGCAACTCACTTGCTCTCGTGCACTAGCACCTGGGACAGGCCGCCGACGGCCCGCGGTTCCTCCTCCGTCAACCCCTGGGGATTCAGGCCGAGCGTGCCCTGGATCGCGAGGGCGAGTTCTCTCCGTGGCGGCACGGGGCGGAGCGACAGTGCGTGCTGGGGTCAGTTCGGGCGACAGCTCACACAACTCACCCATGTCCGCTCGACCTCTGGTGGCGGCGCAGCCGCAGGAGGCGGGTTGAAGCCCTCGTCGAAGTCGTCAAAGTCGCCGAAGTCCTCGGAAGCTACTGGCTCTGCAAACGAGTCTCCGAAGTCGTCGAACCCGTCGTCGTCGAACCCGTCTCCGCCTGCTCCGAACTCGGCAGGCGCGCCGAAGTCATCGTCCCCGAACCCCCCGTCGTCCCCGAAACCACCGTCATCGAACCCGTCGTCGAAGCTGGCCGGTGGTGGGGCGAGAGCTGGTGGCGCAAGCGCTGGCGGGTTTTCTGTTGGCGCATCGCCCCACGCATCGTCCTCGTCCATCTTCGCTTGCGGTTCCGGTGTCGGTACCTTCTCCTCGAGACTTAGGCCCTCCATCTTCTTATCAGGGGACGGGCTCGCGGCGACCTCTTCCGTGATCTTCTTCGGGCTCGCCTCTGGGCTCTTGACTGGGCTCGCTGGTGTCGACTCAGCCTTCACCGGACTTGTCGGAAGCGAAGCCGGAGGCTCGGGGCTCTTGCTCTTCACCGGCGAAGCTGGAGCCGGTGGAGTCGGACTCGTCGACTTTGCCGGGCTGCTCGGAACGGAGGACGGCGCAGGAGCCGCAGTCGCGGCGGCATCGGCCGTGTCAGCCCACGGGTCGTCCATCGTGAAGCCGTACTTGGTGTAGTGGATGTTTCGGTAGATGCTGGTCATTCTCGGTCCCGTTGTCGCGTCGAGGTGGAGGGTGGAGGCACGCGAGGCCGCGCGGGAGCAATTTTGGCTGGGTGGCGGCTACTTCGGCAGGTGGTCGGGAGGTCTTGACGATTGCTAATCTGCGATGCAACGGCGTTGGAAGACGAAGCGATGGCGAGCTAGACAGATGCAGCGGTGAACAGCGTCGGTTGAGTTCGCGACTGGTGCTGCGCTTGGGTCCACCGTTGGAGGACTGTGTGCTGAGGGATGGCTGAGGTGAGTCACCTTGGGTGGTTGATCGGACGAGGCTGACGAGGAAGACACAGCAGTCTTTGAACGCTTGATGCGAGCAAGGCAGTTGAGGTTTTGCCCCCTTCTTGCTTGCAGTGCTGTGGGCATGCTTGCAGCGGTATGGGTGCCTCGTCGGAGCAGAGGGTTTAGCGTCGTCAGTGTAGGTAGACAGCGAGCATACACAGGCGCGACGTGGGTCCGACCTGAGTGCGCATACGTTCTTCACAGTGTTCATTAGACTTTTGCATGTATTAGAGTGTCTGTGCAGTCCGTATGCATGCACGCAGAACTCGCAGAAGCGTCATAATGAAGGTCGACCGTCGGCGAACCGGATCCGTGCCACGCACCAATCGCCACAGTGACGCCACCGCGTCGTCAAAACAACGTCACTTCCAGTCCCTCAACATTTCACCGTCACTCCATCTCCACCATGCCGCCGCTCAGCTTCCTCCGCGACTCGCCCGTGCCAGATCCGAGCCCCGAGCGCCTCGCCGCGCTCTACGCATTCACGCGTGCGCAGGCGACCTCCAACCCAGACGGGTATGCAAGCAACGTCGCTTGGTGGGGCTCAGTCCTAGCCGCGGGGTTACATGAGGGCACGCTGGGCGATGTGGACGGGAGCGGGAGCGCCGCCTCCTCGCGCGCCGGCAGTGCTTTCAAACCCGACATGGCCAGCGCCTCGACAAATGCGCCGCGGGACACGCTGGTGCTCACGGTCGACGACGGGCTGCTCACCCGCGTGAGCCAGGACGGGCGGCGGCCGAAGGGGCTCGGCGGCGTTGTTGTGAGTGTCTTCAGCTGTGGTAGCACGCGATGGAGCTGACAGACAGGACTCGCTCGCTTCTGAGCGCGCGCTGATGAAACTCGCGCAGTACAACGCCCTTACGACGGGCGTCGAGCAGGGGCCGGGACTCGCGCGGCGCGCCCTCGGCGCAGGGCTTGGGCTGATTGGCGGCCTCGTCTGGGGTAAGAGCGCGCCCGCGCCAGAGGAGACGTGCTGGAAGACGGCGCAGGGGCGGTGGGTGCACGTCGGCAACGTTAAGGTATGTCTTAGCCGCATGCTCACCACTGTTGTAGCTGACGACAGGCGGCCGCAACGTCCTTCGCGGCACACCTCGCGGCCAACCCGCCGCTGCACCACAGCGACTGCCTTTTCTCCCGGTCTTCGTTCCTCGAGACGTTTGCGACGACAGCGCCAGCGGCGCCGCTGACGAAGCGCGACGTGGACGTGCTGCTGCTGTACCTCGAGCGGGATGTCGGCTCGGTGCAGATCGACAGTGACGTGAGTTTTCATGAACCGGCATTGTCAAACTGACTTCAGGTGATCAAGGTCGCGTCTCCCCTCGGCGTCGGCGAGGGCCCCATCACGGAGGCGGACCGGGGCACGCTCAGTGTGAAGAACACTCTTTCCGCCGTCGAGGCACAGATCAGCGACATCGAGGCGCAAAGCGCCAAGACAATGGACAAGGTCCGCTCCTCGCTGAAGGCGGGGCAGAAGGCCGGCGCAGCAGCATACCTGAAGAGCAAGAAGGGGCTTGACGACGTGCTCGCGAAACGGATTGCGACGGGGGAGCAGCTGCGCTCCGTGCTGCGCTCAATCGACGACGCAAAGAGCAACGCCGAGGTGAGTCCAAGGTCCAAGCACCTTCCCCCTTCCAGCTCCTTGGCGAGGAATAGTAGCTAATCTCCAGATCATGTCCGCTTACGAACTCTCGACGTCCTCGCTCGCCTCGGCGCTCGCTGACCCACGTCTGTCCCCCGACCGTATCGCGAACACGACGGACGCGCTCGCCGACGTCCTCGCCGACAGCAAGGAGATCTCGGACGCAATCGAGATCGGCGGTGCGCAGGCGCGGCAGGCGGCCGGCGCACCAGACTTCGACGAGGACGAGCTCGCCGCCGAACTCGACGCTCTTGTGCTCGAGGAGAAGGCTGCGCAGAAGGAGCGCGAGGGACGCGCGGCCCGCGAGGCCGCCGCGAGGAAGGTGGCGGAGGAGAAGGCGGCCAAGGAGGCGGAAGAAAGGCGCGTGCGCGAGGAGAAGGAGAAGAAGGAAAGGGAGGAGAGGGAGCGCGCGGCTCGCGTCGCTGCTGCCCAACAGGCTATCAAGGCTAGTGAGAGGACGGCGGAGAAGACGGAGGGAGGCAAGACGGAGGAGGACCAGTGGGCCCAGCGCCACGCCGACGCGCAGCAGAGGCAGAGGGAGGAGAAGGAGCGCGCCGAGCGAGAGCGCCTCGAGAAGGAGGCGCAGCGCCTGCCCGCCGAGTAGCTAGAGTAGACATATGATCATAAAGTTTTATGCATTCTAAGGCTGTTGTACACATTACGAAGGGTTACGAGACAAGGATGAAAACGAGGAACTGTCGTCAGCTTAGTCCAGACCTAGTCAAAGCTAGATAGTAGATCAACTCACGAAGATGATGAGGACGCCAAAGATCTTGAGCATGAGCCACCTGTTCGAGCTGATGCTCTCGTAGTACTTGAGCAGCTGCCCGTGCGCAGCGTTGATGTTCATGTCGACGTCGTGGACGTTCTGGTCGATCGTGTCGATGCGTTCGCGCTGCATCTGCACGAGGCTCGCGAGCTGCGAGAACATGCCGCCGAGCTCCGAGATGGTGCTCTCGATCGTCTCGATCGCGTTCGACCGCGACTGGATGAAGTCGTCCTGCTGCTCCATGAGCTGCATCTGCTGGTAGTCCTGCGTCTGTTGCGGCTCGTCAATGTTGAGTGCTAAGAAGTCTGCGCCGCCGTCCGGCGCCGCGCGCGTCTTGCCCTTCAGGCCTGATCCTGGTCCTCCGGCGGGCGCGAAGAGGAGCGAGTCTGATGTCAGCTGTCGGAAAGAACGTCCCAGCGTACCTTTCGCCGGCGCGGGGACAGCCGCCGCACTCGTCGTGTGCATGAACTGCTCTGTCCGGTCCCGGCTCGCCTTCATGTTCTGCGTGCGCAGCTCGAGCACGTCCTGGAACCCCATCGCCATCTCCTTGACCCGGCTCTGGAGCAGCGTCACCACGTTTGAGTTGTGCTGCTCCACCTGCTTGCCGCGCGCATCGTGGTGCGTCTTCGTGTACGTCGCCAGGTCCCCGATCTGCGAGTTCAGGTGCGACATGTCCTGCTTGATGATGTACGTGAGCTCCGAGATCTCCATCGGGCGGTCGTCGAAGAGCGTCTTGCGCTTTGCCACTGCTCGTTAGCGTGATTTCGGCCGCCGGCGGCCTCGAGGACGAATTTCGGGCTCCATTCGGTATCCATCCGGGCAGCGTGCGCAGCGCACCAATTCCAGAGAGCTATGCACGTCGTCGCCCGAGCCCATGTCCGTGCAGCTCAGGCGAAAGCGTAACCGGCAGGAGCGGCGCGCCAGGAACCCTGCAAGAGCTCGAATAATTAGACTCACACTGCGCCAACTTCTGCAACTTGTGCGTCGTCTGCGTAATGTCCTTTGCAATCTGGCCCGCCATGCGCCCGAACTCGCTCGGGTGCTGCGGTCCCGGTTTCGGCGTGGAGCGCGGTGTCGACGCCGCAGCGGTGCGCGCACGAATGGACGACAGGGCCGAGTGGAACTCGGACGTGCGGTCGCGGGGTGACATGGCTCGAACTTGAACTTATCGGCGGCGGGCGGCGGGAAGGGGGATGTGGGGTGGGAAAGGTGGCCGAGGGCTCGGGGACAAGCGACGGCCGGCGGAGGGTCGAGGTCACAACAGCTGCCGGAAGGAAGGGAGCGGAGACGCTGTCGAAGCTAATTAGGGGAGGAGTCGTGTATCGGAGCAAGTGGCAGAGTAAGCAAGATTGTGTTGTTCGTGAGGCAGTGGTGAGGTGGAGGTGCTCCTCGCTATCGGCCAGCACGCAAGCCAGATGGGGCTGTGAGCGTGGAATGGCTGAGGCGTCGTTCACCGTAGCTGGTCGTGGCAACACACGTCATAAACTGATACTGCACCACGTGACTACCACCCAAACGCAAACGTCTCAATCGCTCACCTCACAAAGACGCGCTCGATCGAGATACATCAACAACACTCTGCATCGACAGCACGCATCGACCCGCCTCGCATCGACTAGACGGACAACGGACGACACATACCCCGAACACCAACCCTACACCTCAAAAGTTGCCGCTTCTCAGTTGAACAGAGTGCAGATTCAAGATGTCGCGCCCGAGTCAGCCCGAGCTTAAGAGTGAGCATCCATCTCGCCACACGCCGTCGGGGATGCAGGACAATGGGTCAGCGGGACAGCTGGGACTATGGGAAGGACTAAGGACTCGTCTTCAGGACGTGTGCATGAGGAAGACTGGACTGGGAGCAATGACGGCTGCCGGGGTCATCTCGAGTGACATCACTCATCATGTTCGCACTGGGCCGTCAGCTGCCGGTCTTCCCTCTTTGAGGAAGTCCTTGCACCGTCGCTTGGAGGACTTTCTCTCCTCAAGTTCAAAACTTTCATCTCCTCAGGATCCTGTCCTGCATCGCTGGCGTGACTGGCTCTCAGCTCCCTGTTCTGCAAACCTGAGCTGACATACCAGAATTCATGGACCGTCGTCTGTTCATCCACATCCAGGGCGGACGGCAGGTCTCGGGAGTGCTGCGCGGATACGACATGTTCCTGAACCTGGTCGTCGACCAGGCGTACGAGGAGCTCGGCGGCGGCGAGCGGAAACCCGCCGGAATGGTTGTTCGTATCTACCCTCTTGCATCGGGTCGTGAGGGCTCGGCGCACGGCGACAGCTGCTGCTGTCGTGAATCTAAGCTGACACCACAGGTTATCCGCGGCAACTCTGTGGCCTCGATGGAGCTTCTCGATAGCATGCGACAGTAGATGGCAAGGGCGACCGTAGACCGACCAGTAGATGTATGATATAGGGCTTAGCACTGGAGAGGCGAGCTCAAGGCTCACGGTTGCTATGGAGTCGCAAGAAGCGTTTGAGGGTGCCAGGGGTAATCCGATCGGCAGGGGATTTGCTGGCAATCGTCACAAGGGATAGTGCGTGGGAAGGGGGCAGTGTGAGGAGACGGCCGCTGGAATGTGGTCAGCATCGTGGAGCCGGCTGTCAGTCGATTGCGGGTGCAAGTCAAGCCTGTCAGTTTGAACGTTATCTGTTCATGCTGCCATACACTGTCATCTTCCGATGCCTGCGTCGAGATAGGGGCAAAATCAAACGTCGTCATGGTCTGTGCAAACGAGGACGGCCTCACTCCCCTGCGCCGCAACCCGCTTGCTTGCAGACTCGCAACGCATAGTTCGTCCGCTATGGAACAACTTTCAACACCTACAGCCTGTCCGCTTCTTTAACCTGCCGTCACTTCTCTCGCCGTTGGTGATTGCGACTGTAGACGTCGAGTGATGAAAGTGGGCAAGCCGTGACATGAAAAAGTTTGTGGTCCGAGATAAGATAGTGCGGGGCGGGGACATCGGCTGGCGCAAGGGCCAGGTTACGCGAGGTGGTTGTACAAGTTCCATGCTCCAGTCTTCGGACCATGGTCTGTGTGCGGGCCTACCAGAGTGCTGGATCGCGCAGGCCTCTGCGCTCCGGTCTCGGCGCAGGGAGAGGGGCTCGGCAGGGCCCTCGGTGCACCCCACCTGGCACCTGGGCCACCTGGGGCGGGCAGCCAGGGAGAGGATCGGCCAGGTCCGTCGCCTGCCGCCGCCAGCCTACAGCAGCCTACCATACGCAGAGAGACGACGCCAGCATTCCAGCTCCGCCCGGGGGCCCCACGGCCGGCACACCACTCCAAGCTCCGGCCGAGCTACAATGATGATACACCACCGACTTTGTGCATCGCCTGCAGTCTCATGACCAGCCTGCTGGAGCCTGCACACGCTGCTCGCTTTAAAGCATAAGCTTGGCAGTGGTGCTGTTCTTTCTCCCATAACCATCACAAACCATGTCCCTCGCTGCCCGTCTCGGAAGGACTTCAAGGCTGGCCCTCCGCCGCTCGACGGCAGGCCCCTCGCGATCACTCGTCACCGTCGCCCCCCGTGTTCCCCAGAAGGAGCGCGTCCGCATCCCCCTCAACGACACGGCCCGCCTGGCCTCGTACGGCATCTCCGTCCGTGGCTTCCACGCCTCGCTCGCCCGCCCCGCAACCTTCCACTTCAAGCTGCACGACATCGGAGAGGGCATCACCGAGGTTGAGGTCATCAAGTGGTTCGTCAACGTCGGCGACACGGTCGAGGAGTTCGACAACCTCTGCGAGGTCCAGAGCGACAAGAGTGTGTAAGTGTCTAGCGAGCGAGGCCTCCCGAAGGGAGGCTGAGCTCTCCTTGGCCTGGCCTCGAGCCCGAGCTGCCCTCTTGAGGAGACGAAGCTGACCCCAGCGTCGAGATCACGTCCCCGCACTCGGGCAAGATCCAGTCCCTGAACGCCGAGGCGGGTAAGGTCGTCAAGGTCGGCCAGACGCTGTGTGAGATTGACGTCGACGGCGAGGTCGAGGACGTCGAGGTGCCCGAGCAGGCTGCGCCTGCTGCTGCCCCCGCCGCTCCCCCGGCGCCAAAGGAGACCGAGCCCGTGACGCGCCGCGAGCCCGCCCCCGCTCCTCCCGCCCCTGCTCCCCAGCCTTCCCAGTCCAACGCCGCGAAGCCTCACCGCCCCGCGCGCCCGCACCCGCTCGACGAGACCGCGGTCCGCTTCGAGGGCGAGGCTGGCATCCTCCCCGCCGCGCCGCTGAGCCGCGGTGAGATCCCCGACTCCGTTGAGGCGAGGCGCGAGGGAGGTGGTTCGACTAAGCGCATTGTGAAGGCTAGCCCGGCCACGCGCACGCTCGCGCACAAGCTCAACGTTGACCTGGAGGCTGTCACGCCTACCGGTGACGGCGGCCGTGTCACGAAAGAGGACGTCGAGAAGTACGCTGCTGGCGGCTCTGCCCCCGCCCCTGCTGCTCGCGAGGCTGCCCCCGCTCCCCGCTCTGAGCCTGCGGCTCCTCGTGCCGAGCGCCAGTCGGCGCCCGCCCCCGCCCCTCAGCCCGTCTACTCCGAGCACCGCGAGAGCGGCGAGACGCACCGCGAGAGCGGCGAGACGCACCGCATGGAGCTCGGCCGCAACCGCAAGGCGATGTACAAGGCGATGGGCTCTATGGGCTCGGTGCCTCACTTCGGCTACGTGCACTCTTTGGACCTGACCAACCTCCTTCCGCTCATGAAGGCGGCCAACCCCGTTCAGCCGCCTAAGCCCTCATACCTTGCCTCGGACGTGCCCAGCTCGCTGGTGCAGAACACGACGGCGGCCGCCGGCACCGAGCGCGAGAAGACGTCCATCCTCGCCTTCCTCGTCAAGGCGATGGCGCTCGCGCTCGACGAGCACCCCATCATGCGCTCCAGGATCAAGGAGCGTGACGGCGAGCGCTGGCTCGAGGTCACCGACGACGCGGCTATTGGCATTGCGGTGAGCGACCCCAAGGCTGGCCTCGTTACGCCGAGCCTGCCGCCGTTCGACCCCCGCAACTCCGTGGGCAGCATCAACCAGGCCCTGACGCAGCTGCGCAAGACTGCCACGCGCCCCAGTGCCCCGCCGAACATCACGATCTCCTCGGTCGGCCCCCTCGGCGAGGCGAAGAGCGCCATGCCCGTCCTCCCGCCCGGAGGCGGCGTGGCCATCGCCGCCGTCGGCCGCGCGGCTTGGGAGAATGAGTTGGTTGGTAGGAACGGAAGGAACGGCGACGGAAAGGTCTGGGACATGACCCCCGACGAGGTCGCGGGCATGGGCACCAAGCCGGTGCTTAAGTGCAACGTTGGCTGGAGCGGGGACCACCGCGTGCTCGAGGGCGCGGAGCTGATTGCGTTCACGGAGACGTGGAAGAGGTACGTTGAGGAGCCGTGGCGGTGGGTCAACATCTAAGCTGCGGGCTTAGTGTACGTGTAGAGGTGTTTTCTTAGACTGCATTGCATGAATACCCAGTAATTTGTATCCTCTCTGCTGCACGCTGCACTGTTGCCGAGAGGCAAAGGGAGGGAGTCACTGCGGTATGTCCTCTGTACGTCAATGATGATGGCCAGTTCGCAAGTCGCTCTGAGCTTGAAGTTCGCCTTGATGTTCTCCCACCCATGCTGTACAGTGCGCAGAAGCTGTATCCTCGTCTCCTCGAGTGAGTAAAGAGAGTGTCACTTGCGCATGCTGCAAGGCAAGTTTGGTTTGGCATCTGATGAAACGCAGCTTAGCGAACGTGTCGACCGACCTTGTTAGCGTGAATGATATCCGCGGCTCCGAGCGATGATTGCCGGAGTGCAGCACGTGTCTGGACCGTCGATGAATTCTACCGTGACATGTCTCCACAAAATTTGTGCTCTTGTTCCCACATTCCTCATGCAGCAATGTCATGCATTCAATGCAGTAATGCAAGCGGTCAATTCGGGAGAAACTGTCACGCCCTTTGGGGCGGTTGGGAGCTTGCTGGGGACGCACTGGGGAGGAAAAGGGAGGGAAAAGGCAGGTGGGGACCAGGCACTCGTGTCATGAACTAAAAGCTAGATAGGGAGCTACAGGGAACGTGTACGGCCTCCACTTTGCTAGACCATCAGTTTGAAGATGATGATTGTCCTGAAGCAAAGCAGTGTTTTTTGCTATGCATCGTCGCGCAGCAAACAGCAGCGCCAAGATGCACAACAGGAACTGCGCAGACGAGGCGCATAACCCGGCCCACCAGGCCGACGCCGCACAGCCAAGCCAGCGCTCTGAGATAAGGGTGGAGGAGAGTTTTGCGTTGCCCCACTTTTCGCCACTGCACCTGGAGCTCGCGACGAGGTATGATGACGCTGAGATCCGAGTGTCACCCAAGAGTTAGATGTCACCGCAACCTGTCGGCCCAGACTTTTACACCAAGCGACACTGTGTACACCAAAGTCAGCGGCGTCGTTGTGAGCTACGTACTCACCTGCTCGCTCGCTGCATAGGCTCCGCAACGATTCGACGATCTGCACGGGGGGTGACGACCATGTTGTGAAATCGGCGTCTTCGCACCGGGGGATCCCTGTCACCCCTTAGCTGAGTCTCCACCCGCCGTACCTCCACCTTCCCTATCGACCCCTCGTACCTGCCAGTTCTACCATCGACGCCCTCATTTCTGCCGAACACAAGACAAGACACACATCAGTCAAGTCAACAACAACACCCTCACCCACCCCCTTCCTACCTTCGTCATGGGAGACAAGGCAAAGAACAGCAAGCTCGACATCCCCACAGACGACGACCCCAGTGAGTACTCCTCCTTTGCCGCATTGCCCGCCGCCCTGCTGCCCGCCTCTGCGCCTGCCCGCCGCCGACGACGGATACCACGTTCGTCCTGCACCACGTCAACAACTCGCGCCCCGTTGCTATAAAGCTGACGCCGTCTCCTCTCTGTCTGACTTCATTACTGCACGCTCCACGACTTTGACACGGCCCTCCGGTCCTTTGCTCCATCGGCTCCACTTGGCCACCGAAATCTTGGTTATCTTGGCACGTTGCTGCGACTGCGACCTGGACCACGCCTTGTGTCCGTCACTACACCGCCGCAACGCAACCGTGTGCGATTACCTGTGCGCCCCCTCTCCAACTGTGCACACCCCGCATTGCCGCTTCTCCCTTTCCCCACATTACTCTCTCCACGATGTCGACCATGACGCTCAACCCCGTCGACCCGCTAGCCTCGCAAGCGTTCGTCGATGACGCGGGCGCCCCCGCCACGCTCCCCGATGTCGGCGACGGCGGCGAGCAGAGCAAGCTCAAGGTCCTCATGGGCCTGCTCAAGAAGTGAGTGACGCGTCACGGCGCTGCGATCGGGGACGCGGATCATGCTGGTTCCACGTTCGTGAAGCCGCTTGGCGCCATTGCAGTTGCCGCCGGTAGCAACGGCGGAGAAAGCGATGCCGCCGTTGCCGCCGGCGCTATGGAAAGCGGCAAAAGGCTCGATTCAGCCCAAGGACAGGAGTGACTACCGTCAATGCAGCCCTGCTCCGCTCGCCCCTGGCGCACTTCACCCTTAGCAGTGACTGACTCCAGGCTCGTCGGCGTCAAGGACGTCGCCACCCTGCGCCTGTCGCTCCCCGCGTCTTTGCTCGAGCCCATCCCCAACCTCGAGTACTGGCAGTATGCGGACCGAGCCGACATCTTCGCTGCGTGAGTGCCGAGCCGGGGCGCACTATGCGTCCGTGCGCACGGCTAAGGCCGTCCAAAGCTAGCGGGGTTCCCTTGGAGCTGACGACAAGGATCGGCGACTCTGATGACGAGTTCGAGCGGATGCTCGCCGTGCTGCGTTTCCTGTTCTCGAAGGACCTGAAGTTCGTGCGCGCCCGCCTCGGCAAGCCGTACAACTCTGCCCTTGGCGAGCACTTCCGCTGCGCGTGGCGCGTCCCGCCCCTGCATCTGAACAAGCGCGGCGAGCCCATCGTCCGCACCCACATCCACGTGCCGCTACCGAACGAGCCGGCGTATGGCGGGCAGGGCGGTTCGGGCTGGTCGACACCAGTGCTCGCGCCCGAGAACGGAGGGTTCAGCTCCGAGGTCTCATCCCTCAAGAGCTCGCCGGGGTTGATGGCGCGCAAGGATAAGCTGACGGCGCCGAGCCAGGCGAGTTTCGACATGAGCGCTTTGAAGCAGGCGATCCCTGGGCCGGGAGACGAGATCCTCCCCCGCGAGCCTGATGCTGGTGTCAAGGAGAGCGAGAAGACCACAGTCGTGTTCCTCTGCGAGCAGACGAGCCACCACCCCCCAGTCTCGACCTACTACTACGGCTGTCCCGAGAAGGGCATCGAGGCCGTCGGCGTCGACCAGATCGTCGCCAAGGTCTCCTTCCCCTGTAAGTTGCCTATGCGTGCAGCTACGAACGTGCCATTGTGAAGCTAACTCGCAGCGATCCGCCTCGGCCCCGGGCCCCAGAACAAGGGCATCTTCATCCGTATCACGCGCCCGGGTCCCGGCCAGGGAGAAGAGTACCAGATCACGCACCCCGACGCGCAGGTGAACGGTATCCTCAAGGGGAGCTACTACGGGACAATGAGCGACGTCGTCAGCGTGACGGTGCGCGGCGGGGGGCCGGGGCCGAAACTCCGCACGCTGATCGAGTACAAGGAGGAGAGCTGGTTGGGCAAGCCGCGCTTCGCGCTCGAGGGCGTCATCTACCGCTCGACCGAGGAGGAGGGCGACGAGTACAGGAAGATCAAGAGCGTGCCGTCAGACAAGGTCGTCGCGCACCTCGAGGGCAACTGGATGCGCCAGATCCGGTACAGGATGAAGGGGGAGAAGGTGAGTCACCCGGGCCACCCCGGGCACGCCGGCAGGCATGCCCGTTGCCTCCGGCTCAGCGAAGAGCAGAACACCTCAGCTACCCGTTCGGCCGCGTGAGCTGACACACAGGAATGGAAGATCCTCCTGAACCTGGACGAGCTGGCGTTAATTCCGAAGCTGGTCCGGCCACTCGACGAGCAGGACGCGCAGGAGAGCCGCAAGCTCTGGGACCCCGTCACGAGCAATCTGATCGCGAAGAACTGGGGCGAGGCGACCAAGCAGAAGCAGGTCATCGAGCAGAGGCAGCGCGACAAGGCCGCTGCCATGAAGGCCAAGGGCGAAGTGTGAGTAAAGTCTTGCGAAGAGCGGTGGTTGGGGGTGAAGCTGGGTTGCCACCAGTCGGCAGTGGAGAGGCAGTCACCTATGAGCAGATCTACTGCTCGGCATTGGCTTGCGGGGCGGAGTTCGGCAGGTGGAGATCCGCGGCTCCTCTGGCGCCATTACGCCACGGGGAGCGGCGTAGGGCGATCCCTACGGCGCCGCCCTGTGGTCCGTTTGGCGTTTCGTTTCGTCTAATCCTCCACTCTCCACCCTCGACTCGGTGTCCGAGCATCCAGCAGAGCTTCGTTTCGGCGCAGAAGCACGATCGGAAACGATCCGGCTCTGCCGCATACCGGGTGCCGACAGGAGGAGTAGTGGGATCCGGATTCCAGCGATTAGAGTTCAGGTGGTGAAACTGGGCTCCCCCGCTCTCGCCGGCAGGCGAGAGTCGGGTTGGAATCCGTTGATGCGGGTTTCATCATGCCACCATCAGACGGGTTGTGTGCCGGCAACACGCGTGAAGAGTGCCGCGCACTGCGCAGCGAGCGAGGAAACAGCTGGCGACGTACTTGTGGGAAGCTGACAAACAGCCACGAGCCCCGCTTCTTTGAGTCTGAATATGACGACGGCCGGCCCGTGCTCACGGACGAGGGACGAAGGGTCGTCGAAGAGGAGACGGAGAGGGTGCAGCCTAGGCTGGAGTGAGCGCGAGCGTGAGCGCAGCGAGCAGCGAGTAGTGAGCAGGGTGCAGAAGGAGTACGGTATAGAGTATGGCCGAGCTCGGACCGAGCGGCCCCGCATGGTCCTCGTTGGGCGCAGGGTGATAAGGATGGGAAGTATAGAGGACGACAACGCCTTAGGCGACTAGATTTGTTTAATGAATGACGATTATATCACCTTCTTCTCTTACTCTTGTCAGTCCTCCTACTCAGGCTGAAGCATGGTGGCTTGTAGGATGTAGGAACTGCATCCACGCGAGCGTCCTTAAGGATTCGTTGAATAGCTGATGTCCCGGTGTATTGGACCCCGCTCTGTACAATTGCAGTACCTTTCTATTCTCCTGCCAGCTCTCTCTTCAGCATGCATGGATCCGAGGTCAGCGAGCGAGCGCGTCTGCGCTAGTCCAGGAAGTGTTTGTGAAACGGGCTAGCCGGCCCAGCATACCCTTTGCTCAGGCATTCAGAGATAGGGTGGGATAGGGTCCTTGAATGGTCTGCCGGGCGGGACGGTCATAACGGAATCTGTCTTTCCTTCCTCCGTCTTGTCCTTATGTCCTTCGCTTTTGCGTCCTTGCATAGCGTCGGGCCGCTGGACTGGCGGTGGGGGATGGGGGATCCTGTTGGATCCTCGGCCTGCTCGGTGTCCGCATGCTCGTGCACTAGCTAGCCCCGGTCAGGTCTTTGCCCATCTATTCGGTCGCGACGTGTTTGTCCTGGCCTGCAGTGGGCCTTCAGCTTCACTGGAGTCGAGGAGATTGAATCCGACAGACTAACGATGACAAACTGGTCAGCACGGTCAGCTTGGTCAGCCGACGCACCCGTGCGTGGTCCACGAGCTTGCGACAGAGCCAGCGGAGACCTTCCGACATGCCAGACGCTGGCCCCTGATGCGCGTTCTGATACCTGCGGACGATGTAACCGCGTCGCGTGCTGCCGTTGCCGTTGCCGTTGCCGTAGCCTAGTAACGTACAGCAATCTTTCGCAGGATCGTAGGCATAGCACTTGCAGCATACGCACGGGGGATGAGCGAAGAAGCAGAGACGTAGCAGGCCAAACGAGCAACAAGGGGTTTGTCCCGTCGGCACGGCGTGCAGGGCGTGCATGGCGGCGTCGGTGGCTATCGTGTCCCAGCATGCCCAGCAGTTGCCTCAGCATAGACAGAGGTCTTTGTGGATGGATGGCACCAGTCAGTAGTGACTACGGCAGTGGCTTGGTCGCGGGTAAACATTGCCTTGTTCTGAATGCGCCATGTCCCTTAGACTCGTTCGTCCTGTCAGGGAGGTCTGTCCCTGAGTGTGTCTACGGTGAGAGTATGGTGGCCCCACCAACGACCAACGACCAACGACTTGCAACACTAGCGCGTAGGTACGGCAGGTACGGTAGGTACGTAGGTTGGGACCGTGCAGCATCCCATCCCATCCCATCCTCCTAAGCTCTTGCTCGCCGCCAGGTCCAAGACTTCCCTTCCCGCTCGAGCATCCACTCGCCTGCGACATCTTCCATTCGTTCTTCTCTCGACCTACGACAGACTCTACCACCTCCTCGCAGACTCTCTAATCCGACCGACTAGTCTCACACTCCTCCTCGCGGCTCACTCAAGACTCAAGACAACCCCACTCTCGTTAACACAGTATTACGTTTGCCCAATATAATCCGCCCTCTTCTCGAGCCCTCTCGCCCTCTCGCCCTCTCACCCTCGACCGCTCTCCGTCAGCCTAGACTCTTAGACTTGCCTGCCTTCGACCGGGCCTACGCACAACGCATACCAAACTGCACTCAAGTATACAACTCGGACGCTCCAACACACTCGTTCAACCCAAACTTACTCTCTCACAACTCTACTCCCACCGCCCCCCGCACTGCAACGGCAAAGCACACAGACTGCTTACGTCTTACGTCGTTACTCGTCGCCGCCCGCTCCACTTGCACCCACATCCATCTGCGACGTTCCCAGACATCTTCCATCTTCCATTACTTCCATTCACTTTACATCGCCCGGCCCTTCGACTGACCCGCCCTGCATTCCCATCTCGCATTCACCTTCGCATTCATACCGGCCCGCAGTCTGGCCGCAATCCGCATCCGACCCGATTCCCATTGCGACCAGGTAAACACCCAAACAACACCCACACACAGATTCCCCCGGCCTTTATGAACAAACACTGAGATCCCCGTCCCCGTAACCGCATCGCCTCGGGCACTGGCTTATCCTCCTCTAGCGACACACACAGCAACCATCATCGTCGCGCACCAGCAACCGCCTCTTCCCACGCCGCCACCGCTATGTCGGATGGCACAGGGGGCTCGCGCCCGTCTTCCTACTCGCGGCGTTCCTCGTACCAGTCCCAGCCCCGCACCCTCGACTCGCGGTATGGCTCGTCCCAGTCGCACCAGAACCAGCCCGAGGGCTCGGGGTCGCGCTTCGGCTCGTCCCAGTCGCACCCCAACGTCCGCGACTCGCGCTACAGCAGCAGCCACAACCAGCTGTCGCCCATCTCGCCGGGGTTCTCTGACCACAGCCTGACGTCGCCGCTGATGCCGCCCTCTCCGGCCTACTCGCCCGCATGGGGGCGCACACGATCACCGTCACCGGGCCAGACGGCGGACTACTCGCCGCAAGACACTTTTGGATTGCACACGCCGACGACAAACACGATGCTCGCCCAGGGCCTCATGCCCGATCAGCCCCGCGTCCCGTCCCCGCGGCTACGATCCAGCGACAGCGATCTCGACTCTGATCCGCTGCGATCGACCGAGTCCATCCCGCTCGCTCGGCACGATCCGGACACGATGCGGCGGAGCGTCGAGTCGATCCCGTTGTCGGGCGGTACGCCGTCGCAGCGCTCGTCTTGGCAACGTTCGTCGTGGCAGCACGCATCCACGGCGGGGCACTCGGAGGCCGCGATCGAGCACGCGCGCAAGCAGCGCATCAGCCAGAACCCGCCAGCGCCGGGCCGACCGTACCAGCCCGGCCGCTTCAGCCCGATTCCGCCACTGCCAGAAGTGGCGAGCCTATTGTCTTCGATGGTGTACAGCGAGAGCAGCTCGAGCCCGCGCTCTGTCGAGCCGGCCGCGGACAGCTCTAGCGGAGCCGAGACCAGCAGCCAGCTCGCGGCCATGAGCAGCCAGGCGGGGCACAGCCAGCAGTCGCACCGGACGCGCTCGCCGCTGCCGCCCGCCGACGTGCCCGTGACGCCCGACCTGGAGGGGATCAGCCAGGCAGTCACGACGCCGAGCTACAACGCCGCGAGTGCGATCGACCTGCGGCGCTACTCGTTCCTCGATGTCGACCCGACCGAGGTGTCCACCCCCGCTAGGGGCGGGGGCGTGTCGACGTACTCGTCGCCGAACGTGCCGAGCAGCGGCGGGAACCGCCTCTCAGTCCCGAGCATGGCGTACGGCGGCCGGCGCATCAGCGGGATGAGCGGCACGGGCTCGGAGCTCAGCGGGATCATCACGTTCGGCGGGTCGCCCTATGGCGCGCACTCGGACCTGAACGACTCGGGCAGCCTTCGTCCGCCAGGGCCGCTCTCAGACGACGGGAGCCGGTTCGGCCTCGGTCCCCCGATTCCCTGGGGCAAGCGCGACTCGGCGACGCCCCGCAGCCTCCGGTCTGTTAAGAGCAGCCGGCGGAACGGGCGGGAGAAGCCGATGCCTCCCCTGCCGGGAGAGGAAGATGAGGTGGACAGCGAGCTGTTCGCGCTTGCTGCTCGCGCGGCGGCAGTCGAGCGGATGCTGCAAGCTGGCAAGCGCGCTTCGCTCATGACAACGAAGTCGTTCGTGAACCGCTGGTCCATGAGCACGCGTATCTCGACAGCGTCGAAACGGCGGAAACACAGAAGCACGACGTCAAGCGACAGCCCTCATCGGCGGCTTAGCGAGAAGTCGACGAGCACGTCGCACAGCACCTCGCAGCGCAAGAGCAACGTCAGCGCGCGCTCCTCGTTCCGCCGCCGCATGCAGCGGCGCTTCCTGCAGGGCCAGGGGAGCGGAAGCGACTCGCCCACCCTCTCGCAGCAGGGCCTGATGGCCGACGACGACGACCCCGTCAACCAGCTGTTCGACATTGAGGACGCCAGCGAGCGGAGCAGCGTCACGCCTCGCCGCCGCGCGATCAGCAGCAACCAGCACGGCCTCTCGGAGCTCGCGGAGGGAGAAGGGACGGGCGTCATCGTCTTCCCCGAGCTGGCGGTTGCGCCGCGACCAGCCCGCGCCCCGCCACACGACGGCGAAGTGTGCGCGCAGGCATGTCTCCCGCCCAGCGTGGCGGTCCCGTACCGTCCCCTACCGAGGGAGTACCACTCGACCGGAGGCGCCGGAGGCTGGGGCGGAGGCGGCGGCGGAGGGGGGAGCAACTGGTCCCTGTCGAGCTGGCGACAGCCGCTGCGCAACCTCCGCACAGAGAAGACGTGGGAGGAGTACGAGCAGGGTCTCCTCCCCGGCTGTGCCGCCAAGCCGCCACGGAAGAATCGGCGCACGGCGATTCTCATCGTGCTGTTCTGCATCATTGGGGTGGCGATCATCGCCGGCTTGTTGGGTGGGCTCTTGAGTCAGAGGAAGAAGTAACCTACCGCCCATACCCTCCACACGACTGTGTGCCCATCTCCGCCAGGCTACCCGCCACCACTGTCTCCGCCGCCCACCGCCTGGCTGCCAGCACTGTCCGCCATTGTCGCACTGTGTCCGTGTCATCAACATACCATCCCAAGTCATATCGGCATACATCTGTCACCTCATTCCGGACCACATTGGACACTAACTATGTACCACCACCCTTCTTAATCTGTACTTATGCGATAACCTTGGAATAATGGGCATACTCGAGCGAGCGGAGCGAGCTTCCATCGAGCTTATCACTAACTCCAGAGTGGCCTCAAATGGTTAGAAAACAAGGGCGAACGGCGACTGCGCCGCGACCTCGGGACACGGGGCGGCGTGTAGCCCTAGCCTCCGCGCCGAGGGTCTGAGCACCGAGGGTCCGAGGGCCCGAGTGTTAGTGCGGGCAAGGTAAAGGGGAGGTTTGGGTCCGACCGGGACCGCGAGGTCTGTGCGTTCTTCCCCTTCAACCCTACGCCATCTGTGCACCAAAGCGTCGAGACCGAGCGGCTGCAAGCGCCCTGGGCTAGTCTGAGCTCGGAGTATTCTGGAGGCATGCATAGTCACGTTCGCTGAGTGGCTGCGGTTAGCTGCATACGGGAGCTGGAAAGCTCACACTGGCCGACAACTTTGGCAGCATGCACTCCCCTTAGGTGGCTGGTGCTGGCTACCGTGAGCCCGTGCTTGAGTCCGTGCCCCGTAAGCCATGCTGGGCCATCGTGGTCAGTCTGCGGGAAGTTCTTCAGCTGTGGCGACCCTGTTATCAGCTGGACGAAGGCATTACTAGCTCACGTTGGTCTGTTGGTCTGTTGGTCTGTTGGTCTGTTGGTCTGTTGGTCTGTTCGTCTGTCGGCTGGGGTGAAAGATGCTCGCTCTGTTGTCAGCTGCAATGACAGTGAGGTCAGCTCACGCTGGCGCGCTGGTCTGAGCAGCGTTAACGGCATGAGGTTGGGGTTGGCTAGGCATCGAACGGCGAAGCTCACAATGTGCCGGCTTGCCGGCTGATGCTTGTCGAAGGAAGCGGCTGGGGTCAGCTCGAAAGACAGCTGGATAGCTCACATGGGGCTTGCGCGGCTGATCCCTCAAGGGAGTGGCTGGCATTAGCTGTATGTCGACCAAGCCAGCTCATACTCGCCCGTGGGCGTCAACTTCCGCAGCTTGCGCAGCACGTATAACGTTCTCTCAGTGGCTGGGGTTAGCTTAAGGAGGAGCACCGAGAGAGCTCACCCCGCGCCGGCCTGAGCTGATAGCTCTCGAAGGGAGTGGCTGGGGTCAGCTTATATGGGAGCAAGAGCCAGCTCACGCTGATCCACGCTCGTGAGTGTCTGGCGTTAGCTGGGCACCTCAGTATCTTAGCTCACGCTTCTGTCAACTTCGCAGTATCACCCTCGCCCTTGAAGTGTCTGGGGTCAGCTTACTGAGGCATATGAACAGCTCACATTGATCCACGCTCGTGATTGCCTGGCATTAGCTGTTGGACAGCCAGCGAGCTCACCCGGTTTGTCGGCTTTCGCAGTTTGTACGTCCAACTCATGACTGGCTGGGGTCAGCTTCATGGCGATTCAACAACAAGCTCACGCTGCTGTCGACCTTCGCAGGATGTTTCGCCACGCCTCTGTAGCTGCTGGGGTCAGCTTACGGAAACACGTGGGCAACTCACACCGGGCCGGCTTGCGCAGCTGATGTCTCTCGAAGGGAGCGGCTGGGGTCAGCTGGTCCGAAGCGCCAGAAGGCATACACTGCTCTGCCAGCGATCCGCTGCTCTCCTGGGCGTCAGGAGGCCTGTGAGTGCCTGAAGTTAGTTCCAGAGGGCAAACAGGACCTTCACTAGCCTGGCTGTTTCTGCAGCTGATACTTCTCGACGTGTGGGTGGCTAGGATTAGCTGGACGGGGACCGGGTTCAGCTTCCACCGGTCTGCGAGCAGCATGTACAACGCTCTGTAATTGTCTGGGGTCAGCTTCCAAATGCATATGCGTAGCTCACACTGGTCCCCGCTCGTGAGTGTCTGGCGTTAGCTGGGCGCGCCGAGTGGCAGAGAGAGCTCACGCTTCTGTCGACTTCGCAGTGTCTGGAGTCAGCTGGCTGATGCGCGCCTAAGCTCACGCTGGTCCACGCTTGTGAGTGCCTGGCCTTAGCTGATCCAAGGAGCCGTGAAGCTCACACTGGTCCGCGAGCAGCGTATACCTGCTCTATCGAGTGCCTGAGGTCAGCTCAAAAGAGGACTGAGGACAGATCACACTCGCCTGCGAGCAGCGTCTGCTACTCTCCTGTCAGACCTACTAGGGTGTGTTGTTAGCTAGATAGACAGTCCAGGTAGCTCGCGCTAATCCGTCCACGCGACGAATAGCTCACGCTATGGTCAGCTGGCCCCAGCATTTGGTCAGCTTACCTGGTCTCAGCTTCCGCACCACAAACGGCCACGCTCTCCTGTGAGGGTTTATGGGTATCTGGGGTCAGCTAGATAAAGTGTCGGGGGAGCTCACGCTGATCGTCAGCTTTCGAGGTAGAAATCAAGCTCAGGATGTGGCTTGCTAACTTGCCGATCAGCTGAGCTCACACTTTCAGAGTGGGAAGGTAACTTGCGCTGTGGTCAGCCAGGTCACGGATGATCTCACTCTGTTGTCAGCTGGTCGGCAAAAGGAGCTTAGCGCACGCTGCTCTGTCAGCTTTTGGGGACGAGAGGAAGCTCATACTGGACTGCCAGCTTCCACGGCATGTACCTCCACGCTCTCCTGTGAGGGCTATGAGTGTCTAGTACTAGCTGGATGGAGGTGCACGGACTTACACTGGTCTGTCTACTTGAGGTAGCTTAAGCTACGGTCAGCTTAGACAGGCAGATGAAGCCAGCTTACTCTGCAGAAGTAGAATAAGTGCGAAGAGTGGGAGGACGACTTGCGCGGTGCTCGGCCAGGTCGCAGAGGAGCTTGCTCTGTTGTCAGCTACTAAGGGGAGGAGGGTAACTCACGCTGGTCGATCTGCTTAGAGGGATAGCTCACGCTGTGGTAAGCTACTTGCAAGTAGGAGTCAGCTCACCCTGGTCTGTCCGTTGGAGAAGGTCTGTAGTTCACGCTGTTGGGTCAGCTGGCGTGACCACTCTTCTCGCCTACCTTGCGTCGGAGCTTGAACTACGGTCACTCTAATGGTGAAAAACAGCTCATGCTGGTGAGTCAGCTTGAGCTTGACCTATACTAAGCTTGCCAGTGGTTCAGCCGCACTCTGGGGTCCGTTGCGTCAAGTGAGGGGTGACTGATGATCAACTTGGAAGGCAACCTGGGGAGGCTGCGGTGTCAGCTGAGAGCAGAAAATCTAGCTCACCGTACTTCTCGGTTCATCTGAGGAAATTACTGGAGAACGAATGCTTTCAAAGGAAGGAAGATGCAGGGAACGAAAAGAGGAAAGAAGGACATGTGTGAAGGCGCAAGGACAGGCGGAAACAGGCGGGAGCGGGCGCAGGTGGCGGAGCGGCCACGAGGTCGTGAGACAACCGATCGGCGGTGGTGACCGAGATAAGCGAACCGCATCCCGCATTAGACGCCATCCAACAAGAAGAGAAGAACGTCTCGCCATAAGAAGCTAGGTTCAACAAGACAAACGCACAAGCCCTGTCTGTCCAGGAGGTTGTGCAGAAGCAACCCGGCGCCACCAGTGCTCCCCTTCGTCCCAATGCGCATCTCCGTTCACCACTTCCACTTTCACTCACCTCTCCGCTGCGCTGTATCCTGGTTACGTCGCCCCATTATCTGATCCCTGGAACAAGCCGAACGCCGGCGTTATTGCAGGCGCCGTCGTTGAATCCTTACACCCCTCGCGCTCGCCGGTTTCTGCGTTGCCCGACGACGACGTCCAACCCCTGAAGACAGTCCTCACCCTCATCCTCACCAGACTTTGGATTATGAGCCGACTGAAGAAGTCCAAGTTGTGGCCCCTTACACAACCCCAACCCGAGCTTTAGCGGACGACATCCGTCAGTCAGAGACGGTCAACCTACTGGGCTCCGAGGACTCTGAGTCAACGTCCCGCCACTTAGCACCAGCGACAAAGCCACAACAAGTGCCCGTAAACCTATGTTAACCCTCTGTTCCCTCGGGAGTCGCTGCAAACAACCCCGTCCGACGGGCTGACGACATGGACGATGACCTCCTCCCTCCTCAGTATCGAGAGGCGTGGGGCCATTGGCACTCCGCAAGTCTTGAGGACGCGGCTCCCGTTCACCGATCGGAGAAGGCTGGGACCAGGGCCCACGACGCCGTTTCGTTGTAGTCCGAAGTAGGCCCCCCTCTTAGTAGTTACCGTGTTCTGTTGTGAATAGGCTGCAGTAACTTGAATGTGTAAAGTACCGCGGGGCAGATTATGAACACCAATAGAAGTACGGACAGTGCCCCTCAGTGCGAGAAGAGGGCGGGTCGGCGCTCAGACCCTCACGATAGCGCCCCACCTGAACGGTTATTCCGCACGAAACGAAGTATACGTGCTTAGACTGCGTCTGTGGGTGGTGCGCTGCCCAAACCCCTAGGCTTTCCCTCTTGAAGGGATCGGGAGAATCAAAGGTTGGCGGCGTCTGTGCGCTGTGGCAGTGCCGCTGATCCCGTCCGATTCAACGGTGCATTTTAGCCGGCCTGCTCAAACGCTTGATCAGACTCTGGGAAGGAGGTACGACAATGTCTTTCGGGCTGCTCTTGTGCCCGGGTGCGCGGGCTTCCAGCTGTCAATGTTAATCTTGAAGTGCGATGGCTGTGGACACTTGGTCAACTTTGACGGCTGTATTCCTAAGCACTCAAAAGCGAGGAATACAGAAAAATACTGGGAGGCGCCACACAGGAAGCGGGGCGCGCAATCCATCTCCGACCGATGGGCTCGGCGCCCACCCCAGAGGCGATGCTGGACGTTACCTGCCGATGCGAAGACTCCCCTCCTCCTTGCCAGGGGCGGCCGTGGTGGCCCGCGTGTAGAATCTTAGGGGCTGTCTCAGAACGGAGTAAGAAGGAGCTTCGACGCGTCTGGGTACCCGAGCTCGTTTGTTGGTATTCTACGATCTGCCTTGCGCTGATACTTCCCACCTCCTAAGTTTACAAGAGGTCTTTCCCATCCCGAAGAGGTCTTTCCCACCTCGAATTCTTTTCCACTTCTCACTCGGCCACGAACGATAGCTCAGGCATTGAGCCGACGTCCGACCGTCCAGAGCAAACGCAGCCACACAGAACACCCAGGAAGACGTTCCGCACATGAGGTGACACAAAGTCACATCCTGGGCCGTGTTCATCGGCGCCCTCGGGCTGCTCTCCACTGTCGCAAGAGCGCACGCATCCAAGCCTTCGTTCTCTATCTATCTCAACCTTCTCTATCTATCTCAACCTTCTCTATCTCTCTCAACCTGACCGGCTGGTCTCCGATGATGGACACCAGCCGATGGTCGCTAAACACCACCACTGGAGCCATCACCAGCTCCAACACAACCTGGCAAAACGGCGGTAGCTACCTCCTCATGATGGTTGGCACCAAGTATCAGCCCTTCGGAACCGTTCATGACCTGTCTCCCGGTGTGGACAGGCCGGAAGGCACCATCAGCTACCGCCAGGGCAGCGGGTGGGCTCGTCTTCTCGAGCCGTACCCCGGAGTCGGCCCCCTGGCTCGGCCCGACGAGATCATGCTCAGCACGTACGTCATCTACATCAGCCCGAGGACGAACACGACGGTGACGGTCAACTACATCACCGTCGAGATGCCCATCGCCACCAACGCGTGAGTGTGAGAGCGCTATCGCTCAGCTGACAGTGACAGGCCGAACGAACAAGCCTTCTGGGCTGGAGCACAGACACTGCCTGCTGTCGAAGGAGGTGCCGTGAACCGGGCGCTGTCGATCAGGCAATTCGCTTCCCACGAGTACACGCAGCTGCTCTCGGCCACGGGGGAGGACATCCCGCCCATCACGCCCGCCAAGGCGTCCATCTCGAGCGAGGGCGCACTCATGCTGGAGCTCTGGACAGAGGTCGTGTACGACGTCCCGCCCCACACGTCCTTGATCAACATCACAGGACCTGTCTCGATGGACACGCACAGCTGCTACGCCCGCTTCGAGCCCGAGCCGTGGTGGTGGAGCAGCTCCATGCCCATGACGCACCCCATGAAGCCAACGTATCGGGCGAATCAGGCTCTCCTCGTGTTGCCACTGGATCCGGTCAAGGAGTACAAGCTCATCGTGGGCGCGATGGGCCATGCATGTGCAATCAGCGGCATAATGACGTACTCTCACGCCCCGTAAGTACACCCCGCAGTAGTGGTGTTGACGAGAGCAGGTCTCAACACGAATCCAACTCAACCGAGCACGCCGCGCATGAGTCGAAGGCGCCCGAGCCCTCTGATGTTCCAGCCGCCAAGTCCTCCACCGAGAACTCGAGGAGGCCCAGCGCGGGTACGATCGCTGGTGCCGTCGTCGGGTCTGTGGCGGGAGCGGTGCTGTTGGCGCTGCTGGCCTTTTTCCTCGCCCGCCGGCGCCGCCCGCCCACCTCACCAGTGAACCCCCAGAAGCCACCCAGCCTTGCGCCCGACTTTGAGCCGATCGAGGAGGTCCAGGTCGTCGTTCCGTACGGCACCGCTTCCCGGCCTTCTATGCACAACGCGCGCCCGTCTGAAACATTCGACCTGCTGAGCTCGAACGTCTCGGAGTCCGCTTCCCAGCCCGTTTCGACGGAGAAGGCAACTGCAGACCAGAGCCCCGCGCAGGACGCCCAGGGCGGCGCTTTCGCAGGCCCCTCTGGCTCCGCGAACCGCAACTCTGACACACCGACTCAGCGCGCTGATGACATGGACGGCGACCTCCTTCCGCCCGAGTACAGGCCTGCTTGGGGCCGTCGTCCCTCTGCGAGTCTGGAGGACGCAGCTGCCGTTGCCCGTCTGGAGAAGCCTGGCATCCGTGCGCACGATGGGGCTTCGCCGTAATCTCGCCGTGCAGTCGTCCGCCGTTTAATTCCGAGTTGATGTTTCGTAGTGTCTACCATAGGACACTTTTCAGTCTTCGCCTTTTAATGTCGTGTTAGTACAGAAACCTATGTTAACGCGTTAGGATGTAACTTGTAGGCACTACGGAGAGAGCTGAGAGTAGCGTGAGACTGGCTGAGCATCGAAAAGTGGAAGGGTTGTGGGTGCTGGGGTCGGATGCGACCGTGAGAAACCTGGGAGGACTCCGCTGACTTCGATCCTTCGCTGCTCGATTCCCATTGACACTGTCCTTTACAAACGCAACACGCACAACACGCACAGCATGCACGACACGTACAGTGAAAGTAACGACCCGAATTGTCCTGAGGCGTTTGATCGCTGAATGCGGTGTCGAAACAGCGCACCGATACATCTGCGAACCGGATCCCCGTCGTCGAACTCCCATGCGAGGTTGCCGAGTAAGCCTCTGCTGTTGTCACGCTTTCCAAGGAAGGAGAGGGTGATTGGACGTGGATATCTGCACTTACTAGCAGCGTATGGCGAGCTGGGAGGTGCATGACGGACGCGATTACAGCAGCTTTTCCCGGTGGAAGGAGGGGCTGGGATCTGCCCGGGAGGACGACGTCGATCTCGCCTCCTTGTCGCGCTAGTGCACCATGAAGATCCAGGGCCTCGAGGCTGCCTGCTATCGACGCGCGATTTGCATTATCCTTCACACCTGCATTACCTCGACTGTCGAGGTCTCACAGCAGCACTCAGTTCTTCGCTTCACGCTCACCTTCGTCATCGTCGCCTTCCTTATCCAATCTCTTCACCGACCTCGACTCTCTATGGTAACTCTTTCGTTTCGCCTTCCACCGGTCATCAACGAACCACAAGGAGGACGACGCAACCATGTGGTTCGCCTTCCTCGCCGTCCTCTGCCTAGCTTGCGCCGCCATTCGCGCTGACCCCGACACCGCCTTTAGCATCTACGTTAACGTGACCGGCTGGTCCCCTATGATGTTCTATGTGGACTCGTGGCAGATGGACAGGGAGACAGGCGCTCTAAGTACTGCCAACGCTACCTGGACTGGCGGCATCGCCTTCCTCTGGATAGTCGGCTCACGATTCCTACCCTACGGCACCGTCCGCGACCTCGCCCCGCAATTGAACCAGGCGCCCGGCAAGATCAGCTACCTCTGGGGAGGGTCGTCGGATGCGGAGCTCCTCAAGCCGTACCCTGACGTCGACGTTCTCGCCGAGCCCAGCAGGATCCAACTGGGCCCCTATTACATCTACGTTCAGCCGGAGGTGAACACTACGTTGACGATCGACTATGTCACCATCGAGATCCCCATCGCTACAGAAGCGTGAGTAGCACCAGGAGGATTGCAGCTGACTTGCTAGACCCTCCGAGGAGGCGCTCAGAGCTACTGCATCAACTTCGCGTGCTGTCGAATCGAACTATCTCAACGGAACATCATTCACAGTACGGCAATTCGACTCACAAAGGTATGCCAAACACTTCACTGGCGGCGACGATCGCATCGACCCCGTGCCGCCTGCGTTGTACGACATCAAGAACGGAACTGTGGTGCTGGGACATCTCACGGAGCTCGTGTACGAAGTCCCCGCCAACACGTCTCTGATCAACATCACTGGGCCTGTATACGACGCAGACAGCAGCTGCTATGCCTACCTCGACCCTGAGCCTTGGTGGTGGAACGGAGGGGTCGTCCCCAGCGCGGATCCGTCCAAGCCACTGTACCGCCCAGAGCAGACCCTTCTGATATTGCCAACCGACCCAGCCGTGGAGTACCGCCTGATTGTCGGCTCGGGTGCCGCCGAGTGCGCTGTAAGCAGCGTCGTCACCTACTCTTACTTCAAGTGAGTGTGGCTCTGAGCCATAGAGCATCACTGACCATCCTAGGCCTAAGCCCGCAGCATCCTCCAGCGCTCCGTCGTCTGCTAGCTCGATGGCTTCGCCCGACGATGCTCCCAAGCCTTCGGACAAGAGCTCGAAGTCGCCGAGTGCTGGCGTCATAGCTGGTGCTGCAATCGGCTCCGCCTTCGGCGTCGCTCTCCTGGCACTGGCTATCGTCGGAGGATGTTACCTCCACCGACGCCGCAAGCGTGCGACGGGAACACCCCGCCCACCTCCAAGCATCGAGTCCGCGTTTGAACAAACCGAAGACGTCCAGGTGATTGTCCCGTTCGCACCTCCACCCTTGAGGCCGCCCAGACCTTCCTCCGTCGAAAGGCATTCGAAACACGAAACTGCCAACCTGCTCAGTCCTCAAGACTCCGAGTCCGTGCCGTACATGTCTGCGGCGGCGGAGAAGCGCAACGCGCAACTCGCTATGGGCCAGAACAGCTTTCCGTCGGATCCCTCTGGCTCCATGAGCAGGCTTTCTGCTGTCACTCCAGCCCAGCGTGCTGAAGATATGGAGGACGCGCAGGAGGCCCAGCTGCTGCCACCCGAGTACAACGAGGCGTGGGGCCAGAGGCGTGCCGGGAACATCGACGATGCAGCGGCAAGCAGCCGCTTGGACAAGAGTGGAGCCGGAGCCGAAGGTGGCGCAATGCCTTAAGCGCCTCACAAATGTTCAGTTCCGCTTGCGGTGACAAACATGCAGCCTGTGACATCTCCAAACTGGCGCTGATCCTCCATACTGAGACATGCTCAACTCAGAGACTTTACTGGGCTTTGAACGCCGTATCATGCGTGGGTGCGTTTCATCCTTCGCTTCGCAAACTCCCTCACAACGATATCGCTCCCAATCCTGCCTTGTAACTGTGTAAAAGCCGTTCGCTTCCTACGAACCCAAGACTACACTTCGTCCAGGAGCCTTTCCCGACTCACTCCCCACCGCTCTCACCGCAATCGACCCACAAGCCGACCCGCAGTAACGGCACAATGTGGCTCGTCATACTCGGATTAGCGAGCACGGTCATCGGCATCGATAGCCCTGCATTCTCCCTTTCGTTGAACCTGACTGGCTGGTCACCGCAAGTGCAGTCTAGCTACCCGAAGCAGCCGGACCCTCAGACGGGCGCGGTCTCGTTCAGCTACGACATGTCGGTGCACGACCAAAGTGGTGTGTTTTGGGTTATCGGAACGCACTTCGTCCCCTATGGCACAGTCCAGAATAGGGCGGAGACGAGCGGAAGCCCAGGAAACATGACGCTGCAGTCGCGGGGCACCTCCACGACGCCACTCCTCGAGCCTTATTCTGAAGTCGGCATTCTCGCGCGTTTCGGCCAATTCCACCTGGGCTCTTATTTGGTTCAACTCCATTACGCCCAGTACAGAACAGCGACCATCAACTACGCGACGCTCGATGTCCCCGTCGTCACCAAGGCGTGAGTGTTGCTTGTGGCAAGCCAACCGCTCACGATTCAGCCCTTCAGAGGAAGCGCTTAGAGAAGGAGCGAGGACGGCTCGAACCGTCGAAGCAGCAGAAGTCAACACCGCATTCTTCACAGTCAGGCCGTTTCAGAGCCTCAAGTATCTCCACCGCTTCAAGCCCGGTGGACTCGACGTCATCCCTCCCGCCTCACATCACGTTGTGAACGGAAGTGTTGTCGTGGAATACTTCACAGAGCTCACCTACAAGATCCCGCCGAACACATCCTTGGTCAACGTCACCGGTCCGGTGTGGGACGGCACAGGAGCGTGCTACGCCATCTTGAAGCCAGAGCCTAGGTGGTGGAACGATGTCATCCTCCCAGTTGCCTACCCGGCGAAGCCTGGCTACCGGGCCCACCAGAGCCTGTTCGTGATGCCGACGGATCCGGCTGTTGAGTATACGCTGGTCATAGGCACCGTCACGGAGTGTGCCATCAGTGGTGTTGCAACCTATGGGCAGTGAGTACGAAAGCAAGAGAGTAAGAGAGCGCTGACAAGCACAAGGCCGGACCGTTCGCAAGCTCCCCTGTTGGGGCGGAAGATACCGACACTCGCTCGAACTCAACTGCCACCAAACCAAATGTTGGCATGATTGTTGGCGCAGTCGTAGGGGCAGTCGCTGCCATAGTCTTTGTGGCCGTCGCAGGCACATGCTTTGTGAGGCGCAGGCGCAAGGCGCATTCCGCGAGCACTCCAGCCAGACGCCTGAGCATTGATCCGGCATCTGAGCCCACTTCTGAAGCTGCGTTTGAGCCCATGGAGGATGCTGCTGTAGCCTTCTCCTTTGATATTGTCCATAGCCACTCGCGCGATGCCATGCTGAGTGTACTAGGAAACAAATCGCTGCCGCCTTCAAACAGGGGGAATGCTGGCAGCGATAGCGGGACCAGCGCAGTCACCCGCCCATGCACGGTGTATGTTGTGCGCTACGCCGCCCTGTGCCGAAACGTTGGATCATCCGCTGCGCCCTGGAATGCGGCGCCGAAACGGCTGATCACCTGCAGCACAGGTCGTCGGGTGGCGCAAGCCGCACAGGGCACCTTCGGATTTCCCTAACTCGGACTCTGGTCCGTCAACCATACTCGGCAGTGTTTCGCTGCCGACTCGGTGAGTGTGCATCAGTGGAACAAAACGGAGTAGGACGAAGAAAGCCTCCGGTGAATGAGATGCGTCAGTCTCGGTCTCGGTGAGTTGCTCGAGCCTGGCTTTGATGAACCCGATTCGCCGATACCGAGATCAAACGGGATTCTAGTCGATCTGTATGATGGTCGAGAGGCAGATCAGGCGCTGAGCCAGGAGGCTCTGACAGGTGAAGCATGAGGATCGGTAGTGCGCAGGGCGATGCATCACTTGAGATCAAGCCAAAGGAGGGTGTCAAACATGTCTTCTGGCGCTTCGGACGGTGTAGGACGTGTCTTCCCCGCCACCCATCAGTCTGCCCTTCCCGCTGAGACACCACCCCAGTGGTCGAAGCCTTTCAGTGCTGCTCTTCGCTTCATTCACGTCCTCGCTCGTCCGCTCTCTCGCCAGCACTCCCCGTCAACCGCTCCGCAACCACAGGAAGCACCGCGAACACGACCACGACCACGCAAGCTCGCAATGTGGGTCTGCATTCTACTGGCTGCCCTCGGGCTTGTCGTATCCATTGCCGACGCAGACCCGGACATGCCCTTCCCCATCTTCGTCAACGTGACTGGCTGGTCTCCGTTCGTGTTCTACGTGGACTCTTGGGAGTTGAATCGCAGCACTGGATCCATCAGCAGTGCCAATGCACGCTGGGCAGCCAACGGTCAGGCATTTCTTTGGGTGGTCGGCTCGAAATACACCCCCTACGGCACTGTTGAAGATCTGGCACCGGACCTCGTGAGAACCCCTGGCAAGATCAGCTACCAGTGGGGCCGCGGGGACTCGCGAGGCTCATCGGTAGCTCCCATGCTCAAGCCCTACCCAAGCGCTGGACCGATTGCAGAACCCGGCAACATCAGCCTGGGACCCTACTACATCTTCATCGAGCCCGAGAGGAACACGACGGTGACGATCGACTATATCATCCTCGAAATCCCCATCGCAACCAAGGCGTAGGTGAAGCCACCGATACACAGCTGATCACGCCAGACCTAACGAAGAAGCTCTGAGGGCAGGTGCCTCCACGGCGCATGCGGCTGAAGGGGACACGATCAACAAGCCGTCTTTTGCGGTCCGCCCATTCGACTCTCAGCAGTATGCCAACCACCTCACAGGCCAACCGGACGGCGTCATCTCGCCCATCCCTCCGACTCTCTACAACATCAGGAACGACAGTGTTGTTTTGCAGAACTACACGGAGCTCACGTACACGGTTCCCGCGAACACATCCTTGATCAACGTCACTGGACCAGTGTACGATGCAGATCTTCTCTGCTACTTCGTCCTGGACCCCGAGCCGTGGTGGTGGAGCGGAGGTGTGCTTCCGAGCGCTGATCCGTCCAAGCCAGAGTACCGCCCGAACCAGACTTTGATATTGCTGCCAGTGGATCCAGCAGTTAAGTACGAGCTCATCATCGGCGCAAGCGGTAAACCCTGCGCAATCAGCGGTGTCACTACCTACTCTTACAACGAGTGAGTGCCAAGTCAAGAGCCTTTACTGACGCAGCAGCACTACGCCCTCCAACACGACTTCAAACTCGACCTCGGCTGGTGGAACACAGACCAAAGCAGCCCCTCCAGCTGCATCTTCCGCAGAGAGTTCAAAGAAGTCGAACGCGGGCGTGATTGCTGGAGCCGTAGTCGGTGGCGTTGCGGGACTTGCGCTCCTGGCTCTCCTCGCATTCTTCCTCTTCCGCCGTCGCCAGCGCCAGCAACCTCAGCACACCTCGCGCCCGCCTCCGAGCGTTCTCTTAGAATTCGAACCCACTGAAGACGTCCAAGTCATCGTGCCCTTTGCGACACCGTCTGGCGGCTCGTCGTCGTCCACCGGGCAGCGGGGAGGCCCCGAGATCAGACCCTTACTCCAAGCTGCTGGGTACACCGACATCACGCCTCAAGATATGAGTGGTGGGGAGAAGGCCCACCTCGCGGCCGCCTCCGACCCCGGCAGTGTCTCGAATCCCCCTGGCAGCTCTGTTGCTGCCGCCCGCCCTACGCAGCGAGCTGAGGACATGGAGGACGCCGAGGCCGACCAACTCCTGCCTCCTGAGTACAAGGAGGCTTGGGGCCAGAGGCACTCTGCCGCCCCTGAGGGCGCTGGAGCTGTCAGTCGCTCTGAGAAGAGAGGCCGCAGGGCCGAAGACAGCACGGCACCGTAGGCGCACCACTCCTGTAAAGTACCCTTGTGTGACTAAGGCTTCATCCCTGTCCCATTGGCAGGTATTCCCGAATCTTTCTTAAACTCAGGACAGATGTCTGTTGATAGCCGATGACATGAATCTCGGTCTCTTCAATCGTTGGTTGCCGGAGGGAGATAGCCCACAACTGCATCCAGATCAATGCTGACAGTTGCCTTCCTTGCCTCAGCGATGATCGAACTTCGAACTCAGGTACACTGAATGTCTGGCCGTGAGGTAGCGTCGCTGGGCTGGCTAACACCATGCCGGGGCATTAGCTCCAGTCTTGCTCGGAGTCTAGACCTCCTTGACCAAGCCGAGTGAGTTGGGCGGCAACGAGTGAAACGCATTCGGACAGGCACATCCGCACAGCCGCGTAACTGGGTGGCAACCCTACCACCACTGCTGGTAGTGAAGCTGAAGACAGGACTAGGCTGCTACTTGCGGGTGCCTGCCATAGTGTCACTGTCGTCCGATACTAGCCCGCCGAAACTTGCCGTTAGTGGTGGTTTCTGAGCGGCCACAGCCGGCATGGCCGCTGCGCAGCAGTAATCATGCTGTCACTCTCACTATGGTCGTCCAGCTGTTCGCGCCATGCACTTACAGGACTCTGCAGAGACCTTCCAACACTGAAAATCACGATACGGTCACCGGGGAGTGATGGCTCGTCTGCGAACGGGTGACAAAGATGAGTTGTAAGGACAGCATGTGGCCGCCCCCGTCACGACTTAAACGCATTCCAGCCTCGGACTGGCACTCTACCTCCCGTAACTGACTTTAGAGATTACGAATATGCCGAAACAACCCCTGGAACGATCAGTAACCTCTGCGTAGTGTTCAATTTGGGAGCACGCGGCATCTTGCTAGCCCGCGGTCCGCGCGAGCTCGTTGTTTCTACGCGGGGCAGGTCTATATTGATGCTCAGCTCGTACCCGTTCCTCGCATTGACGAGTACGTAACGAATGAGTTCCTTCACAACGCTTGGACGCGCGGAGTTGCCGCTGAGACCAGAGCGCGGGAACAACTGCCTGTTCAGAGTTCCATACACTGTGGTGCTCATGAGTGTTCTTCTTACACTTGACGTTGGGCAACTTCCTACTCACCTCCTTGCATCTCTACCGTCTCATTTTACAACACCATCCCCGACACAGCACACGAAGTCACCAATGTGGGCGGCTCTGCTCGCAACCTTCTCCTTTGCGACCGCTGTCGCTGCAGTCGGCGATGCGGCCTTCACGATTTCCGTCAACTTGACGGGATGGTCCCCTCAGTTCTGGGGAGTCGACATGTACTGGAAGTTCGACCAGGCGACCGGAACCGTGAGCAGCTGGAGCGGCTCGCCGTGGGTGGGAACCCGGCCGTTCAACGACTTGACGACGTTCTATCTGGTCGGAAACCAGATCGTGCCGTACGGCGTTGTGCACAACGAAGGCGGCGCGAATCACGGCAAGGCGCTCGTAACGGATGGTCCAAACTTCGTGGTGGCAAACAAAGAACTGCAAGAACCTCACCCTTTGCCTGATAAGCTCGCAGACTTCGGACGGTTCAAACTGGGGTCTTACAAGTTCAAACTCGACCCCGAGCGCAACAGCTCAGTGGCGCTGTCGTTTGTGACCCTCGACATTCCCATCGTGACCAAAGCGTGAGGACAAGCTGTTAAGCTCAGACATTCGCTGACATCCAGGCCGTCCGAAGAAGCCCTCAGAGCCGGAGCCCAGACGGCACTTACCGTAAAAGGCGACAGCGTAGACGCAGACGTGTTCAAGATTAGGCGGTTCAATTCTCAAAGCTACTCTTACCCGATTTTCGAGACCTCGCAACAAGTCGACCCCATCCCTGAGCCCGCTCACGACATCGTGAACGGGAGTGTCCTCCTCAAGAACACCACCGAGTTGACGTATTCCGTCCCCGCCAACACGTCCTTGCTAAACATCACTGGGCCAGTATACAACGAGGGCGCCGCCTGGTGCTACTTCCTGTTGAACCCGGAGCCCTTCTGGTGGTCAAGCATCATACCGACAGCGAACCCGGCACGGCAGGCCTATCGCGCCGACCAATCTCTCATGCTTCTTCCGCTGGATCCGACTGTCAAATACGAGCTTATCGTCGGTGCCGGCGGGTCTAGCTGCGCGGTCAGCGGCGTCACCTCTCTTGTCTACACGTGCGCTTCAATTAAGGCTTGTGCTGACTCCTAGGCCACCGAGTTCTGCGAAGAGTTCAAACGCGGGTGTCATCGCTGGGGCTGTCGTTGGCTCTGTCGTTGGCGTGGCACTTCTCGGTCTCGTGGTGTGGTTACTCTACCGTCGTAAGCGCAAAGCATCTTCGGCTCGACGCTCCGACAGGCCCTCGAGCTCCAGCAGGCCCGCCAGCATCGACCCCGGGTGGGAGCCGGCTACAGACGTCCAAGTCATCAGCCCCTACGCGCTCCCAGCATCACCCTCACATGGCAGGAGCTCCTATTCTCCTCTGCCAAGTCATGATGTTAGCTCCACCATAGACAGCGGGGGACGCTCCGAGAAACGCGAGACGGTGAGACAAAGTAGCGTCCCTGCCGAATCCCCCGGCGGTATCAGCGCCGCTTCACCGGTAGTAAGCACATCTCACAGGGCCGAAGACATGGAGGACGCCCGAGAGGGAGACATGCTCCCTCCCGAGTACAAGGAGGTCTGGGGTCAGCGTCATTCTGAAGGGCTTGGTAACCGGAGTTCCCGGCCCGCTGTGAGGCGCGGTGGGAAGGGGGGCTTCTTCAACACAGGTGGCCAGTATCGACTTTGATGACGGCGGCATTGATTCGTGTTGTTCTCTTACATTGGCACCAGACGTGGACCCTGGCAAGTAAAGTAATTGCAGTGGATGGTGGCAATTGGCATGTATAATCGTCTTAACCTGTTGGGAGTTCGTGACTGACAGTTTTTTAGTGGCGCATCTGCTCGGCAACTAACTCCAGCTCGCTTTCCTTCCCATGCCCTGCTTCGTCACACGCAGTGAAGATCATCGTCAGTACACTGCGTCGGCGTGCAGGGGCACGGAGCCCAGCACACGGTCCTCAAGGAAGCTGGAGGTCAGACGTAGTCCACTCCAGGCACGTTCCTGTGGCGTCCCGATGTATCCTTACCATGTCCCATCCTTCCGGATTGCTTTCCAGCAGTGCCAGAGCCTCCAGGAGCTCATAGACGAACCAAAAAGCTTCCTGTCGGAGAATCGAACTCCGATCTCCCGCGATCAGTCATGACAAGCGAGCATACTAGCCGTTATACGAACAGGAAGGCACTAGTTGCTCGCCGAGGGCTGCGCCGCTGGGCGGCGGCGCCGTCGGCAGCCGGAGCGGAGCGTTGAAGGCTTTCCAGTAGATTCCAGCTTGTCAGAAGAGTCTGCTGCCAAACCCTGTGAGGTTGGCATCGATTCACTTAGGCCTGAAGGTCACAGGACTGGTTCATCTATCAGAGAGATGAAACAGGTGATGACGCAAGTTGTTCGGCTGCTTGTGAGCTTCTCAGTGCGAGGCTGACAGCTCTCACCTCACTCAACATGTAGGCAGGGCGTTCCACCATATTCCCAAGGTCTAAGCGCTCGAGAAAAAGACAGCGCGCATCCGTGTTGGAGCTCGAATGCCGCACCAGCCTGCTTGCCTGCCCCCACTCAGAATCGAACTGAGATCTAGAGATACCGTCGTATGAGACTCGCGTACTAACCATTATACTATAGGGGCTGTCGGCTGCTGTTTCTGTGCACGGAATTCCGCTCCGGCGGACCGGCTAGGCGCGACTCCGAGGTGATGCGAAAGGAAGATGTCGAGAAATGGTGGAAAATTCGAGGAAATGTCGGAAATGTTTGGAGGATGGACGGCCTGTCGGGAAGGTGGTGGGGCACCCTGGACGCCGGGAGGAATGCTGGAGGGCGCAGGGAGAGGGTGCAGGCGAAGCGGGGTAGGGGGGCGCGATGTGTGTAACGGACCTGGAGTGAAAGCTGAGGGGCACACCTTGTGTGAACGACACGTGGCTCAGATCCTTGCCGTTCTCCTATGGATAGAGAGAGAAAAGGACGACAGCAGTGCGTGAAAGTTTGCGATGCATACGTGCATTGCACGAGTCTGAAGAGCGGAGATGAATGGAGGGGTGAACAGACGATGTGGACTCATACCGACTGTGACGAAGTCGGTACCGGACACGTGAACTGCTGTGACACTGCCGGAGGAGAGGTAGAGCGTGGTGTCGAGACGGGTGAGAACCAGGGCGTTATTCGTAGGCGGCGAGGAAATAGTGGAGAGCGCGAGCTGTCGAAGGGAAGAAACTGGACATAGAGGGAGGCGGCTTAGATACCATGCGAGTGGGATCGTCTTGAGGTCACGGGTGGGCGTCCAAGGTGCAGGGATACGTGTTGCTTAAGCCGAGGGAGTGCACACGGCGCGAGAGGAATGCGGAAAAGCGCAGCAGAGGCCCACCGGATGGCATGTGTCGGGTCGGCGAACGGCGCTTTCAAGCTCGCATGCTCGCCATGAGTCTGCCTGACGGTCCTCGAAGTCACCGCGCAGAATTATATGGTGCAAAGCACGCGCTGGAAGGGCGAGTGGGAAGCTTCGCGAGAGAAGGCACGTTCTATCCGGCAGGGGCGCACCCCGATCCATGACGTGAGATCGGATCTCAACGCCTAGTGTTGGGTGTAGCGGATAGCACAGGTCCTCGACGCAAGGCCACGGACGTTGCCGCCGGCCAACTCACCCGGGTTGATTACTTGAACATATCAGTTTCCGTCCCTCTGACGTCGCGCCACCGCCCTCCGCGCTCTACCCGCCAGGTTCGCTGCTCGTCCAGGAGTCAGTGATGGAGTCTACCACTCTGCTGCCTATTTCCCCACATTGACTAGGCCTGGGATTGCGAACTTCACGTGCACTGGCACCCTCGCAGCATCCTCCGCCCCTCTGCGCCCCTCTGCGCCCCTCTGCGCCCCTCTGAGGATGACACACACAGCTCCACCCAACCGGACACGATCTCCACTCTGCGCCCCCCACGCCTTGTCGAATTTGAACCCCGCCGCTGGCGCTTCGTGGCAGAGCACCTCTGAGGCATCCTTCGCCTCCAATGTAGCCTTACAGGTCATCACCGACGCCGCGGCCGCGCTCCCGTGAATCGTCTCGGCGATCGCCCACAGCCCCTATAGTATAATGGTCAGTACGCGAGTCTCATAATCTCTAGATCTCAGTTCGATTCTGAGTGGGGGCACGGAACATGGATGTGTTCGGATCTTTTACCTTTTGGAAAGGCAGAAGGCGTTCTCAGAGATGAGAGTGAGCTTTCGTTGGACGACGGAGATGAGGAGACAAGAAAATACCAGAAAGTGCCTCACAGCTTGGCCGTTGACGTTTTCGGTAGCGCCCGTTTAGTGCGGTTTAGCGCATAAGCCTGAAACGCTAGTCAATTTACGGTGGTGACACCACATTCACCGACTTCGATATGGCCTAGCAGAGAACCGTCACCAGGGCGCTGCATGATAACAGAAAAGGAAAAAGGAAAACTTCCCGTCGGAGAATCGAACTCCGATCTCCCGCGGTCGGTCCGAAAAGGTGACAAGCGAGCATACTAGCCGTTATACGAACGGGAACTGGATATTTTCTGTCCATAGCATTTCTCCACGTTCGAAGCCACAAGCAGTCACGTGACTCGGAGGTCCCCTTTGCCACCCAACGTTCGTGAACATTGCATGACGCGAGATCCGGGGTGGGTGGGGACGGGCTGAGTACATGCGATGACCGTAGCGACGCACACATCCTTGTGTTGCATTGTCATTGTCAGTCACTCTTCCCACCTTTGTGCTGCTGCACAACCGCACGGATGTCGCCCTCGCGCGACTACGACATACCACGCCCGTCACGGATACGCCTGTAAGTGTTTTGCTTCTTCCCACCCGCAGATTCCCACCACTTTCTCGTTTCCCCTCCCCATCTTCCTTCTCATCTTCACTCCTCCTTCCTTCCAACTTCTACATTCCTGAACTTGAGGCTGGTTGAGCGATGGTGCGCCACGTCAAGCGCACGCCGCATGGCGTCACGGTCACCGAAGTCGAATCTGGACCAAACCACTTCTCCTTCTCCCGAACCACCACCTCCATGATTAGCGGGCGCGGCCACTCCGGCTCGCGTCACTCTGCGAGCTCGTCTTCCGTCCAGTCATCTTCTCGATACGACAGGTTCGAGGAAGCGCATATCCAGTCTATCATGGACACCATGAACGAGGTAGCGGAGATGACCTCGCTCTTCGACCGCATTGCCTTTGGCGGGCGTGGGGAGCGCGAGAAGCGAGGAAGGTGCGGCAACTTCCGCGTGGCTTTGAACACAGCTGACAAACAGGAAAGAGACGCAGAGGGAACGCGCAGAGCGCCTCTTCGAGAAAGAGCAGCGTGCTCAACGTCGCTTGAACGAGCGCATCTCTCGCGCGAACGGCTACCAGGAGTATGCTCCGCCCGACCCGTTCGATGCTCTAGGTGCGGGGCGCAGCACACGTCGCCGCGCAGGATCTATCGACGAGATGTCATCGACTACCGGCTACGAGCAGCGCATCCCTCGCCGATATGCCACGGGTGCATCGGCATCCACCGACTCTGGCGCACGCTTCGGACGCCGCACGCGGATGCCTGACCCGTTCGAGAGGTTCGAGGAGACACTGCGCAGCTTCCCACCTTTCCCGGACATGGGAGCTGGATTCACGTTTCGCCCGTTCGATTTTGCTGGAACTTCATCGCGTGCCCCTCCTATGGGGGGTCGCACCGATGAAGAGTACCGGCGGCATGTGCGCAATGAGTTCGATGCAGCGCGGGAGCACTTCGAGCGTCATCGACGTGCGCATCCTTATCCGCGCGAGGCGAACCCAGACTACACGGCCGAGCACCGCTACTACGAGCATCTGGGCGAGGGACACGGGAACCCGTTCTGGGCTCCACGCGACAGTGGAGCTGCCCGCGGCGCTCGCGCACAGAGCGAGGAGCGGGCTCGTTTCGGCGGAACTCGTAGGTTCTACGATGACCGGGCCGAGCGTGCCGCCGAAGCCGAGCGCAGGGAGCGTGCGAGGAAGCTCGAGAAGGAACGTGCCGCCAAGCGCGCCGAGCAGCGGCAGGCGTGGGTCAAGCGTTCCGCTGCGCTCTTCACGACAGGCGAGATCCAGAGCGTCCGCCTCACCTTCCAGGACATCCCGTGGCCCATCTACGCGGCCAAGGGCGGCGAGGTCGAGTACATCGTGACGCTCGATGACCTGTGCACCAAGAACGTCAAGGAGTTCCTCCTCGACCTGGCGCGCGACAAGGTCGAGATGGAATACGAGGCCGCGCGCAAGAAGGTCCTCAGGGACGCCATCCGCATGTTCCACCCCGATCGCTGGCACCGCGTCCTTCCCCGCGTCGAGGAGGCGGAGCGCGAGAATGTTAAGCAGGGCGTCGAGCTGTGCTCGCGCATCATCAATGACCTCCTCGGCCAGTAGACAGGCACTCAAACAGCTAGCACAGCAACCTTAGAAACCTCCAGTCTCCGAAGCTAGTTCAAGCTATCACCTTAGACACTCCCCCTTTCACCCTTCCACCCACATCCCACACGTTGTCAACCTCAGTTCCTCGCCTTCCATTTCACTCTACAGGCTTCATAAATCACACACCACGTCGGATTTGTACATATATGGAAAAAATGTATCTCTATACTGCTATCGTGCTGCCTAAACCGCCTCGTAGTCCATCGCGGTCTCGTGCTTCTTGACGTCCTTGATCTTGCGGACGGCCTTCATGAGGTCCTCCTGGATGATGGCGTCTCGCTCGTTACGGATGGCGAACATACCGGCCTCCGTGCAGATGTTACGGAGGTCCGCTCCGTTGAAGCCGTCCGAGAGCTTAACGACGGCCTCGTAGTCGATGTCGCCCGACTTGTTGATGCCCTTGGCGTGAATCTTGAGAATCTCGAGTCGTCCCTGCTCGTTCGGAAGGGGAATCTCGATCTTCCTGTCGAGACGACCGGGACGAAGCAGGGCGGGGTCAAGGGTGTCGGGACGGTTCGTGGCCATGATGAGCTTTGTGCGGCCGAGCGAGTCGAAGCCGTCCATCTGATTCAGGAGTTCCATAAGGGTGCGCTGGATCTCACGGTCGGCACTAGTTCCCTCTGAGAAGCGGCGGCCGCCAATGGCGTCGATCTCGTCCATGAAGATGATGCAGGGCTCGTGCTCGCGCGCGTACGCGAACATCTCGCGCACGAGGCGCGCGCTCTCGCCGATGTACTTGTCGACGATGGCCGAGGAGACGACCTTGAGGAAGTTGGTGTTGAGCGTCGCGGCGACGGCACGCGCAAGTAGCGTCTTGCCCGTTCCCGGGGGACCGTACAGCAGCACTCCCTTCGGCGGTTTGATACCGACACGCTCGAACAGCTCCGGGTTCATGAGCGGGAGTTCGATGACTTCACGCAGCTCGCGCACCTGCTCGCCGAGACCGCCGATTCCCGCGAACGACACTGCTCCAGGATCCTCCAGCGACATGTTGTACACCATCGGGTCTACCTCGCGCGGCAGGATGCGCATAATCGTGAGTGTCGTCATGTCGAGCGACACACGCACACCGGCCTTCAGCTTCTCCACAGGCAGCGTTGGACGGTACGACACGACGTAGCGTGGTCCACTCGACGCCTTCACGATGAACCGCTCGTCGTCCAGCTGCTTCAACACCTCGCCGATGATCTGTCCCACACTCTGCAGCGCCTTCATGTCGTCCTCGGTCTTGTCATAGTCGGAAGAGAGCGTGCGGATGTTCAGTCGCACTGTATGTCAGTTAACTCCACCACTCCGGTAACTCACCCTTCTTCAGGTTCTCAGAGAGCTTGCTATGCTCGTTGACTTTCTGATTTGTTAGGTGATACGCCCGGCATCGAAGCTTACGTTGCGGTACTCCTTCAGCGCGGCGAGCTTCTCGTCGTCGAACGCCGGCTTCGGAGTTGAGGAAGATGCCTCTGCGGTGGCCATGTTGGATCGATTGTGTAAAGTGAAGCGTCAGTCACTGCTGCTGAAGTCATCACCAACTCAACGCGCGGCGTCATGGAACAACCCGGAACCTATTTCGTCCTCCCCGTTACAGTGACCGGACAGACGGGGATCTCCGCGCCCACCACCTCCACTCAGATGACCTCACTGTAGCGCAGTAGACCGAGGAGCACATGCATACCTCACCGATCGACGACGAAGTCGCCTTCCTCGGCTTATTGGCTTCTTCACACTATCGACCATGCCGCCTTTGGTAGTGCTGCCATCGCGCTCGAATGCCTTCAGTGACTACCGTCCGAGTCGCAATGCCCACACCGACCTGCTCACCAACAAGCGCAGTGGCGGGCGTATCGTCAAGATCGGCCTCAGCGGTGAGTTGTCTGTATACGCCTGATCAACTGACTCCAGACGTCCCCGGCATCAATGTGTCGGTGAAGGATCTTACGGATTCTATCACGAGCATCCTCCAGGGACAACCCCCGCCCCTTTCCTACCACAAGATCAGCGAGCAGGTGCACCAGCTTGTCATCCGCGGCGATGCAGCCCTCTCCACGCTGTACACCAAGATCAACGTCGAGCTGCAGGCATATGTGAATCGAATCGTGCGCGACTCGAGAGCTTTCCTCATGGCGCGGGAAAAGAACTGGCTCGCAAAGCTACTGGCCACATGGAAAGAGTACTATGACCGCGTCGTAAGCTGCCCAGTTGATCCTCACAAGCTAACAGCAGCATCTTCTCGCCGCCGTGTTCGTGTACCTCGACCGAGTGTGGTGCAAGGACGAGGGGCTCGAGAACATTGCGACGCTGGCGACGAACTACTTCGCCCTCGATGTGTGGAAGAACGATCTCCTGTGGGAGAAGACGCGCAACGAGGTCCTCGCCTGGGTCAACGCGGAGCGACAAGGAGTGACGACTAACCGGAACGCTGTCCGGGACGTTGTATCACTCTCGCATCGCCTTGGGACTTTCAAGAAGCTCTCAAGTGTATATCTGGATGACCTCGCGGAGCACTACAGCCGCGAAGCTCAGGACCGGCTGAACGCCGTCGTTGCCGGCGGCACAGGAACAGAGTATGTGTCATGGGCCCTGGCGAAGGAGGCGGAGGAAGCCGAGCGGTCGTCGGTGTTCTTCAGTGACCCGAGCGAGGTCGTGAAGAGCTTGAGGTTAGCTGTCGCACATCCTGCAAGCGAAGTCGTGCGACCCGCTCTTGACGAGGCGATGTACCGCGACGACACCGAAGCTCTCAGCCGCCTCTACACCTTCTGCAAGGAAGGCGGTTTGGTGCCTGTCTTTGCGGCTGCGCTGCGCTCGCACATCGAGCAGCGCATGAAGCAGCTCATCTCGGACCCGGCGAACGACCCGCAGATGATCGACAGCACCCTCAAGTTCAAGCGGTTTGCGGATGGCGCCGTTGGCCAGATCTTCGGCGGCGAAGGGCGCTCATCACCGACACGGGCTGCGGCACCGATATCCACACCGCGGCAGAGCCGGCCGTCGACGCCGTCATCGAGTTTACAACCACGCAAGCAGCGGACGAGCGACAGGGACAGGGCAGTGGCGGCAATGAAGTCTGATCCGCTCGTTTTCCGCGGGCGAGAAGCAGCGGGCTTATCGTCTGCCGGAGTGCCGGAGTCAAAATCCAAATCGCAAGCACAGCTCGAGCTCGAGGACGCTGTACGTGCGGGCTTCAAGGCTGGCTTGGGCAGCCGGCAGAACGCGCCCGCCGAGTGGATCGCGAAGCATCTGGACAGTGTCATGCGTCGTGGACCGAAGGATGGCGAGGACGAGTTCAACGTGCTGCTCGACGAAATTGTCGCCCTGGTCGGCTTCACGCCCGACAAGGACGTGTTCCGCGCTTTCTACACTAGCGGCCTCGCGAAGCGCCTCCTGCTCAACAAGTCGGCGAGCGACGACATGGAGCGCAACATGATTATCAAGCTGCAGAAGGGTGAGCTTTCAATAAGTGACAAAGTTAGCTAATGGTTAGAAATGGGCGAGGAGTTCACGTCTGGAGACGTTATGATGAAGGACCTGCAGTTGTCTGAGACGTAAGCTATAAGGGCACTGTGCGGAGCTGACCTCAAGCTTGGTGAAGGGGTACCAGGCCGCGAGGGCGAAGAACCCAGACGACTTCAAGGACCACAGCGACTTCACCGCCAACGTACTGACCGAGTCGGCGTGGCCCACGTACAAACTGCTGAAGGACGGCTGGGCGCTGAAGCTTACTCCTGGACTGCAGAGCGCCGTTGACTCCTTCACGACATGGTACACGACACAGCACAAGAACCGCAAGCTGTCGTGGCGCCACCAGCTTGCCACGGTGGTGATGACGACCCGCCTTGGAGGAGGGAAGTACGAGATCACTTTGTCTCTATTCCAGGCGGTTGTGCTCCTGCTGTACAACGAGGAGGACGTCCTGACGTGTGCCGAGATTCAGCGGCGGACGGGCATCGAAACCTCCGAGCTCGTGCGAACACTGCAGTCTCTCGCCATGGGCAAGAAGGGCACGCGTGTTCTTCTGAAGCGGCCGTCCGGTAAGGAGGTCAACCCCGAGGACGAGTTCTTCCTGAACAAGAAGTTCCACAGCGACCGGATCAAGTTCAAGATCAACCAGATCCAGCAGGATCTCAGCAAGGAGGAGAGCAAGGAGACGAACGAGCAGGTTCTCGTCGACCGTGTCTCGGTATTGGAGGCCACCATCGTGCGCATCATGAAGGCGCGGAAGACACTACCGCTCGCGCAGCTCATCGATGCCGTTGTGGTGGACGTGTCGAAGCGCTTCCCGCCCGACGTGAAGGAGATCAAGAAACGCGTGGAGAGCCTGATCGAGCGCGAGTTCCTCGCCCGATCGGAGCAGGAGCGCAACGTCCTCAACTATCTCGCGTGATATGTATAACCAGTTCTTGTTGTGCGATGGGCTGGTTCGCCACACCGACGGCGGGTACTGCTTCCGGTCCGAACTGGTGGAACCGGTGGACGCCGAAGGTGCCGCGTCTTGGCATGTTTTCACCGCGTTTTGACGTGGGGTAATGCGGGGCAGCACTGTTCACTGTCCAGCCTCCTCACTGTTTGCAATGACGCACTGACCGCGCAATGTACGCAGCGCACTGATCTTTCCAGCATCGATTTCTACTCGAGCACTACGGCCACCGCGCGACTGTGCGCTCGCGTCGTGCAAACAATAAACAAGACCCGGGCGGCTGACGCGCCCCTCCTTTCTCATTTCTCATCATATCCGCCGACAGACTCAAAACGAGGTCTCGTTAACATCAACACTCACTCCAGAACAACAACGCATCAGGGAATCTGTCGAATTTGGCTCCTCCAACAATCGCAAGATGGAGGCAGAGATCGAGAGGGCACGTCTGCCCCGCTTACCGCCGAAGTCGAGGGGTGTGTCGCCGAGGAAGCCGACGTCTGCGCCGACGGAGGACCTCGAGGAGGCATCAGTCTCGACTCCGCAGCCGACTAGAATGAAGGCCTCAGCATCACACATGGGCTCCACCACCGCGGAGCGCTTATCGGCTGCGAGGGCCAAGCGACCTGCCGCCCAGGCGGCTGAGGACACCTCCCCCATCGTCTACAAGAGGGCACCAGCCATCACCCGGCGCCAGACGAGGGAGCGCTTCCCCGACCCCGAACCTCCCGCTGAGGAGCCTATGCCAATGGTGGCCGGCATGGCGCCCGAGCCGACTGGCATTCCGCCCCGGAAGGCAATTCTCCGCTCCAGGGCTGCCGAGCCGACGACGCCGGACCGGACCACGCGGGCGAGGAGAGCCAAGCGGGTCTCTTTCGGGGCTGATATCGAAGAGCCTGCCGAGCCAGCCTCATCAGACGCCGAGACTATCAAGCCAGTGAAGACGCCGAAGAGGAAGCGCCGGCTCTCATCAATTTCGACTGTCTTCGACGCCCCGGCGTTGCTGGAGCCGCCGAGGTCTCCCAGGATCGGCGCTGCGGCAGCTGCTGAGGCCGCAACAACGGCATCTGTCGAGACAGCGTCGTCCTCCTCCGTTTCAGAGGAGATTGATCCGGCTCCGTCAACGCAGCAAGCCGCTAGGACACCTAGGAAGGCGCCCAAGACACCGAAGCGCAGACGCGGCTCCGTCGCCGGCCCGCCGAGCACGCCCGTGAACAACAGCTTGGTCGACGACGCCATCTCCAGGGCTTTGGCTAGGCGCGGATTCCTGAGCTCGCAACTCAGCTCTCAGCCCTCTCGCCAGAGCTCTCAGCCCTCTCACCAGAGCTCTGAGCCTTCTCACCAGAGCTCTGAGCCCTCTCACCAGAACTCTCAGCGCTCCCACCAGAGCTCTCCGGCCGAGCCTGAGCCAGCGAGTTCTGAGCCTGCCACGCAGACCGACACTGTGTAAGTCTAAGCTACGCGGTACCGGAGTAGCTGACAGATCAGAGAGACGCCGGCACCCATGATGTCGAGGCGCGCAGCGGTGGCGCAGAGGGCCAGGTCGCCCTCATCGTCGCCGACCCCCTACCTCGAGCCGTCATCGCCTGTCAGCATCACCTACGTGGGGTCATCCTCGGAGGCGGATAGCGAGCAGGAGGAAGGCGAGGGAGCGGAGAGCGAGGCCGAAGACTTCCCGACTCCGAGGGCGCGTGCCCCGTCCTCGTCGCCGCTGCCTCTGTGGACCGAGGAGATACCCGAGGAGGCTCCTTCGCCATCGCCGGCGCCAGCGCCATTGCCAGCCTACGAAAGCGTGGAGCTCGAGACGCTGCCCCGCCTGTCCTTCGCGCCGATTATGGCGGTGGTCGAAGTCATGGCCTCTCCGAACATGGACGCGATCGAGATCACGTCGTCGAGTTCTGTAGCTGACCCTGCTTCTCCTCTGTTACTCCCGGCTCTGAGAGAGGTGGGAAGTAGCCAGATCATCCCCCGCAGCGAGTCAGGCGACAGCGAAGACGGACTCGAACGTGTCGAGCGCGCGGTCCAGCCTGCCTCTCCGGAGGTCAACAACCCCGATCGGCAACAGCTGGAAGACCTCAAGAAGGAGCACGACAGGCTGCATGTAAGTGTTCACAAGGGAGTGGGGCTGACTCGACACAGAGGCAGATGGAAGCCGAAAGGGCCAAGTTAGAGCGCCTGAAGCGTAAATACGACCAGGTGCGGGTCGAGAACAGGAACAAGCAACACAGGATTGAAGAGCTGGAGGATCAGCTCAGGGAGATGGAGGAACTCGGGTTAATGTAGGGTTTGTAGAATACGATGGTATGTGTATACATTCTAAGTCTGCTGTCTATCTGCTGTCCTATATCAAGATGGGGTTGCACCAAGTCGGCCGGAGCTCACGTGCATCGTTTAGAGCTTGGCCGTCTCGCCCTTGTACGTCGGGTAGTCAATGTATCCGTGGGCGCCGTTGGTGTAGAACGTCTTGCGGTCGTAGTTGTTGAGCTCCCAGCCGTGGGCCATGCGCGCGGGGAGGTCGGGGTTGGAGATGAAGTACCGTCCCATGCCGATGAGGTCTCCGGTCTCCTCAGCGGCCTTGATGGCGCCCTCGGGGCGGTATCCTCCCGCGGAGATGAAAGCGACACCAGCGTCACGGACAACACGGCGGATGGGCTCGAGGTCGTCGTCCTTGATCACCATGTTCTCGGGCAGGTCGGTCGTGCCGTACGTCCTCGGCGTAACGGCGTGGACGTAGGCGAGGTTGGGCTGGTGCGCGACGATAGCCTTGGCGTAGGGGAGGAACGTGTCCATGGGGACCTTCTCGCGCATGCCCTGGACGATGCCGAAGGGCGACATGCGGATACCGACGCGCTCAGGGCCGATGGCGGCGCAAACAGCGTCGAGCACGCGGAGCGGGAACTTCATGCGGCCGTTGATGTCGCCGCCGTAGCTGTCCTTGCGCTTGTTGCTGACAGACTGCAGGAACTGGTCGACGATGTATCCGTTAGCGCCGTGGATCTCGACGCCGTCGCAGCCGGCCGCGATCGCGTTCTTGGCCGCCTTGGCGTAATTGGCGACGAAGCGGTCGATGTCCGCCTCCGTCATCTCCTTGACCGGGACGGGGACAGGCTTCTTCGGGTTCGCAACGTACGGCTCCCCGCTCGGACCATAGACAACCGGCACAAGCTGGGGGTTGGCGGTGCGTCCGAGGGCCCAGATCTGGACGAAAATCCGGCCGCCCTTTGCGTGAACGGCGTCGGCGATCTGGCGCCACTTGGCGACCTGCTCGTCCGAGAAGATGCCGGGGGCGCCGGCGATGCCACCCGCCTCGGCGGCGATGAAGGCGCCCTCGGTGATCAGGAGGCCGCCGTCGGTAGCGCGCTGGCGGTAGTACTCGATCGCGAGGTCGGAGGGGACGAGCGTCTTGGGGTCGGCGCGGTTGCGGGTCAGCGGAGCGAGGACAACGCGGTGCTTCAGCGTGTAAGCGCCGAGCTTGGTGGGGGTGAAGAGGGCGGGGGCCATGGTGTCTGTCGGAGAGTGAGTGATAGACAGAGAGCAAACGGGAGGACCAAGAGGGATAAGGTGCTGGAGATGACGCCAAACGCGGCTTAAATTTCAGTCGCTCGGTGATGGCCGACGGCCCCAAGAAACAAATGTTTGATTGCCGGTCGTGCCGGGTGGAGGAAAGCCGGCCCACTGGCGGGGAAGGCCGCCGCCGCCCGCCAGTGAGTAATCCACTGGCCCAAAAGTCGGATCTCGACCTCGCTTGCGACTTCGAAGCACACCATTGCTGAGCAATCGCTGACTACACCATGACCGCCCTCCACACAGGCCCCCTCAGCGAGAGCAACATCTCGGACCCGTCCGCCATCGCTTACATCTCGCCCAGCGATGAGCCCACGCCGACGGACAAGGCTGGCGCCGACGCCCGCAAGGCCAACTCGCAGGACCCGGCGCATGTCATGAACTTCGGCAACTTGTCTCTGGGCCATGCTCAAGCTTCGCACAAGGAGGTTTTCCTCGCCGATCTGCGGGTTCATGTGCACGGCCTGGCCGAGATCGAGCGCTCGAGCAAGCCCGTCGCTGTCGTTCTGCTCGCTCACGGCTGGGCGAACAAGGCCGCGCAGATGGGCGCGATGGCGTCTGGCCTGATCGGCGAGAGCCGCCGTCCGGGAGCGACGCACGACCTCCTCGTCGTCTGCCTCGACCAGAGGAACCACGGCCAACGCCGCGTCAACTCCCAGTGCATGCCGAGCTACCGCGACCCGATGCGGCCGGCCGACATGCTGACCGTCGTCCAGGGCGGCGTCCAGGACTACACGATGGTGATGGACTTCCTCGCGAGCTACCTTTGGCCGACAGACGAGCGGACAATCGACCGCTGGATGGTCTCCGGCGTCAGCATGGGTGGGCACGTCATGTGGCGTATCCTCCGCAGTGACCCGCGTGTCCGCGTCGGCGTGCCGATCATCTCGATTCCGCCTGAGCGGCTCGGAACACTGCTCTCGATCGCGAGCGAGCGCGAGGGCCTCCTCGGCACGAAGGAGAAGCCCTACCCCCGTGGCGTGAGGGAGGGGTACGCCGAGCCAACTGCTCCGGGCGCATACAGGGGGAAGAAGATTCTCTGCCTCTACGGATCAACGGACGCCATGGTGCCCTACGCGCTCGGCAAGAATAAGCTGAGGGAGATCATGCAGGAAAACCGCGGCGACGTCCAGTTCTGGATCCAGCCAGACATGGGCCACGTCTGCTCCCAGGAGATGGTAAAGCGGGCTGCTGACTGGTTCTGGGAGTACGGCCTCGCGCCTGAGGCCGACGCCGTCTGGCGCGGCGTTCCGGCTGCTGCTAGCCTTTGAGCTGGCTGCAGTTGCTGTGATCCTCGACGATGAAGGCCGGAGCGCCGCTGCTCCGTTCTCCGACTTCGCTCGGGATTTGGCCTCCACCGGCCACGCGAGAACCACACTCTTCTCCTCACTCTCACGTGACTGCACCCCTCTTCCGCCGACTTCGCCAGCAACGCCGTTTCGATTCTCGCGACTGTTCTTCGAATCCGGGCAACTCAGCCGCGCCCCTCCCGTCTCACCCGTTCCCCTCCCTTACCCTCACCGCGACCCTCAGTCCTTTCGGCCCCTGTTCTTTATCCGCAGCCCCTGCACAATAGGGGGCTTGATAACGTTAAGCATCAACCAGCCTCGGCTAGCCAGATCCTTTCTTAGACCTCAAGAACGTAGAAATACCCGCGACGCGACCGAGCGTGACACTCAGACGCGCCCGGACGCCTCCAATCGCGGGTCTAGACATGCAACACAGATACAACACCAACACCGCATTGAGCCCATTGCATTGAGCCCATTCGTTCCATGCGGGGACTCTTCAGGATCCCACAAATTAAACCTCGGTGAGGGGCGATCAGCTGGAATGCCGGAACTGGACCTCACGTCGGTTCGTCCGGTGAGTCAGAGTCGCGTCAAGCTCGTCGCTAGCGCGTTGCTGGTGCGCGAAGATACGAGGTTGTAGAAGGTAAGCTTCGCGAGACGTTCGGGCGATGCCGTTGGCCTTTGTCCCTTTGCCCACCCTCGCACAGGCTCCGAGACAGCTGAAGCGATGCCATGAGTGCCTCGCATGCCGAGCCCATCTGCCCGCGCGCGTGCTCGTTGCGGTCAGTGGTGTGCTCACTGCACGTCTGCCAAGCCGATTCCGACAAACAAGCTCAAGCGCAAGCGTGCCGCACTCTCGGCGAGAGGAAGGTTGCAAAAGTGTCCATTAAAGTGTCCTCGCTACGTAAGGCGTGCACTGACCCGGGGGATTGGAAGGTGCGAGCGCAAAACTAATCTAGAAATATTGAGTGAGAGTCGAGAGCGATGCTCGAGACTTGGAAGGTGTTTACCATGCAGCACGCGCTTAGAGCTCGAACTTGGGCATGGGCTTGGCGCCGGGAGCGTCACACTTGCAGATGCACACAGAGCCGGTGGCGGAAGGAGCAGGGGCGGTGACGGTCTGGATCACGGTCGAGGTGACGGTGGTCGTGGGGACCTCGGGCACGGCGCACGAGGTGGTCGGCTCAGGGGTGGCCGAGGAAGAGGGGGTGGGCTCGGGCTGAGTCGACGAAGAGGAGGGATTAGGCTCAGGCTGAGTGGAAGAAGACGAAGGAGTAACCTCAGGCTGGGTCGACGAGGACGAGGGGGTAACCTCAGGCTGGGTCGAGGAGGACGAAGGGGTAACCTCGGGCTGAGTCGACGACGAAGAAGGAGTAACCTCAGGCTGAGTCGAAGACGACGAAGGAGTGACCTCAGGCTGGGTCGAAGACGACGAGGGGGTAGGCTGGGGGTTGGCCGAGGACGAAGAAGTAGCGGAAGGCGAAGGCGAGAGCGAGAGCGACGAAGCGATCTCCTCGGGGATGACGTCAAGCCTGACGGTGTACTGGCACTGGTCGGAGGAGGCGCCAGAGGGGTTGATCTGGACGACAATGTCCTGTCCGGGCTCAGCGGCGCCAGTGAGGATCTGCGAGGGCTTGCCGCCGTTGACAGTGACCGAGGACTTGACGCCAGTAGCCTTGTTCTCGAGGGTGGCGGCGAGCTGGACCTTGTTCTGCTTGGAGACGAGCTCGATGGTGACGGCGAGCCTCTCCTTCTTCTCGGCCTTGTAGGTGAAGGTGGCAGCGGCGTTGTTGGAGCAGAGGCCGTACGAGGTGACGTTGTTGTTGATGGGGCCGCCGGACTCGTCGATGTCGTTGCCGTCATTGCACGCGGCGTCAATGTTGGTCAGACCGTTCTTAATGACGGCGTCGACGAACTTGTCAAACGCCGCGGCGTCCGAGAGAGTAGCGACGGAACCACCGGTGGCGAGGGCGGCGGCGGAGATGTCAGCGTCGATGGTGGGGCCGGGGATGATCTCGGTCGTAGCGCGGTTGCCGCCGATGATGATGTCCCAGATGGTACCGATCAGGCCGCCCTTCTGCTTGGTCTTGGTGGTGGAGTGGCTGAGGTGGCCCCACGAGACACGGATGCCCTGCTGCTTGGCGCGGGCGAGGGCAGCGAGCTTCTTGGGCTTGTCCTGGGGCCTGGCGGGGTCGTCAAGGCCGTCGGTGAAGATGACGAGCGCAGCGTTGTCGTGCGAGCCAGCGAGCTGGTTGAAGCCATCGTCAAGACCGAGGAGGACGTTGGTGCCGCCGTTGGCCTCGATGCGGCGGATGGCGCTGTCAGCACCAGCGCCAGGGGCACCGAGACGGTAGACAGTGTCGGCACGGGGGCCGAACTTGGTGACCGCGATGCGGTCGCCGCCCTGGAGGTAGTGGTTGATCTTCGAGGCAGCGTCAAGACGGCGGTTGTTGGGGTCATTGTCCTTGTTCGAGCCAGACGAGTCGATGACGATCGAAACAGTGCGGGGCTTCTTCACGCACTCAGTCTTGCCACGGGGGGCGACCTCAACGAGGTTGGGGGTGGTGGGGAGTGCCGAGGCGGCGGCAGCCAGGAGAGAGGCGACGGCGAGGAACTTCATCGCTTCGTTGGAAAAGAGTGACTAGGGAGAGAAGAAAAGCGAGGAGGGGGAAGCGATGGGGAGCACTGAATCTGCAGCGCTCATGTTATATACTCTGTTCCAGTACCGCGCTCTGCATTGAGGAAGATTCCTACCCGAGCGTAACTCGTAACTCTCCGCCCCACCGCATCTCGCATGCCCTATGTCCTCCTTCATTCAACGGAACGCTCGGGATGTTCGAAAGACAGACCCAGAACATCTCGTACAGGCGGAGATCAGTTCACCCGCGACACTGGAAATAGGCTCCACCGCCATTGTGCCACCGCCGCTGGAGGTCACCCGCCAAACGCGTCCAGCAAAGGGATGTGAGGGGGTAAACGCGGATAGCGTGTGCCACTGGCTCCCGCAACCCGATCCTCCCGCCTAGTCAATTCGTTCTTTACGACATCCCGCCACCGTATATCCCGGGGTCCCGGTGCTTCCAAACAATGTTGCATGAATGTCTTGTTCCAACTAGCCTCAAGCTAAAACGTATCCTTTAAGCATCCTTAATGTCCACTTCTAAGCCTGCGCTACCTAAAACAACTCAATGGTAAGGTCACAGTCAAGCTTGAGGTCAACCTTAACGGTGACAGTCTTCTTCGCCTCGTCGAAATGTGTCTCACAGCCCTGACCGTGCACCTTGGGCCCGTACACCTTGGAGTCCCGGCCCTTGTGCTGGCCCGCGAAGACGACGGACGCGAGGTGGACCGGGTGGTTGTACGATCCCTTGACGCACAACTTGCTTCCGTCAAACTCAAAGTGGATGTCGCTGCACTCAGAGTCAAGGGACTCGCCGTCGTCTGCGTACAGAGTGCCCGTAGCCTTGCCGTCCTTGCCGGGAGTGACGATCAGCTCGAAGGGCAGCTCCCTGTTCTCCTCGGTTGTCATCGCGTCACCCTTGCGGATGGGTACGACACTGCCGCCGCGAATGTAGAGGGGCATGGTCTCGTATCCGACGTCATTGAGCTTCTTCCATCCCTCGCCCTGGGTGGCCGCAAGAGTGAAGTAATCGTAGAATGTCTCACCAGGGGCAAACCAGACATCCACCGAGGTAGAGTTCTCGTTTACGACGGGAGCAACCAGGAGGTTGGGGCCGTAGTAGAACTGGGTTTCGATCTTGACACTCTCCGCCTCCTGGGGGTGAACCCATGAAACAGGCCACAGGGTAGGGGTGCCGTCAACCGAGTGCTGGTGCACGGCCGTGTAGGTGTAGTCGAGGAGCTGGAGGCGAACCTTGCCCGCGTTCCTGGCCGCCTCAGCGGTGATAGGCCAGCGGTAGAACTCCTGGGAGATGGCGCTGATCTCGTTGTGGTTGCGGTAGAACGTGTTGAAGGCTCCGAGCCATGCCCAGCGCGCGCACAGGGTCTCAGTCGTGTTGCCGCCGAAGCCACAGCTGTCGGCACCGACGACACCGATCCCTGACACTGCCGTGAGTGACAGCATTTGCGGGATGGTGGAGATGTACTGCTCCCAGGTCGCGATGTTGTCGCCCATCCACACGGCAGATGGCGTGCCAGAGTACGAAGCACGTGCAACAGTGAACGGCCGGCGGTTCGGGCGACGCTTCAGCAGAGAGTTGCGCGTCGCGACTGAGTGACGAGAGCCATACAAGTTGTGCTCGGAATACATCCGGGCGCCATTACCCTGCACGATGTCTGTGCGGGCAGTGAAGTCGGAGATATTCTTGACACCGAGGTCGGCGCCTCCACCGGTTGAAGGGGGAGCACGGCGGTCATTGATCCGGTAGGGAGGGTAGAGCCATTGCGAGTCCAGGCCGGCAGACATGAAGTCTGCGTCTGACTCGGGGTAGTTGCCGGACGAGTTGTCGTTCTGGCGCTTCTCCATCATCGAGCTGCCCTGGCTGCCGAGGACTTGCTCGGGGCCAGACTCCGGCTGACCCGGACCCCATGGTTCAGAGATGTTCTTGCCGGCCTCGAAGCGCGGGAACTCCGCGATGGTGCGCGGGATCGTGCGGGGGAGCTTGCGTACGGGTGGGGCCTCGCGCTCCTTCGAGATGCGGTAGATGTTTGCCTGTTGGTTAGCTCCGTGCTCTCGGTTTGAGATCTCTCCGTCGCATCAACGTCCTTCCGCTTTCTTCTCCTGGAACGCGTTCTACGCGTCTCTGACGGCCCATCAGGGACACAGGCACAGAACGTGTCTGAAACTCAGGGCAAAGGAGGACGGGCCAGGCGGGCAAGAGTGGAGGCAATCACGTGATTTCGGAAGTATTTCCACCACGTGACTCCTGCCCGGCCAGAGTGGCACCTGCTCCTCACCACTTTCTCACGACTTTTCCACATTTTTGCTTCTCTACACCGCAATTCTTCTTCTTTCGACTCCAAACTTCGCACAGAGCACGTCGGAGACGACTCACCTCGAGGTACGGCAAGAAATTTGCCGCTTCGTTCATGTCTAGCCAGATACCGTCGACGCCGACCCCGCTCTCGTCGTTGAAAAAGCGCATAAATTCGGAATCCCACCACGCCTGGGTGTTTTCGGCGGTCCAATCGGGGAAAACGGTAGGCCCGGGCCACACGACACCTTGGTAGATGTTTCCGTCGTCGTAGGCGAGGAAGGCCTTCTGTTGGAGACCCGATTGGAAGGCCTCGTAGTTCTCGGCCGACAAAGACTCCATTCCGCTGAAGACGGCAGGGTCCACCATCACAATAAACTGCTGGGAATTGTTGTGAAGGTGGTCGACAACATACTGGACCTTGTCGAGAGCGAATCGGGGCGGGTCAAGGGTCATAATCCAGCGCTCGTACATGTAGTCGATGTCCATCCACTGCGTTTGCAGGGGGATGCCAGCTGCAGAGTAGTTGGCAATGACCTCGGCGACCTCGAAGATGTCCTCGTATCCGTAGCGGCAGTTGTGGAAACCGAGACTCCAGTACGGGACCATGGGCGAGGGTTTCCAGATGGCGGAGGCTTGGCGTGCCACATCGGCGGGCGTTGGGCCGTTCAGGAAGAAAAAGTCGGCAATGCCTCCCAGGGTGTTGTATTCGATGTACTTGCCCTGCTCGGGGAACTTGATGTCCATTCCGTTCGAGTTGAGGAGGAACACGCCGGACGCGGACGGGTTCTCGCCCACCTTCTGGTTGACGATGATAGGGTGGGAGCCATACAGATTCGTGCGCCCAGGCACGCCATATGCGTCTCGGTTCCAGAGGGTGCGGACGTACCCCTCCTCGGTGATGGGGAGGGTGAAGTTGTCGGACGACTGAGCGGCGCCCTGGAGGTTGGAGCCCTCGGCGAGAGCAGACTTCACGCGGACATACTGCTCCTCGAAGATGAGCGCCTGGCCCGAGGTGTCGAAGATGACCTCTCCGTCCGACTTGCGCGTCACCTTGAACGTGAAGGGGTCCTCGGTGTAGTCGAACTGCAGGTTGGACTCGCGCTGCCCCTGGCCCTCGAGCTTGGGCCAGCCGTCCTGTACCACGTCGTCGGGCACGACGTGCGCCTTGCCCTCGGCGTCGGCGATGTGTACGCGGAGCCGGTCATCGTTGTCGTGGCGCACAGTGAGCTTGAGCTTCTCGTAGTCCGGGCCGTATGCGCCGCACGAGCCCTTCAGCGTGAGCTCGCCGTCGAGGCCGCAGTCACTCTGCGTCACCTTCAGGACATAGCCCTGGCAAGCCTCGACGTCGCCGGCGTGCTCGACGGGTGAGGGGATGACGACCTGCGCCGCCGCAAGTGTGAGATGGGGGATGAGCGACCACAGCATGTCGCAAAAGTTGGGATGAGGGGACCGGCGTTAATCCCCCACCATCCTAATATAGCCGGAGCTAGCGCGATCTGGACTGTTCACCGATGTGCGAGAACTGGAGGGCCGGTCGTCAAGTGACGCACTAAGCTCGGATGTTACGGCTCATATGGTAGGCTCCGGTCGGGGGCCGAGGGGCCGCATGAGGGCCCGCACCATGTCTCCGGGGGCGCTTGCTGCGTTCTAATGCCGGCTCATGTGATAGGCAGCAGGCAAGGTTCTTGGAGCAGGGACGTAGGTACAGTGTGTGCGATGGAGCATGTGAAGCATGAAGCGTATCGGCGAGTTCGGTGTCACGCCGGTCGGCCGAGCCGAGGATGATCGCATGTCAGCTACAAGACCTTCGAAAGTTCAGAGCCAGGGTTGCAATGCCCCATTGTCAAATAGATCCCACGGTCAAGCCCGAGCTTAACATGTCGTACGCGCTTACGCACTTCTGCATCGTAATTGTCAGAGATGTGCAAACTGCACGCACAGGAGGAATGAGACGGCTCGCTGGAAACCTTGGTTCCGACGCTAGGCAGAGCCTAGCAATCTACCGAGATTAGTGGTCGCCCAGGAACACGTGACTCCCCGGAGGCACACCGACGTCACCGAACATCCGATGGCTGGTCGGCCTGTTGACGGCGTTGCTCTTCTGCAACGGAGTCAACTCTGCGGATGAGAACATGCAGGTCGGACATATCAGAAGAAATCAGCGCACTTATTCCATTGACTCATGCGTGACATTCACAGCCCTGAGCTGCGATTTGGATGCCAAGCGATCGTCAAGTCTTCCTCAGCTCGTCATGAAATCCTAAGGGTTGATGCCGAGAGCGCTAGTGAGCCCATGCCTCCGATCTGAAAACCGTGAGAACTCTTGATTGACTTCTGCAATGTGCATCATGCGCCCCCGATTGGTCTGCCTGCTGGAGCCGGTGTGCCCCACAAGCAGGACGCCGAGACCATCCGCCCAGGTCATGAGCACGTTCCTCGTCGCCAGTGTGCCAGAAGAGGCAGGTTTCAGCAGATGCTTCCGTACCTCTGGTGACCTTGAGAGAGCCTGTATGACGCAAGCCCACTCGTGCCGTGTCGTACAGTCGAGCATAAATGCCGACAGAATTGCCTGAGACCTGTCTTGTGAGTGCGTTGGAGCATGTGAAGCTTAACAAGTTGCGAGCAAGGTCGGCGTCACGCCGAGGGTGCGGGTGTGCAAGCTTCTAGAAGTAAGGCCCGCGATGTCGTTCAGGCCCCGAGCCAAACGCCTATCTCGAGTGCGTAAGTTCCCAGGCTGAAGAAGACCATCGTGGGAGTTCTTGAGTCTTCAAGTCAAGTCACGTTTCTTCCGAAGGAAGATCGACAGCGGTTCGGGCCGAGACACCGGTGGGCACTGGGGACGGGATCAGATGTCCGGAGGCATGGATCTCACGTGTGCCGTTCCTCCGCGGTATGATCCGTTTATACGACTCTCACTCCGCTTCAGCTCCGTTCAAGGAGGTTCCGAGGAGCTCCGCAAACAGGCAAGCAGGGGACGATAGCTGACTCGAGCCTCCTAAGATAACTTATCAGAAGTGGAGAAGCGGGGGACTCGCGCGGGCCTGCATCGGTCTTACCCGTTGTGCCGTGGAGCACCCGACACCGAATTCACTGATGGACCAGCTGCTCGCATGCCTCGACACGGTATGGCCCACCTGATACCCACCTGATGGAGCAGACTTTCTCCGCCTGCTCGGGTGTACATATTGACAGCAGCAGAGAGATGTTTTCACTGCATGCACTATGCTGTTTCCCCCTAACATCCCCTTTCTATCAAGTGCTCGTGCCCAGAACTGGGTAGCGAGCGCGATCCTCGGCGCAGCGCCAGGGTACGTCATCAACAACTAGCGCGACTGACTTTTCAGCATCTACCTCGCGATCACGGGACTTGGCGCCGGCGGTGGACAGGCGAACGGCGCGTTGCTGTCGTCCATCCAGAACAGTCTCGGTAACGGCGTCTTCGGCGTGTGCTCGTTCTTCGTCCCCCTCATCCTGCGCTACTGCAATGTGCGCTGGTTCCTCGTCATCGGTCCCACGGGTTATGCGGTCTACATCGCCGGCCTCATGTACTTCCAGGCGCGAGGCGAGATGGTGTTCCCGCTCGTCCTGTCTGTGTACTGGGGCATGGGCAGCTCGCTCGTTTGGGTGTCTACCACCTACATCTCGATGGCATACGCGACCCGCAAGGAGAAGGGCCACTTCATCAATAACCAGTGGCTAGGTCTCGCAAGCGGCAGTCTGGTCGGGGCCGCCGTCGCCTTCGGCGCCAACATCCACAAGAGCAAGGCGGCCGGCGTAAGTCAGGGCGTACTCGGCGCATGGCTCGCGATCCACCTGTGCGCTGCGCTTGCGGCGTTCTTCTTCATTCTGCCCAGTGACCGCGTCAAGACGAAGGACGGCAGCACGATCCCAGCCGGCAGCATGATCATGGGCGACCTGACGTTCAAGCAAACCCTCCGCGAGATGGCCGGCACATGGGTGTCGCAGAAGGTGCTGCTTGTCGCCTTGGCGATGTTCTCCTCAGACTTCTGGCTCGTGTTCGTTGGCTCGTACAACGCGCGCAACTTCTCCCTCCGCGCCCGATCCCTCAACACACTCCTGTATTGGGCGATCCAGATTCCGGCCGCCGAGGCGCTCTCCCGCCTCCTTGACCGTAAGGGGTGGACGAATCGCCAGCGAGGAGCTGCCGGATTCTGCACCCTGTTCGTCATGGTCTGCGCATCGTGGTTCGGGTACTACCTCTGGCAGGGGCTCAACATCGAGTCGGCCAGCATGAAGAACAAGATCGAGGTCATCGACTGGGCAGACGGCGCCGCCTATGTTAAGGGCCTCGTCGTGTACCTCATCTTTGGCTTGTCATATCCCACGTACCACGTCGTGCTCGTGTTCTACTTCTCGATGCTGGCCGCCGAGGGCTCGCGCCGCATGACCTACTACTCCGGCATCTTTAAGGGGCTGCAGGGCACGGGTCTGTGTCTTGCGTTCGGCATTCAGACGTGAGTTCTAACCGGCTAACCAGCTAACGGCAGAATGAGCCCGAACTACCTGACGCTGGGCATCTGCTATGGCGCCGTCGCGATCCTCTCACTGATTCCGCTCGGCTACGCGTTCTGGAAGTACCTCGAGAATGTCGACCCGGAGCCGACGGCGGTCGCTGAAGACGCTGACTCTGACCTCCAGGAGGTCAAGGTCGGCGCGGAGAAGGTGTAGATTCATGTAGAGCCGGCTAAAGCGACTCGAGGGTCCGATGATGGTTGTCCACGTGCTGTAATGAATGCGTTTATACGCTGCGTATAATTCCCAGCACCCCATGGTCCCCGCCATGCTCGACTCGTTCGGAGGTGGGCAGGTCGCTCGCTCGCTCGCTTCCAGCCGCCTGTCTCCGAGACGGATTGCTGCAGTTGCCATCGCATCTTGCTGCAACTCCAGCTGGCTGGAGCGAGATCATGCCTCGGTGTGCGGAGCAGGGTTGTTTGCAATTCCTCGGATAACTCACCGAAACCCTGTGACCACGGGATGACCGATAAAACCGCTGTCCCCCAATCCTCCGTTTGCAGAGATAGCAGATTGCTGCTGCGCGACAATCTAAGATAGTGAAGGAGCTTATCTGCGCTCGTGTGAGTAGTTCGTGGGAATGATATCTGCCTGGAAAGATCTCTGCGTAGTAAGGGTGGGCAACTTGTGGAGAGTGCTAAATATACGCAGCGTCAAGTGGGCCCTGACGGCGCCGAGGGCCCCGCTCGGCGCCGCGAGTTTCGCGTGGATCCCGGCTCGGAATCTTCCATCCAGCGCGACTGGAATTGGAAACAGGCGGAGTCGAGTCCGAGCACATGACTGCCTGTTCGCCGCATTGACACTGCCCACTCACCGTCAAGCCTCCAATTCTCGGATAACCCTGTGTCACACTCGCAGCCAAGGCGCTTCCAGGTCCGCCTTCTGGGCATCAGTCCTCAGCTCACGTGCGTCCCCGTGGGCACCGCAGACACTGGGCGTAGTGGCTGGATCTGAGACGGATGCTGGGAAGACCGTGGGGTAAACCAAGACGACCAACGGGGTTGGGTTCGGATGAGACAATCCCAGGCCCGCATCACAAGGCACGGTTGGAGCAGCCCCGCGACGCGATGCGACTGGCCCACCGTCGCCCGCAGCGATAACTCTCGCGCGATACGAGAGCTAATGCCGTGCCCACCTTACAGCGGCAGTGGACGGCTGACAGCGGACGGACCAAGGACGTCTGCGCGCCGCTCCATTAGTTAGCCCGAGCTGTTTGGAGCGATGGTTGCGCCCCGCTTATAACCCAGATGCGAACCGCGGCTCCCCATGTTTATCTCGATCTGCGCCCTTATCACCACGGGTGGAGTCTAGCACCACCATGACCGAGAAGTTCGAGAAGGTCGACGACCTCCGGCTCGAGCCCGTCGACTCGAAGCACTCCCACACGAAACACAATGCCGGCGTATCCATCCATGACCCCGCTGCCAACGATGCGGAGCAGCTAGTTCACGACCACGACGAGTTCACACCCCAGGAGTACAAGAAGCTCATGCTCAAGGTCGACCTGATCCTCATGCCGATGCTCATGATCAGTGAGTCTCTGCCCCTCTCCGTCTGTGCCTGCGCACCTGGCTTGTGATAAGCTATCGCAGAGGAGCACGTAACAGGTGGAAGCACGCTAACTTCCAGTTTATGGCCTTCAGTTCTCCGACAAGACAAGCCTTTCCTCCGGTGTCGTTTTCGGCCTCCGCGAGGACACACACTTGGTCGGCAACCAATTCGGCAACTTGAGTTCATTCTTCTACATGTCCTATGCCGTTGCGCAGTATCCCATGGCATGGGTTCTGCAGAAGGTGCCGCTCGGCCGCGGTCTGGCCGTTTGCGTCATTATTTGGGGCGTCGTGGTCCTCTGCCTCGGCGTATGCAACAACTACGCGCAGCTCGCGGGTGTGCGCACGCTCCTCGGCTGGTTTGAGGCCGTCGTGTGAGTGACGATTGATTTTTTTCGGATTTTCATCGATTTTCAACTGACCTTCTCCAGCACTCCCGGTTTCGCCATCTTCACGTCTACCTGGTGGCTTCGCCGCGAGCAGAGTCTCAGACAAGGACTCTATTACTCGATGAACACTTTCTTTGCTATGGTATTCGGCGTAGGAATCTACTTCATCGGCAAGAACGCGCAGGAGAACGGAGGCCTGTCGGGATGGCGCGTCATCAATTTCTTCCTCGGCGGCGTCACTATCGGCATGGGCGTCATTTTCTTCATCTTTGGTGGCACGCCTGACGAGGTCTGGTGGCTGTCCAAGCGCGAGAAGCGCATGGCCAAGGCGCGCATCGTGGAGAATGCGACTGGATCCAAACAGCACCCCTGGAAGTGGCACCAGGTTAAGGAGTGCTTCAGGGACCCTCAGTACTGGTGAGTGCACACTTTGACTGGTGGAGGCTTCTGTGCGGTGCTGTGCACTGCATTGTGCTGCTGCGTGTAGGGTAGATGGTGGGGGCGGTGGCCTGAGTCCCGGAGGGAAGGCAGATGTGCGTGGCGCCACTTGCGACCGCCCGTGGCACCCAGTGGTGGCACCCTCATCACTACGACCCATGGGTCTTTGCCACCAAACTCGTGCAGACTCCCTTGTGATTCTTCATGAACGCGTTGAGATCCATTATCCACCTCTGCATGCATGCTGACACTACTCAGGTTCGCCATGCTGTTCGCCCTGGCCGGAAATATCCCGAACGGAGCCATTACGGTGCGTCTTGGAGTGTTGTTCTTCCCTCGGCCATTTCTGCAAAGAGCACATGGCTAACGGCCAGGTTTTTAACACGCTTGTGTACAAGGGCTTCGGATTCAACGACCTTGAGTCCATCCTGTACCAACTGCCGGGTTACGCCGTGACTTTCGTCTTCGTTGTGGCGTCATCGGTCGCAATCAGGTATTATCCGAAACTTCGCTTCCCACTCGCGATTCTTTACCAAGCCATCACCGCTTTTGTCCTCCTCTTCGTTGGTCTAGCCAATGTCGGTCGCTGGGCGCGTTGGGGAGTCTGGCTGTTCTGCCTGCTTTACTCTATCGCGACTTTCATCACCGCGTGGCCGATGATCTCGATGAATGTCGCCGGAAGGACCAAGAAATCGTTCTTTGGAGCCTCATCTCTCATCGTATACTGCATAGGAAATATAGTCGGCTCGCAGTGTTTCCTGCCATCAGATGCGCCGAAATACCACCGGGGATTGATAGGATGTGCGATTTGCTTGATCGCTTCCATCTTTATCACGGCCGGATGGTGGTGGTACTACGTCCAGGCCAACAAAAAGCGGGCGCAGTACTTCGCGGCGCAAGGTGTAACCGAGGAGGAGCGTCAATACCGTGCTCAGGTCAATGGAGAGCTTGATTTGACGGACCTCGAGAACAGGGAGTTCGAGTACGTGACGTGAGAAGTTGGTGGCATGGCTTCTTCGGGGCGGGGTCAGGAAATAGTGGATCATTAGCGCAAAGTTGTTAGCAGTCTATGTTATTATTGCATGTAAGGAAACCCTAGACGCATGCCTTGCCGGTGATATGGAAGTCTTGGTGCTGTGGTCAGTGATGGTGGAGAAATCGTGGATGGAATGCAACTCGAGGTCGAAATTGACGAGGTGGACTCGAGCTGTCGTGGTGGACGAACTGAGGTGGAGGTCCACGATTTGCCTCCGGAGCCGCCCCGCCTCCACCACAGGCGCTGTTCCACGGTCCCTCACAGTCAGGTTCTCAGATCACGTGCCCGACCCTGAATCGAGGTCGATTGAATGGGAAACGTTGTAGGAAGCAGTCGGAGCTCGCCTTTGCTAAAACCAAGCTTTCCCACGATCGCACAATATACCTAAGCCGCCTCCACTCACTCTCCCCAGCCTGATCAACGCTACGCTGTTGTGGCTGCTTGACTTCGCTCCCATGCATCCTATCGCTCACGAACCAGATCTTCATTCGGAAGTACTGTGAAACCCCGTGTTGTCCTGCTCGTTCCCGTTACCAGCCTGCCCCCTCCTCGAACGAGCGTCTTGTCCATCCCCACCTCAAATCCTTCAATCAGCGCCACGCCATACATGCCTGCTCCCTCAAACCTGCCCTTGTTTATGAGACAAGGTTCTTAGCTCCAGATGCAGCGCGCTTGGAGTTGTTATCCCGCAAACAGGTGGCAACGTAGGGCGGTGAAAGCGACGGCTTCGCAGAATGGTTCTTGTGTGGAGAATTAGGGGGCTGTGTGGCACGGTGTGCGTGTGCAGGGGGTCGAGGTTAAACGGTCGAGGCCCATGGGAATTCACGCAGGTGGTGGGTTTCTACTCGCTGCTCGGCGTCGACCACCCACAGTGACGGCCGTCAAGCTATGAAGCGCATGCGCGTCCTCTCCTCCTCATCAGGTGACAACCGGAAGCGAAATCCACGCAGAGTCCTCCGCTTCTTGCAGAGCCGGGATTGCACAGACACATTGTCGTTTCTCATGAACCTCGGACGAGTTGAAAGCTTCCTATCACGCTTTTGCCACTCAACCTGCACTTACGAACCTCTCGTTGCAACCCTTCGTTCAGTGTCTCATCAGCAGCTTCACCCACATCCTCCCTCCCTCCTGTCCCTTCTTCGTCACCGATACTTGTCCCATCCGCCACACTGCACACGCGAATCTGTCAAACTCGACCATGACACAAGACATTAAGGTGACAGTTGCAATCTCCGTCCCGGGTTACGAAGGCTCTCAAGACTCCACTGCCTCTCCGGATGCTGGACAACTATGCCAGGCCGTCCGTAAGCTTGGGACCAGCAACGGAGCGGATCACGGTGGAGATTTCCAGGTCACTGTTACAGTCTCGGTCCCCCGTGCTCCGGGGCAACGGCCTCCTACGGAGATACCACCGGCAAACAGAGGCATTCCCGATAGCTCTCCCGCCGCTACCACATCCTGCTCTTGCAAGTGCAGCCAACTGAATGCGGTCCAACCAAAGGACATCCTAGAGACGTCTTTGCTGGCGGAGACGTCCGAGAAGACAGCCTCTCCTGTGGCATCTGCTCTTTCCTCTCCCAGTAGCCGCGCACCCACAGGGCTAAGCTCTGTTGCTGGGTCTGCCCAGCGAGCTTCAGATGTCGGCGCCCGTGTGCCCCGGTACAGCTGGGGAACACCGAGCAGTCCCATCGTCCGCGTGCGCACGCGGTCCCCTTCGGTTGCTTTTGTGGAACCGCCAGCGACCTCTGCAGCCCGGTCCAGGAGCTCACGCTCCGACAACTCTTCGACACTTCACACCACCGATGGTCAACCCCTCGGGAGCGACTCCGGAGAGGGCGCAGAAAAGAACACCGACGAGAAGGCTGCTGGTAAGACAGGCATCGGAGAAGTGACCAATGCTCAGGACGACACCAGCAATAAGTCAGTTCTCGAGAAGAACGGGGAAGCCGAGAACGAGCAAGAAGCTGAAAGTGGAGGGGACGGGACCACGGAGAGTGTGGAAGGAAGTGAGAGTGGCAGCGAAAGCGATGATGAGGGCAGTGACGAGGACATCTCTAGCGATGACGACAGCAGTGGAGAGAGTAGTGATGGAGGCGGGAGTGAGGCAGAAGGCAGCGACAAAGCAAACAGGAACGGAGATGGCAGCGAGGAGCACGTTGGCGAGGACGGTGGCAGTAACAGCCAAAGCAGCCATCATGAAGGAAGCGAGAAAGAGAGCAGCAGAGAAGATGGAGAAGTGGCGGAGGAAGAGCAGGGAAGCGAAGACAACAGAAAGGAGACCACGGAGACCGATGCCGTCCAATCCAGCGATCACGCGAGGCAAGGAGGCTTGTTGGCCCGCGTACCGTGGCACGTCCGCCAAAGCTCTCAACTCTCATCCAGCACGCTGTCTAGAGCTTCCACAACTCCCAGTCCTCCTGCATACATCATGAGCGCACCTCCGCCACAGCTGACGGGCACGCTGCCGGACACCCCGGTGATCAACCGCCGTGCGGCAGTACTGTGGGATCTCGCTCGCAAAAGAGCCGCTAAAGACCTGGATGCTGCCGCAAGACGTTACAGCGCAAACAGCCCGGAGTTGAGGGAGTCACAGGAGCGCACCTACTCTGAGCTGAAGTACTTCCGCGGCCCTCTGCTCGGCATACTGAAGCGGGGCTGGGTGCCAGACGGGGCACAGGGCTGGGGTTTGGTGGACTCAACCTGAGTCCAAGCACTTCGGATTGGAGGGTTGATGATGCTCTCATCTGGTAGTCTGGACAGCAGCCCATGTATGCATAGGCTTTGCATGTGTTTACCTGTCCAGCGTGGAGCGACGTCTGCACGGTGTCATGAGCGGCGCACTGCCACACAGCTCCGACGGAAGTACCGGGGCACGAGCAATGCGGCAATGCGGCGCTCTGTCACCCCAGAGAGCGCTACCGAGCGGCGACGGCCGCACGCAGAAACGACAGTGAGGAGTCCATGCCGCTGACGACCTGTGCAGTTCGATTGCCCTACTGAGAGACGGGAGACGGTGCGTCGTGGAGTCGGTGCGTGTGTCCGCGACCTTTTCTGGGTTCAACCGCCGGTGCGAGGTCCATTGGCGGCGACGACCGCTCCGCTATCTCTTGAGCAACATGGGCTTGCAATGTTGTGCAGTGCGTAAGCCACATTGAGAAGGGCGTGGAGTAGTGCGTCGACATTGGAATGACGAGTCCCGGAGCGAAGTTGATCCACCGTTTGCCAGTGGGTGGCGCCTCGTCTGGCCCGCCAAGTTCTTACTCATACAGTCTCCGCAACGCAGCCCCGCAACTTCCGCATTCTCGTAACGCATTCCAAGCACGTTAGATACAACGTCACTCTTGCTGAATCACCGGCTCCGTGCACTGCATGCACAATGCCGAGCATCAGAGTCGGCCGGCGGGCAGGGCACGGTGACCACGTGGCCTGAGCGCGTCAGGTCCTCGTCTCGCACAAGTCCGGCCCGCTTAGGCCTCTCCTCTTTTGCCGGTGTCTGACATAAAGTCAACCCGCCCTCACCATCGCTCCCTTCTCCATCACACTCCTTTATTCCCGACCCACGACCACGCCGACCATGTCAAGCAAGGTCGCCACCTCCGCCGCCGGCGCCGCAGCGGGCATGATCAAGCTCTCGCCGAGCGTGTACTTCTTCCCGCCCCTTCCTCCTGCTCCGGGCCGCCGAACTTCACCGCCGCCTGCCGACCTGGCCGCGTCGACTTCGACTCTGGCCTCCTCTATCTCGGACTTGGGCAAGGACTCCACCAGTTCGGGTACCAGCACGCCCTCGACCAGCAATACCAGTGACGCCGTGCCCCGCCGTGACCCTGGCCTCATCCTCCTCGGCACCTGGATGGGAGCGGCGCCGAAGCATATCCAGAAGTACACGGATGCGTACCGCCATCTCTTCCCTTCAAGCCCAATTCTGCTGGTGCGTAGCGAGCCGACGGACTTCATGAAGCCGACAGCGGCGCGGGAGAATTTGCGTCCCGCCGCCAGGCTCGTCGAGGCGTACGCCGCGTGCCCTCTGACCCCGCTGTCGATCCCGACCATCACCTCCGACGAGAAGCCCGGCGTCTCGAAGGACCTCCTGAGGAAGACCGGTCTCGACAAGCCGGAACGCAGCACCGCCGGTGGGCCCATGCTCGTGCATGTGTGGAGTAACGGCGGCTCCAACTCCCTGTGGGGCATTCGGCGGCAAAGCAGCGTGTTCCCGCAGTACAAGCTCATCATGGACTCGTGCCCGGGCCAGTTCCACTACAAGGCGACCTTCACTGCGTTCTCGCTTACGATTCCCTATCCCTGGCTGAGGCGGCTGCTCGCGCCGCTCATCCACGCCATGTGCTGCTGGTTCTGGATCCGCCTCAGGCTGCCGAAGCTCAGCAAGGCGATCGGCGGCATGGGCGGGGGCGGGCCGCTGCGGCTCAGCGCCGACTCGCACAACGACCCCAAGCTGTTAGGCACCGACCTCGGACGGACGTACATCTACAGTGACGAGGATGCTCTCGTCCCGAGCGCCGATGTCGAGGAGCACGCCAAGGAGGCGAAGGAGAGGGGCTTCTCTGTCCGCATGGAGAAGTTCCGCGGGAGCCAGCACGTCGCCCACGCCAAGAAGGACCCGGAGAGGTACTGGCGCGCGGTGCGCGAGACATGGAACCAGGGTTTGCCTGGGGAAGGCACTGCCAGGGAACCGCAGAATGGAGACTTTGGCAAGAGCGAGAAGGTGCAGCGGGTCAATCATTACAGAGACCAGGCTCAGGCGTAGATAGCACATAGAGATAGATGATACTTCTGAGCTACTTACGTGAGCTAAGTGAGCGTGGGGTAGACTATATAGTGATTTCTATATACAACAGACCAGGGGCGGAAACCGAGCGAACAGGATAACGAAGACAGCACATAATATAGAGATCGAGGGACCAAAACGATTGTCGGAAATGATTGTGTGTACACAGTTGTGTGGTGTGGTTTTAGAGATTGACAGTGCTGTCGGTGTACCCGAGCTGGCGGAAGCGGGAGAAGAAGATCTTGTCGGCGAGGAAGTCGCGGGATTTCCGGTCGACGACAAAGTCGGGCGCCCGGATGTTGCCGATGATGGGCAGGTTGATGATGGCCGCACCTCCGCGAGAGCCCAGGAGAACCGTGCTCTCCTTCAGCTTGCTTGAGGGGGAGTACGGTTTGGCGGGCCATCCCTTGATCTCGGCCGTCATGATCTTGGCGAGCGCCTCGCCCTCGCTCATCGCCGCGACACCCGTCTTCCAGCTCGGCGCGTTGGCGACGTCGCCGAGAGCGTAGTACTGCCCCTTGAAGATGGACTGCGGGTGCGAGCCGCGGATGCGGAACATGGAGTCGATCGAGACGTAGCCGTTCGTGGTGACCGCTCCAGGGTCGACGGAGGAGACGAGCTGCGAGTTGGGCTTGTTGCCCGTAGAGTCGAAGACGTAGTCGGCCATGATGTATCGTCCAGAGACGAGGGGGACGCGCTTCATCTCGCCCAGGGCGCCGGACTTGCCACCCCACTCCTCGGCCTCGGCGGCGGAGAAGTCGACACGGTCGCAGAGAACGAACTCGACTCCGCGCGCGGTCAGCTGGCGCTGGAGCGCCGAAACCAGCTTCATGCTAGTGCGCGGGGGCACGTAGGTGTGCTTCGTGTTCGCGCCCGAGTCGGAGGGGTGCAGCAGTCCAACGTCCCAGTGCACGATCGTGATCTTCTTCGTGCGCCCGTACAGGTCGTAGATCTCGCCCGCGACTTCGATTCCGACACTTCCTCCGCCGACGATCAGGATCGACTTGGCGTCCTTCATCTCGGCCTGCTTCGCGCGCAGCTCGTCCTTCCACTGCTCCAGCGTCGAACCGGGCGCAGGCCGGATGGGCACCGGCGACTGGGCTCCCGTCGCAATCACGCATTTCTATTGTCGTCAGTCATCGTTCTGTGCATTGAACCAGAAATGGAGGGCAGGAGTGCGCCAAGTTACGCGGTGGCGTTTTCCGCCGCAGACCGGGCGACCACCGAGGTCGAGACCGGAGCTCGCCGCGGTGTCCGGCGGAATGATAAACGAAAACGGAAGATACGGCAGAACGGCAACTCACCTCGAATTCGATTTCGTCCGAGCCCTCAAAGTCGTGCTCGAGCCAGACCGTGTTGCGTCGCAGCTTGACGACGCGATTCGGGCACACCACGCGATGCCTGCTGTTGATCGGGAACACGGTGTGCTGGTTCATGGGTGCCGTGAAGTCGCCGTTCTCCCAGCCTGCGGACGGTCAGCGGTTACATTACGTGAGAGGGGCTGGAGTTGGCGGAGGGTCTGGTGTTGGAGGCCCGTGAACTAGGGAAGACACCGGTCAGCCAGACCGCTGGCCGGGTCAAACGGCAAGCAAGGCACAGCCGAGGAAGGCAAGAGACACGTACCGGGTGCGACCAGCGCACGCACGACGAACGAGCTGTGCTGCACGAACTCGTTGCGCTCAATGATGATCAGGCGGTAGTTGGGGGGAAGGTTGGGGGCGATCGCGTTGACGAACGAGTGGCCGGCGACGGAACCTGTGCTTGGTCAGTCACACTCCACATTGCACTCGGTTAGGATAGGGTAGCGCTGAAGCAAGGTTGTTCTTTGACGTCGTTGTTCATGAAAATTTGAGGAAGACAGCGAGCGAGGATACTCACCACCGACGACGAGGATGTTCTTCCACTGCGCCTTGTTGACGACCGTGGAGGACGTGGCCGACATGAGCGAGGACATGGTGAGCGGCGGCGAGGAGGGGGTGAGGTGAGGGGTAGAGAGGATGGAAGGATGAGAAAGCACAACGGCAATCGTTGACCAACTGGCGACGGCCTAGGTCCCGGAGTCATGTTGGACAGTTGCTCGTGTCCGGGGTCTGTCTCTCTCTGCCTGACAGCCATGCCCAGCCATGTCCAGCCATGGAGTGCGGCGTCAGTGCGAGGCATGCGAGGAGCAGGAGAGGAAGCCGCAACGGGGTGTACGGGGGCACGCATGCGAATGGGACACAGGAAGCAGTCGCCCCTGCGCATCCCCCTGCCCTTTGTTGCCCTGCAGGTCCTCCCTTTGTCTGCACGGGCACCCTGGGATCTGGGGAAGCACGCACGTTAAGCACACTTCGTCCGGCAGGACGCGGCTGCAAGAGGCGCCGACGAGGCACGGCGAGGCGTTGCACGAAGGCGTTGGACGAAGGCTGCACGATGGCGACGGGACTTGTAAAGTTGGACAACGCCCTGAAAGGTGACAGTGCCTGGCAGCATGGTCCAGGATCGTCCACTTGTCTTCGAGTTTTACAGTTTTTTAGACCCTCGACGTCCCCTCGAAAAGACAGTCACCACCAGTGCGTATGCGTAACCCCCTCCGACTTCCCCTGCAGTCTCCGCTCTACAAGCAAGCGCATAGGCGCACGCACATGTCGCCATGCGCGCGTGTGTGCCATGGGGATGAATGCCGGCTTCGGACATGAGCATCGCTGAATGTGTGTGCCGACTGAGCGTAAAAGTTACGGTACGCACTCCGGCGCCTCAGTCTCGGCTCTCGCACAATTGTACTCGAGCCCTGGTCCTAGTCTCCTGGGTGCTCAACGGGCCGGACCTGAGTGACTTTTCTCAATTGAAGTAGGACCGAGAGTTCTGTCCTGCGGCCTCCTACAGGTCCCCACAATGCATGCCAGTCTAGCTTGCCGAGAACCGATGCTCTTGATTCTGGGGAAGGCACAGGACACTCGGACGAAGCGACGGGCGTAGGCGCGTAGAGCTTAGAGCCGTGTGAGCACGCCTGAGACCTACGACGCACCAGAAATTCTTCTTGATCAGAATTGATGCGGCCGGTCCGCAGCGTCGTAAGCTCATCGAGGCTCGCTCATTGCGGCCGCAGAGAAAGAGAAAGGGAGTGAGGTACGACGCCCGACGGTTCGACCGATGGAAGAACCGTGACAGTCGACGACGATCGGTGGCCCGCACATTGCATTGAGATGCGGGGCTGTGTCGTAGTGGGTGAGGGGCGGGGGGCTCCGCGGGTCGCTGGCAAAGCTGCCGACGTCAGTCAAGAGGTACGACGGTACCACGAAACGGCCCATGAATGATCCGTGGTAACGTTGTCCGGGTCGCCGGGCGATTGGACGTTCCGCTCACCTGGACATCCAGGACCTTGGAGCAGCTTGAGACGAGCAGTTACGATATGCACAACGCGTTCCCGCACATCGGTACATCGATCTCAAGGCGTGCATTAGTCTCGGCGTCAACGCTCGGGGTCGCGGAAACGCCCAACGAGCGCCCCGGACGCCAACCTCAGGCAGTGACGCCAGCGACGGCGCCGAATCATTCCCGCCAGCAACGCGCCCGCGACAGAGCCTACCTGTCGTCTTGTCGTAGACAAGCATACGTCCCGAAGCATGGCAACAAAGCCCGAATCTGCGCCTGAAGCGCCTGAAGGTATCTCGACGCCCCCCAGGCCCGAGACCACGCCGCGGCTGGTTGGCTGGCTTGCGGCGTGCGGCGCCCTGCACACAAGAGACAATGAAGCTGCCGCTGGGTGGCGCTCCTGCGCTGCATGCGCTGCTGAAGCATGGAATTGTGCACTCCTCATTCCAGATAACTGCGTGCATGGAAGACCAGGAGTGGGAATCGGAGATCCAGACTCGAGAAATGCCGCAAGAGATCAAAGCACTGCGCTTGTGTGAGACAGCCGCAGAGTGAGACAGCGAGACTGGTGAGACTCATTGATGCACTGATCCACTGATGCTCCGGTGCACTGATGCCGGTCCTGTTTCGGCTCCGTTTTGACTAGTGTGACCGCCGGTGGTATCGAGCACCGCATAGAAGGCAGCGAGGCTCATGCGTCATGTGATGAAACACATCTCAACTGTTTGAGCCGTAGTGCTCAGACCGATGGCCTTCTTTAATGCCTCATCGCGTCCGATTTCGCGTTCGCGTTCGCGTCGGTGTTTGTGCTGGTGACTGCCATTGTTGCCTTCCATCTATACTCTACAAACTAGGTTTCTATCTCAGAGCCTCGCCTTGTCCCCATCCTGGACGTCCACGCCCCACTTATAGAACCACTCAGCGGCATGTCCCACCATCTCGGGCGTACAGATATGTCCCGCGTTATCCTGCACGACCATCTGGGCATTCTCCTTCCCGAGCAGCTGGACGACATCGTTCCACTCGTCCATTCCGAGCCTCGGAGGAATGACCTCGTCCACGCCTCCGCAGAGGGCCAGAATCTTCTTCCCCTTGTACGGCGCTGCGCCCTTGTGGTCCTCGTAGAAGGCCCGGGTGCGTGCGGGGTAATACATCTTGTCGGTGCCCAGGACACCTTCGGCTCTGAAACGCGCCGTGTGCACGCGGCCCAGAGCGTCAGCCGGAACCGCAATGATGGGCACCGTGACGCGGACGCGCGGGTCGCCTGGGTGTCAGCTTTCGGGGGCAGAGGGTAGGAGTAGGATCTCGAGAAGTGGAGGAGCAAAAGCACATTGATCCGAGAAGCAGGGGCAGCACCGAGATTCCGGAGGCAGTCATGCAGTCCAGCTCTTCAATCCGTCACAGAACCGCATCTGGCACAAGATCCCAGTGCGGCCACAGTCCCCGACCCGAGCACCACCCACGACACGGCGAGAGTACCGATTCAGGTGTCAGGTCTGGTGGGACTGCGGATCACACTGCGCGACACTAAAAGGATCGCCGCAACGTAAGGGGCGCACTGATGCAGCCCGCCCACTATACTAGCGCAGCCCAGCATTCGCACTCGGACCACATTGCATGCACGCGGGCTGTGCTTGGTCGAGGGTGGACAAAGGGTGCGGGGAGGCCAGTGAATGGGACGATGGGGGAACGAAAATGGGGTGCGCGGGGTAGGGATGCTGAATTGTCGGGGCTGGCGAGAGCGATGGGTGTGGTTGGACCGATGGACGCCACGGAATGAGCCTGGCTGTGGGCTCCGCTTCCGGCGGAACGGTGCGCTCTAGTGCCCACATGATCCATGGATCACCGCTGTCGTCGTCTTCTCCTCTCCGCACGACAGCTCCGCAACTCGCCTCCCAGTCCTCGGCATCTCACCGACGCAGTACTCACTCTGCATAAGCCTCCAGACCACGTGCCCACCAAGCGAGACTCCAGTCACCATGAACTCGACGATCTTGCGTCCCCCCATCGGGAAAGCGTAGTCCTCAAGGTAGTCCATGATGAGCTGCTGGTCCTGCATGCCGCCCGTCAGCGTCGCGGTCATCGCAACAAGGCGCCAGGGGTTCTTGTTGTACGAGAGCGTGTCCTTCTTCGTCTTGCGCGGACCGTGGTTCCGCTGGTCCACTGTGACCACGATCACGTCTCGAGGCGCGGGGCCCTTTGAACGGATCGAGCCGATCAGGCCGTGCGACATGTTCGCCATTTGGGCGGCGTTGTTCGCCCAGCCGTGGGCGATGAGCTGGGCGTTAGCGCTGTCTCGGCGTCTCCCTGTTCGGAAGTGGTTCCTCCACGCTCCGACCGTCCGTCAGAACATCGACAGTCTCCGAGACTGTCGCATCTGAGCGATACTAGCCTTCTGTGCACTCCCAGCTGTAACCGCTCATCTGTCTGAGGGCGATATCACATCTCGGAGGAACACTTCGGTGGTTGTTGATAGATGTGGAGCCCACCCAAGCCCACTCACAATAGCGACCACAGGCTTCGTGCTGCCTTGGATCTCCTCGAGCCCGTAGACCTGAATATCGAGGTCTACAATCGTGATGTCCTTCTTCGAGCACGGCTCGTAGCCCATGTTCAGCGAGGGGAGGTTCATGACGTGCGCCGGGTCCTGGTTCCGGCGCGAGGGGATCTTGGGGATGCCGTCGGACATGGTTGCTTTCCTTCCTTCTGTCCTTCCTGTGGCTGCTCAGTCTGTGTGTGTGTCGCCTGTCGTCACAGATGCGCTGTGTGTTGTGTATGAAGAAGATGCAAGAGCGCGGTGTCGAAGTCGGTGGGCGCGACGAAGTGCACGAAGCACGGAGCTAGAGATACACTCGGCGCCGTAATTACCGATTACCGAGTGTAGCCGGTAATCTCGCGGGCGATCTCCGCATGCCGCGCGCCGCTCCGCATCGGCCTCGTCCGTCGGCCGTGGCAGGAACACACGGCCTCGACACGGACGCGATAAGGTTTCGCATCGACATGATATTCTCAGTGCAAGGACTGGCGCTCGGATCTGATTGCACGGAGCACAGAGGTAGTCACTTGCACATGTACCACGGACAGCAAGGGCTGTACCTGTGCGCAGCAGGGGACGGAGAGTTCTAGCATTTCAGGAAACACTACGGCCTCGTTCATTGGAATGTTGACTTTGCGACTCCTACAGACTACGCCTGCATTCCTTCTGAGCTCCGTCGGACTCCTTTCTCCTCTCGACTGTGGCGACATGGCTTTTAAGATGGCGCGAGGTGGTAAAGTGAGTTTCGTGATGTGTACTCGGCGGCCACACCTCATGCTACGCATTCATCGTCCCCGGCTTGGTCAGGGTCCCAATCGTGTGCGGAATACCAGCATACCACCCCTCATTGACAGGCATGGCGAGGTCAACATGAGCCCAGTCGCCGGCCTGCTCGAGCGTGCGGCCTGTGTTGCGACAGAGGGAGCAGCCGTCGAAGAATTGCGGCCAGACGATGTTGATCGCGCCTGCTCCATCAGCACCCCTCACCGGCCGTTACTCACGCTGGTACCACTTCATGAACGTCCCTTGCCTGGGGTGCGCACCGACGTGTTCGTATACGTACCACCGTCCCCCCGGTTTGAGGAACTTGTACACCTCCTTGGCATTCTTCTCAGGCTCGGGGATGGAGCAGAAACAGAAGATGGACACGATGTTGTCCACCTGTGGCTGCACGCCCTCTTTCAAATCCTGCACACCCTTCCCGACGACGGTATACTTGTCCTTGATACCCAAGTCCTCCGCGCGCTTCAACAATGCCGGATGGTGCTGGAAGTTCGGCTCGATGGCGTACACGGCGTCGACACCCTTGGAGGTGAAGAGGTGCGTCCACATCCCGCTGCCGGCGCCTATTTCCATGACACTGCCCTTCAGCGGGGTAGAGGTGGGGCACGAGGTGATGCAACCACGGAGGATACGGCCTTCGAGCAGGGGCTTGACGCGAGGTTCGGATTCATTGCGGACGAGAGGGCCCGCGGTCGACCACAGGACGGCGAACCACTTGTTCTTGAACCTGGCTGGTGAGAAGAAGGCGCCAAAGTCGCCTGAGCGGATGAGGGCTAGCCACGTTAGGGGAAGGTGGAGCGTGGCGAGGACGAGGAAGATCCAGGGTTGCAGGAAGAAGTAGAGGAAGCTGCCTAGGCCCATATCGCTGTCTTAAGTTTAGCTGTTCCAAGGTGTAAGTGGGGATGGTCTGTGGGAGAGCTGTGGAGCAGCGTGCGTGAGTAGTCAGTGGGCAGGCCGAGTCTATTATATGCATGTTGCTACATCTGGGAGACGAAGGAGGGTGGGTCCGGAGGCTTGTTCGCTGTCGCTGCGTACCGTGTAGATCTGAGATCTGCAGGTGGCAGCAACCACCTGACCTGAACCCGATCCATTCCTTCGACCCTTCCACTGTCCGTGTCTATGCTTCCGGCCCCGTTTGCGCGGGCCTGGGCCTCGTCGTCCCCTTCATCTGCTTCGCGCTCACTCTGCTAGAATTGCCGATGGGGCTCGCTTCGCCCGCCGCCTACTTCGCAAAGTCAATGATGACCTTGCCCTTTGCCCGTCCGCTCTCAAGCGTCTTGTACGCCTCGCGGAAGTCGTCGAACTTGTGGACCGCCTCAACGTTGATCTTAAGCTTAGAGTCGTTGACCAGGTTGGCGAGGTACGTGAGCTGCTCGCCGGAGGGCACCATGAAGAAGTACTCGTACTTGACGCCGGCCTTGCTCGCAGCACTGCTAACGGTCCACGACAGACCGTAAAGCACGGCATTGATAATCGGGCGCTTCCACCACGGCAGGACGCGGTCCATGCATCCCGGGGTCGGCGGGCCGCCGACAGAGATGACGATGCCGCCCTTGTGGATAGAGGGAATGACCTGGGTGTGCAGCGCGTCCCCGCCGACGGTGTCGAAGCACTTGTCGAAGCTGTCCGCCGGGATCGTCTCGGTGCGGTAGTTGATGATGTGGTCCGCGCCGGCGGCCTTGACGTACTTCTCACCTGCGGGCGAGGCGGTCGTAGTAACGATGGCGCCCTTGACCTTGGCGAGCTGGATGGCGAACTGGCCCACACCACCGGCGCCGCCGGTGATGAGCACGTGCTCGCCAGCCTTGAGGTCCATGTGCTCGAAGGCCTGGAGCGCCGTCAGGCCAGCGAGGGGCAGGCCAGCAGCCTCAACGAGAGTGACGGCGGTGGGGGCCTTGGCGCAGATGTCGGCGGGGACGACGACGTACTCGCTGAACGAGTCCATGCGGTCCTTCTGGATGCGGCAGATGATGGCGTCGCCGACGGAGAAGCCCGAGACGTTCGCGCCGGTGGCAGTGATCACGCCCGAGAACTCGTTGCCCGCGATCGCGGGGAAGGTGAGGGGAATCGCCAGCTTGAGGGCGCCGTCGCGCTCCTTGTAGTCGAGCGGGTTGAGGCCGCCAGCGGTGACTCGGACTTGCACCTCAGAAGGGCCAGGCTCCGGGACAGGGAACTCGAGGATGTCCATGACCTCGGGGCCGCCGTAGGACTTGTACGCGATCGCCTTCATCGTCTTCTCGGTCGCCATGATGGTGATTTGGGTGGTTGAGAGGTGAAAGTGGTGGGAGAGACCGTGAGAGTCGCTTGTTGCTGTGGATGGGAGTTGTTGTGAGAGTGTGAGAAGACCGTGCGGCCCTTGGTTGATTATATACTCGCTTCGTCTGTTGTCAAGGTCTCAGCCCGAAGCAGGATGTTTTTGCATCGATCGCAGCTGCAGCTTCGCTCTTGGGCCGCATACGGCAGTTGGATGGTAGTGGGTGCGACATTTCGTCATTTGAGTGCTGTGGTGAATTCCCAGCCAAACGCCCCTGCGAACGCCATGTGCTCTGATAGGGCCTGGATCTGAGCCCGTCGGCCAACCTCGCTTGTCCGAGGGCCTTACTCTATCCCACCTCCGGGCGCGCTGTTCAACACAGCGTCCTTGGTAAGCGGAGGCCTCACCGAGACCACTGCATGCTTGCTCGCCGGATAACAACGTGCCGATGCATTCGCCGAGATCGTCGTCGAACTTGGACGAAGCGGTAAAGCCGGCGAAAAGGATCGTCGTCTGTGCGCCACCATCGCGACATTCCGCACCAACAGTCTTCACCTGACTCTCCCACGGTTGTCAGCACGTTAGGCGATAGCCCTGGCCCGGATAAGACCAGCGTGACTGATATTGGTGCTGCATGACGTCACGTGCATACCTCGTTCAACGCACACGCAACGTGTTTGCCACCGGACCGCGACCGCGGTGCCCCCACTATCTCGACGTGCGCTGGGCCGGGCGACGCCTTGGGGTGCATCTTGCTCTTGCTCTTCTCTCCATGGATGCTGTCTAGACTTCCTCGACGCCTCCTCTCCTCCTCCTCTTCCTCTACTCTCAGACTCTACTCCACCAAGATGGGCGACAACCAGTGTGAGTGTTCCTCTGCCTTCCTCATCCTTCCTCGGCATCGTGCGAGTGGGCACGCGGTGTTCGCCTTCCTCGATGACACTCCGTGACGTTTCGTCGCTCGAATCCATCAGATGGGGAAGAAGACCCACTGTGCTTGCAGCTGCTACGGAGCGCAGTTTCCCAGCTAACCCCAGGTGTGATCAAGTTCAAGAAGGACGCCTCCCCCGAGTCGAAGCAGAAGACGCTCGACGACATCAAGAAGAACGGCGGCAAGATCCTCAAGGACGACAACGTCAACAACCCTCGTGAGTACGCCGCGGGTGGATGCCGGAGGCGCCTTGCACGTCGGGCCTTCGATTCACACCCCTCCGCATTCCCCGCTTTCCCTAGCTGCTAGCTCCTCGAGCAGTCATAGCTAACTCCAGTCTTCTCCTACGCCGTCGCCGAGGTCACCCCTGACCAGTTCAAGAACCTGGCCCAGTCGTGCGCCGACGGCCACGACTGCCTCGACCGCGTCGAGGAGGACAAGACCATGTCCATCTAAGTCTGTAGCACCGTAGATAAGAGCCTATGGAAGAAGTCATAAGCCATACATTTTCGTGTCCTACAAACTAGTTTTCTTCTGACACTTATCACTGACATGATGCCGACGAGCCGTCTACATCGCCTGGAGGCTCACGTCCATGTCGTGTGCGAACCCGCGCAGCGACGTGGCAATAGTCGACTCCTTGCCGAACGCGAGGTCGCAGTGGTCGGCCGCAGCGCGGAGGTCGGCGATACACCTCTTGATCTCGTGCTCGCTGATGCCTGGTCCGTTCTCGGCAATGTATACCGCAATCTGGGCCGCGAGGTTTGCGCTCTCAGACCGGAGGAGGGCGACACTTGGGTGGTTGCGGGGGTACACCTTGTACGCGCCTGCGAGGGCCTTGTGAGCGTAGGCGAGGGCGGCTGGCTGCGCGTGCGGAACGTGCAGGTTCTTCGCGATCGTGTACAGGCGCAGCAGCGGGCGGCTGCTCGGCGGCATAATCTTCTCGAGTTTGCAGATGACCTCAGCCACACGGGGAAGGTCGGAGGGCGACAGTTGGTCCGCGTCGTCCGCCTCCACGAGAGACAGACCCTCGTTCAGCTGGTCCCGGAGCGCGTTCGGGGACACCGTCCAGGTAGAGCCGCACGTGTCGCACTTGACCGTCTCAGAATCGGACATCTGGCGCAGGTCTGTTGTCAGCTGCATATCGCATACCACCTAGCTGCCACATACCGGGCATGCGGGCCAGGCCGCCGCAAGAATGAAGCAGGCAGTTACGGGGGTCGACCGCATCGAGCGTGCACGCGGGACACTCGCACTCGAACCCATACCGCGACTGCAGGTCGCCTTGCCGCGTCTCCTTGTCGTCGGAGATGTCGACGTACGTCGTGAGCACCTCTTCGCCGGCGGCGATGTCTGCGTTCGCGACGGCGACCATCTCCTTCCCGCCGCGGGGGAAGACGATAGCGGCATTTGGCGAGCAACTGTGGTTGAACAGCGCCAGGAGGGGCGACATCGCGACGCCGATCGGTTTCAGGTCGAACGAGCTCAGGGTGAAGGCGTTGAGGACGAACTGAAGTCAGTTACGTCACATTGGGGATCACATAGCTGGGCAGTTGTGAAAAGGGGACTCACAGATCGCACATAGGCCATGAGATCCTCCTCCTGGAACCCGTACGGCTCCATATCGATAAGTTCGAGGTTGTTCGGGTCCGTCGGCGGCTCAGCGGCTCCGACGTAGTAGCTGAGGTGGATCGCCATCTGATCCGCGGCGGGAAGGCCGTGGACGCCGTGGCCCATCTCGGGGCCTTCGGCGTACATCTTCGCGACCTTGGGCCAGTAGTCGGGGTCCCTGCCGTGCTGGTCGCGGTACGCCTTGCGTGCCCAAGTCAGAAGACCGAGGGCACGCGCCCCCTCGGCCTGGATCCAGGAGTTGTCGAGCCCATTCTTCGCCTTTTCGGGGTAGCTCTGCACCCAGAGCTGGCGCACGCGCTTGAGCGCCTTGCACTCTGTCTTGTGGCTGGCCCAGTCGGCCTGCTGACACGCCGCACCGCAGTAGTACACTCCCTTGCAGCCTGAGCAGCGTTGCACCGGCTTGAGCAGGTAGCAGTGGTTGCAGTGCAGCTCCATCTTCTGGCCCGCTGGCGGCTCGTACAGCCGCGGCTTGGAAAGAACGCTCACAAGCGGCGTCGTCTTCAGGAGTGTCTCGCCTGGCGTCAGCCATGACGAGTGCGTTGGGGCTCACCAGCCTTGATATCACGCGCGGCGTACAGCCCTCGCCCACGCTGCGGCGACGTCTTCACCTCAAGGGGCGAGCCGCCGAGCTCGTCCCGGAACAGAGCGTCGTCGGAAGAACCCTCCGCGTTCACCTCGGACAAGAGATCGCCCATCTTAGACTTGAAGAAGGCCTCGAACTGCGCACGCATCTCCTCCGGCACATCGGGGCGTGACGGTAGCTTGAACTGGGACATATCGGTCGGCATGGCGGCGACGTCGTGTGGAGATTGTCGGCCAGGCGAAAACGAGTGACAGGAGGACGGAGTAGGAGAGATAGAAGATATAGTGCGCCGTTCCCAGAACTGAATGTGAGAATGAAAGGAAGGGGGCGAACAAGGAAGACGAAAGTCAAGAGCAACGGACGCGACGCGCAGATGACTGGACCGCGTTCCTGACCAACTCGCAGCGACCTCCACTTTCGAAAAATGTCGGTGGACTGGGTCAGTACACTGGGTGGCAAAGCTAGCTTGATACAACAGGATGACATGCATCTACGCCGTCTACACCTTGGCCTTGGGCTTCGGATTGTCGGTCTTCTCAGTCTTGTCAATCTTGACTTGGTCGATGAGCTCCGAAAGTTTCTGGACTGCCTCGTCCTCCTCTTCCACAGCTTTCGGCTCGGGTTCCACATCCTTATCCTCGACAGGCGGAGCCGCCCTCTCCTCCTCTTTCCGTTCCTTCTTCTCCTCAGCCTCAACCTTCTCAGCCAGCGCCTTCTCCCGCTCTCCCCACTCCTTGTCTAGTCGCTGCCGCTCTTCCCTGCAAAGTTCCTCAAACTCTTCCGTCCACCCTAACTCGTCGACCAACGCCTTCACGCCGTCGTCGGCGTCTCCGAGCCAGAGCGAGTCGCTGCCCCGCGTCTGGTTGCTGCGGAGGTACTCGAACGGCCCGACAGCCTCGCGGTTGATGAGTAGCCGCGGCGTTTTGCGGTGCGCGAGGTCCACGAGCCCCGCAAACGGCATGACCTGGAGCGAAGTGCCGATCACAATCATCAGATCGGCCTTGCGGAGTTCCTGATCGTCAGCTTCGAGAGCAGCTCCGTAAGCTTACCGGCTGGAGAATGAAAAAGTTGTCGGGCAGGCCCTCGCCGAAGAAGACGATATCGGGCTTGACGAGCCCGTCGCAGTCGTCGTGCGCGCACCGCACGACCTTGCCCTGCCGCACACCGCTGGCGACGACGTGCTCGACCGGCGCGTGCCGCTCGCAGTCAAGGCAGTGTGCCTCGCGGAACGATCCGTGCGCCTCCACGACCATGTCCTCTGGCACACCCGCCGCCGTCTCCAGCGTGTCGATGTTCTGCGTCCAGACTCGCTGCAGCAGGCCCTTCCGGTGCAGTAGCGTCAGGAAGTAGTGAGTTGGCGTCGGCTGCACGTCAGCTCAGAAACCTGGATTACTCAGCTCACGAAGTACTTTCCCGGATAGAGATCACGGGCTAGCGTCCAGAAGGGCTCGGGGCGGGCTTCGAAATAGTCCAGGCTGAAGACCGCCTCAGGAAACGGCAGGTTCAGCGCCTGCAGGTTGTCATACAGACCTGTACCGGGCGAGCGGAAGTCGGGGATGCCTGCTGACGTCGAAATACCAGCCCCAGTCAGGACAGCGATGCGCTTCGCTGCTAATCAGCTGGGGTACTCCGCTTATTAGCTCACCCTTGCCATCACGAATGAGGCCTGCGATCTGTGATAAGGCGGGTTGTGTTGTTGCTGACGATTTGGAGCCCATAGTGGAACTGGATGAAGGAAGGTCAAAGGGTTGTCATCGGTCGAGTTTCATGGCACAGAACATTGCGTTCTTATGTGGAGGCCCAAGTGGCGAATCGTTGTTCGATCGTTACGCCCTGGTTCCAGCTCGGCGGTCACCGTCACGGACCCACTGCTGCTGCGCCGTCACGGGCGCGACGTCGCTCCGGAACACCCGAAACCCTCTTGGCCGTCAGCATTGCATGTTGCAGCTGATACGCTGACATTGCTGCATCCGCAGCACTCGTCGACTTTTCAGTCGAGACTGATTTTCGAGGGAAAGCGAGATAGTCGCGCCGGGGCGCAGGCGCACGTGATCAGTCCACTACCTCTGCTCAGGGGAAATCGTCTAGTGGTAAGACACAGACTTTGCATCTGCCGGGTTCCGGATACGTAGAAGCGACTGTCTGCAACCGGTGTTCGATTCACCGTTTCTCCAACCTTTTTGAGAGGCTTTGGCTTCTCTGCAGCTCGAGAGATGCTCGGGGATGTGTCTTGAGTAGCCCGGACGCTCGGAAACTAGTGAGCATGGATGAGGATGAAGTGGTACTCGGCGATGCTTGTTTGGGCTAGGGACCGGGCAGTTCGGCCGCGCGCAGTACGTCATTCACCAGGGACAGGCGGGAACAGCACGCCTAGCTCTTCGGCGGGCTCAAATAGGCATGCGGGATCTACCTCCGTTCCGTCTCTTCCCTTTAGTGCAACCCAATTCACACACCACCTCGGCGGCGCTGTCAGCTCTGCATCTAACACCCACCACCCCGACATGGACTGAGCAACCAGCCATGATCATCCCTCCCGACCCAGAAAAGGATCCCCGTCTCTTCGACGCACGCTCCCTAGCGTCCGACGGAGACCTCATCACTCTCGACGAACCATCGACACCCGGCCTCGCCTACCACCCCGCGAACGCGCCGAATGTTCTTCTCTACGACGGCCCCTTCTCCGACGAGTATGGCGTCAACAACCAGTGGGACCCCCTACCGCCGTATGAGGGACGACGGTCAGCGACCCCGAGAGGGTCGCGGCTCGTGGCGACAACGTCCCGTGCGTCCGGGTCCTCATCTCAGGGGACACTTCGACGAATCGCCCGATCATCACCAACAGTAGTTGCGACACCACCAGTCAAGGAGGAATCCGAAGAAAACGAGAAACCTCACAGGCCATGGTACACGCTATCCGCCAAGGAGATGTGGAACAAGCACCGCAAGTGGCACATCGGCCTTGGAATACTGGCGGCGTTCATCATCGCGCTCACGATCGGACTAGTCGTTGGATTCACGCAGGGGATGCACCGGCAAAGCGTCGAGCAGAAGAAGGAGCAGCGGAAGAAGAGCCACCAGAACCCCGTTCCCAACAATTCATGGTGGGGCGGGATGCCTAATCTCAACATCACGTACGACTCCGACCGCGATGGCCCGATGCCCGAGGATGGCAACATGGCGTACTGCAACCAGTTCAGCCCATTGAACAACAGCAACAGCCTCCGACAACTGTCGCTGTCCTCCGACTTTTTCAACCACTTTGTTACGACGTACAACTTCTCCCTCACGCCGCAGAACGTGACTTCGCGAAACACGACGTGGGTGAACGCGACCGACTGCAACTCGACCCTTACTCTGCCTCACCCGCTATACTTCTTGGCGCGTGGTCTTGCCTCTAGCGGAACACTAGAGTTTGTTGGCTCCAACTCGCCCGACGAGGTCATTGAGGGCGGCAACGAGGATTCCGTGCGCGTCGACGTCATTGCGCGAGTGCCCAAGAATAGGACTCTGGACTCGCTCGCCCGAGTATGCCACATGTCGCGAAAGGACGGATCGATGGGCATCGGTGTCTACACCCCGATCGAGACGGATGGCGGTGCAGACGGACCATCGTACCTGTTGAATTCTGTGGGAACACCGGCTTTCCACATCATTGTGCGGTTCCCACCGTCCATCCTGAAGAACAGCACAGTGTACCCGTCACCTGCATTCATCGGCAACGTCTCATTCGACCTCGCGCAGATGGGCATGCGGGTAGGCAACATGCGGAACGTTGTGCAGTTCGGAGACTTCGACGTCCGGGCAGACACGCGGGGAGGCGGTGTAGTCGTTGATTACCTCGCGGCCGAGACTGCCCGGATCCACGGAGCCGAAGGATCTGTTCAGGGCACGTTCAACATTTCTTCGTCCTTGGCGATAAACTCTACGTCGGGCACGATCATGGCCAACGTGATCCTGAACGACCCAGACCTGAAGCTCGACAACTCAACGACGGTCAAGTCGACAATCCCGATGCCGCGCGACGTGTACGAGGACGGCAGCGAGTGGGACGAGGACGGCAACTACATCGGGACGTCGAACACGTACGACGATGGCGAGGCGAGCAACAAGTCGCTGAAGGAGGCGGCGTCGCGGGCGGCACGCATCCGGAAGCTGCAGCAGCAGCCGACGCACGAGGTGAACACGACCTTCATGACGAACGAGGGCTTCATCTTCGTCGCGTACCTGCACCACCCACCGTCAACAGCTCTCAAGAGCTTCGTGGCGTCCCGCTCCGGCGTTGTCGACGTAGCAATGCACCCGAACTACGTCGGGCCGTTCTCGCTCGCGAACCTCTGGGGCAGCATCCGTTTACCCCCGATAACGCGGCCGCTCAGCGACGACCCGTTAAACCTGGGCCGCATCCGTCGCATGCTCACAGGCAGCATCAGCCTGACGAACACGACCTTCTTCGAGGCGCACGACATCTCCCTGCTCGGCGCAAACAATGCGGCCGCCGTAGCAGCGCGCGTCACGGGTGCGGCGCTCTGGGCCTTCCCGAACGACGACAGCTACACCGCCCTCTCGACGCAGGAGTCGCCCGAGGCCCGCGGGTCCGCGTTCGTCGCCATGGCAAACCTCGGCGACTTACAGGTCACGTTTGACGGGCACTAGTTTTCTATTTGCAACACCTGGCTGTATTATACCACACATCACATACACTCTCTTTGTATTTGGCGCATTACATGTAAATCTATCGAGCAAGCATGAGGCTGCAGGCCGAGGGCGTTCAGTTGCTGCTCGAGGCAGTCGTGCCGTTGCATTGTGCATTGTGCAGGATATGTCGGAACGGGAGGTGTACAGCTGTGCCAACACGGTGCACAGCTTTCGCGTCCTCCGTGTCCCATGTGCCAGATTCGGTCCGCAGTGCGGGTATTTCTGCCCCTCTGAGCAGACTGGCGCAACCATACTCTGCACAAGCATCCCTCAACTCTCTACCAATGCATGAGCGCTTACTCGTCCTCTTGAAGCGAGTTGGCAAGTGCAAGTGGAGAAGGCGGTGCGAAAATGTCAGCGGCGAGCGGTGACCTGGTGAACTGGTAAAGGGGCTCCGTGCAGATCTAGGACTGTCCTGGTGGCGTCCATTACACCCAGGAGTGGCCGCCGAGTCCTTCCTTGTTCGCTACTGGCTGCGCCGAGCGGCGAAGCCTTGTTCCAGCGTACTTCCTGCTCTGAGAGTTCCACCGCAACATTGGCCGTCTGTAGCTATTTTGGAGTTGACATCTGCACGGGTCTGTCGCCACGATCGCTCTGGCGTAAATGGCACCTGCACATGCAGCCGTAAATAGCACTCTGAATGCCGCATGATGCCTTGACCCCGCTCCTCCTTTTGAGGTATTGCCGTACAAGTCATGAAGGCGCGCGACGGCACATGCAGTATGCAGCATCTCGAATGCGCAAAATCTGCTCCGCTAGCGTGCTTTCCCCTCCCCACTCCAGGAGGCTGCATTTCGGCCCAACAGACCCGGCATCCGGAGCTTAATCACGTCAGGCGTAAGGAACAACGTGCCTCCCCCATACCGTTGCAACTTTCGGTGGTGCGGGGGAGTCGCCGCTTGCTCCAGTGGAGCGGAGCAGGAATGCAGCATCTGCGTCATGCGCGTCATGCGTCATGCGTCAAGGCTACGTGCTGCGCTTGCCCCCCGGCCGTGCAGATCATGTGCGCCGCCTGCTGCACTCCGAAATCAGCGGTCACATGCCGCTCGGATTTCCGGATGCCGACACAAGGGCAGTAGCGCGGGGGAAGAGCGGCGACACGACAACTCCCCTTTAGATCTTGGGTCGAGCTAGGATGTGTGGGCCAATGAAAGGTGGGCTTGGGAAGGTGTCAGGTTTGAATTGCGCTCCGTTGGAACACCTCGTCGGCGTCCTGCAAACCGACATCGGAGCCGGCGCCGGGCATCCCATGCACATCCCTGCATACACCGCTACACGTTGAACATTGTAGAGCTGTGTGGGGGCGTACGCATGCGCGTTTGTTGATCCGTCAGTACAGCCGTGGCTGATTGCAGGATTGCTGGAGCACCGCATTTGCACGCTTGCACGTTGTCACCAGCTCCGAGAACGGCGCCAACGCCAGTGTCAGTGGTAGCGTGCTAGTGAGGAGGACATTTTAGCTCAACCAAAAACGAGGCACGCGGTAACACCCCGTACCTTTGCTCGGCGGCGCACTCGGCTCTTCCGCCTTTGCCCTACTAACGAGGTACATCCAAAGCCAGGCAAGCCAGGCAAGCTGTGCCGCCGCTCGCCTTTGGCCGGGAGCAGATCCCCACCCGCCACTGCGTCCTGCAAACTGCGAAAGGGTGCCTGACTGCCTGTCGCTTGCTTGGCTCTCTGGCAGGCTTTGCCCTGCGTGCCCTGCGTGCCCTGCGTGCCCTGCGCTTGGTCTGCACCCAATCGTGGACCGTGCCGTACCCCGCAATCGCGCGCTGTTATGCAGAGCCCCTGAGTGTGGGCTGTCGGCTGCTCTTCCTGCGCACCACTACTGCGCTCACCTTGCTTGACATTTCCACAACTCCAGACGACTGCACTGCTATACCATCCTCGACACCCCGCGCCAGCACTCTACGTTCCCGAATTCCCGATCTAGACTTCTAGAGCCCCGAGCACCACAACTGGCCCTGCACGCAACTCCTCGCAGCCGACCGGAATCGCAGCAACACCGCAACTTCCTCCATCACTCAACCTCACTCAACTCTTGTCTCTTGACTCCTAACGCACCGCACTACCTCGCGCGCACGGCCCTCCTCGACTCTCCCCTCTACGCGCCGTCTCGCCTCTGTCCGACTCACTCAAAACATCACATCTCTGGAGACACACACATACCACCACCACTGAGGAATTCCACACTTCCACCCGATCACCGCCTCCGATCCACAACTCATCACCGAGAAACGACCTCACAACCCTGCGATGGGCCTGCTCTCAGTGCCCCGCTGGGCGACCAGGGCTAGCAGAGCTCTGTCCGCCTCTCCCCTCCCCACCACCAAGCTCGCACCCCCCAGCCCACTCTACCAACTCATCCCCTCCGCTGCCTCCACCAGCAGCTCTGCCAGCGACGACTCCGAGTCAACCTACGCCACCGACATCGATGACCTCGACCCGGACCACAGGAGCACTGGGCCGTCGTCGCGGCAGCGCTCGCCGTTCGCGCGCCTCGACCCGCTCGTCGTGACTGCCGCCCTGCTCGCCGTCGGCATGTTCATCGCCATGCTCGTCTGGTACCCCTTCCCGACGACGATACACGCCTTCGTTGCGCTCGCCGTCGGCGTCGTCTCGTGGACGATTGGGAGCTGGGCACGCAGTCTCGCAGGCATCGTGCTCCGCAAACCGAACCTGTACCGCTACAGCGTGCCGCAGCTGACCGGTCTCGCCGTCGCCAGCATCCTGACCATCTACTGGCTCGTGCTCGGTATCCACCCGCCGGGCGAGGTCGCGCCGCCGCTCCACCTCGAAGGCGAGCGCTTCTTCATCGCGGCAAACCTCTACAACAACGAGAACATCCTCCCCCGCTGGACGGGCCAGATCGAGAAGCTGATCGACCACCGTGAGTTACCCCTTCCAGATACCTGACAGCGTTACATCAACTCTGCTCCGCTCTTCCCGGGCTGACATCCAGTGGGACCAAACCGCACGTTCGTGTCCGTCTACGAGTCCAACTCGCAGGACAGTACCCCCAAGCTCCTGCGCGAGTTCGGCCAGCGCCTCGACGAGAAGGGCGTCCCGCACCGCATCGTGTCGGACGTCACGAAGCGATGGTGGCCGTATGGGTCCTCGCCCGAGCGGATCAGCTTCCTGGCCGACGCGCGCAACAAGGCCATGCTGCCCCTCCAGTCTGCCAGCGAGGAGGTCCGGCTCTCCGACTACGACAGCTACACCAAGGTGCTCTTCCTGAACGACGTGCTGTTCACGTGGGAGGCGGCGGTGCGGCTGCTCGCGACGAAACACGACGACGACCCCGACTACGACCTTGCATGCGGCATGGACTTTGGCGCTTCGGGTGAGTGCATGAACGTGTGACCTGTGACCTGTTGGGGAAGCGAGGGTGGTGCGAGTAGTGAGGGGGTGACCTGGTGGACCTGGGTGAACCTGGGTCGGTGGGCGTTTTTCGCCGCCTAGGCCCTTGGCAGGGGCAGGGCCGAAGGACGCCTGGTGGTGGTCGGTTTCGTCGGATATTTCAGCAGTGCAAGTGGTCGGACACCCGCGCAGTGGCGAGCACGCGTATGGTCATGGCGATGAGAGAACAGGGGGCGCCTCCGGCCCGGAGTGCATACATATATACCTGTCACCCGGGGCCGTTGTTGTGTCTGCGTCTCCCCGGAGGCCGACGTGGGCTCCACACATGTGGTACGGCTTGGCAAGGAGTTCGCCCCACTGTCCGGTCCAATCGAACCACGCCCGGACCGAGCCTCCAATGCACTCACGGACACATTGCAACGGAATGCTGACAAACAGGCCTCTATGACACCTGGGTCTCGCGCGATGTCTGCGGCACCCCGACTCGCGCGTTCTGGCCCTACGTCAAGGACCCGGTCACCGCGCAGCGTGTGCGTGACGAGAAGGTCTTCGAGGTCGGCGTGTGCTGGAACGGCATGGTCGCCTTCCCGACAACACACTATCTGTACAACCCCGCCAATGCGCCTTCACCTCCCATCCCCAACCCGAACGAGCCAACCCGGCTAGCAAAGCGAGGGTGGAAGATGGTCGACAACTCGACGTACGAGGGCGGGCGCATGTCGCCTGCGCTGACCGAGCCGATCCTCTTCCGCGCCTCGGGCGTCGACGCCTGCGACCACAGCGAGTGCTTCCTGTTCAGCTACGACCTGCACCGCCTGTATCCCAAGGGCCGTCCGCCAAAGATCTGGATGAACCCGAGCGTGAAGACAGCCTACGAGGACCGCTGGTACCGGTGGAACAACTACGTGCTCCGCATCCCGATGGTGCAGTGGTGGGTGCGCAACTGGAGCCACGGGTTGCCGTTCGACGCGATCGACTGGCTCTGGGAGGCCCTCAGTCGGCACCGCGACTTGTGCACTTGGGCCGCGTTCGAGAAACATACGCCAGAGAGGTGCCCCGCCCTGCCCGGGCCGACGAAGAACCCGTGGTACGTTGGTTAGAATATAGATTTCGTTGTATTGTACGCATTAATGAGCATGGACCTAGAGCGTTGAGCGCCGAGCGCCGAAGGCGCGAGTGCGCTGGTGGAGCACCTGCTGCAGTTGAGAAGTAGATGAATGAGGATCGGAAGGCGACACTAGCACCGCCCTTTAAATGTCCAGTAATGATCGACGGATACGTAGAATCTCTGCTCCTGAGCAAAAGGACAGCATTCCATTAACAGAGCTGTTGCTCGCGAGAGAACAGAGAGCCGCGGTAGGAACAGCGACGACGCCGATCCCGCCGGGACCCTCCAGCTTCTGCCTGGCTCATTCCACGACTAAGGCTGCTTCTCTTTCTAGCTGCTCGGGGAACATGCCCCTTGCAGTCATTCTGGCCACCAAGCTCCCATTCCTCAACATTACGTCGGGCACCGAGCTGACATGAAAGCATGATGAGCAGGGATGAATGCAACTGGACCTGTTTGTCTGGACTTTTGAACGGACCGTTGCTCGGGCCGAACCACTGCAGTGGAGCTTGGAGCCACACGTGGCCCTAGCGTGCAGTCTCCAAATCTCCCAATCATCGTCGACGCAGGCTGGCTCACTGGCTGGCGTTCGCTCGCTACCTTCATCGGCCTCGACCATCTCAGTCCCTATACCTACCCTCGGTACCCTCCATCCATACGTCCACCTCGCTCGCTTGACGCCATCAGCCATCTCTGGCATCCATTCCACTCTCCATCTTTCCTCAACACATTACAGTTGACTTGTCCTCCCAGTCGCTTTCACCCTCACTCGCCTCACGCTCGCCCCCTCGCCCGCTCAGCTCGGCTCGGTCGAAAAGCGACGTCCACCCACCGTCTCCACTTTCCTTACATCCAACCTCAACCCACTCTCCTCCTCACGGCACCACCTTTCAGCTTCGCCCACTCCTCTTTAGCCTCCTCTCCTTCGACCTCCGGTCTTTTCTACACCGCGCACCAGCTCTGCGCGCCAACCTCGAAACACGCGCCCACTGACCACCCGCGCTAACCCCTCAACCCCTCCCCCACCTAAGGCAGCGCCATGGTCGGGCGTTCGAACACGATCATGGGTGGCCGCTCCGACTACGATAAGATCGTCAAGCTCGCGTGCAAGCCGAAGAACGCGCCGCCCAAGGCCAAGTACCTCGACGCGCTTATTGCGGGCACGTTTGACCAGGGCTCGACGGACCAGATTGCGCGCGCGCTCGCGCAGAGGTTGCGGGAACCGAATGGCATTGTGAGTAAGCCACTGGCCGAAGGCGAGGACCCAGGAGCCAGCGCCGATACTGGCTGAGGCGATGGTAGCAGGCGGGGTGCTGGTTGGTGAGATTCTCCAGCTCGCCCTGCTCGCCCTGCTCGCTCAGCTCGCGGTGCTGGGCTGGGATCGCCCACTGGAGACTGGCCCACCAGCCCATTTCCCGCCCCGAGCTCGAACCGCTGGCCCCTCGCGCTTTCTGTCTCCTGGTCGGCACGCTCACCCGCTGCGCTCGTTCGCTGACATCAGGTCGTGTTCAAGGCCCTCCTCACGTTACACCAGATGCTGCGGTCTGGGTCGGCGGAGAACCTTCTCGCGCACCTCGCACGATCGGACATCCTCCACCTGCGCAACATTCAGACCGGCGGCGAGTGGGGCGGCGGCGTGCGCCCGCCGAGCAACATGACGACGTACGCGTACTACCTGGACACTCGCATCAAGAGCTTCCGGGATCTGCGGCACGACCTCGTGTTCTCGCAGACCGAGTCGAACCGGCGGAGTACGGGCCTCGGCGCCAACTCGAAGGCGCGGCGGCTGCGGCACCTGCCGGTCGAGAAGGGCCTGCTCCGCGAGGTGAAGCAGGTGCAGCGGATCCTGGACGCGCTCATCCGGTGCACGTTCTACGACGACGACCTCCGCGACGAGAACACAGTGCTCGCGTACCGGCTCCTGATCAAGGATCTGCTCGTGCTCTTCCAGGCCGGCAACGAGGGCGTGTGCAACATTCTCGAGCACTACTTCGAGATGTCCAAGGTTGACGCGACGGACGCGTTCGAGATCTACAAGTCGTTCATCAAGCAGACGGACAAGATTGTCGACTACCTCGCGATCGCGCGGCGTCTGAACAACATCGTCAACGTCCCCGTCCCGACCCTGAAGCACGCACCGACCTCGCTCGTGAAGGCGCTCGAGGAGTACCTGAACGACCCGAACTTTGAGCAGAACAGGCAGGAGTACAAGAAGTCTTTGGGTGTTGTCGAGGGCAAGAACGTCAAGAGCTCGCCGTCGCCCAAGCCCTCGTCCAAGCCGGAGAAGAAGGAGGCGTCGTCGTCCAGCGCCGACGCTCCCGCCCCCGTCGCCGCGACACAGCAGAAGATCCAGGACTTCCTCGACAGCATCGAGACGGAGCAGGAGAAGCTGCACTCCCTGCAGCAGAACGCGGCGCAGCAACAGCAAGCGCACGCCCAGCAGATGATGCAGTTCGGCGGTATGGCCCCGGGCCAGCAGATGGGCGTCGGCAGCATCGGCTCCATGGGAAGCATGAACAGCATGGCGACGGCCCAGCTCCACCCGCAGATGACGGGCGCGAACCCCTTCCGCCAGTCCGTCATGTTCCCGCAGCAGACGGGCATGCCACTCTCCGGCTTCCCGCAGCAGCAGATGGGCATGCAGCAGCAGGCGACCGGCTTCCCGCAGCAGGGCATGATGGGCATGCTGCCTCAGCAGCAGCAGATGCAGGCCCAGCAGACGGGCTTCCTGCAGCCGCAGAAGACGGGCCAGCTCGCCTTCGGCCACGCCCACCCCCAGCAGCAGCAACAGCAGCCGTTCATGCAGGCGCAGCCCACGGGATTCCTCCAGCCCCAGGCGACCGGCTCAAACCCCTTCAGGCAGAGCATGATGCCCATCTCGGGATCGATGGGCAACCTGGCGGGTCAGGCGACCGGACAGCCGTTCGGCTCCCACAGCGCCTTCGGCTCTGGGTCTGGTTCCTTCTCGCAGCCGAGCTCCGCCGGTCCCTTCAGCCCAAGCACGATCAACACGAGCGCGTTCGGCACAGGCTCGGCTCCCAACAGTGCGTTCGGACAGGGCTCGCAGCCTAATAGCGCGTTCGGCGCTGGACCGTCGTTCGCCCAAGGCCCGCAGACGTCCTCGCCCCAGCCGACCTCGCCGAAGCCCCTCACGGCCCAGAAGACAGGCAGCAACAACCCCTTCGCGCCGCCTGGCGGAATCCCCGCCCCTCAGGCGCCGGTGCCGAAGATGCCGAACCTGAACGAGCTCGCGCAGCAGAAGTACCAGCAGCAGTTCGCGCAGGCGGGCGGGCTGAACCCGACCCCGGCGTCGCAGCAGCCCCAATCGCCCCAGCAGCAGCAGCCGCGGCGGCAGCAGTCGTCGCCCTGGGACCCGCTCGGCCCCTCGACTAACGGCGGCACAGGCATGTCGGACATTGCGAGCGCGTTCGCGATCGACAACAAGCAGCAGAGCCAGCAGACGGGGCAGAATAAGGACCTGCTCTCGTCCTTTGGCGACTTGAACTTCGGTTCGAGCCCGACGGGCAACAACGAGTTCCTCCAGCCCCAGAAGACGGGCATCGGCGGGAGCACCGTCAAGCCGTTCCAGCCGACGAGCAGTTTCGGCAAGTCGCTCATGGAGTCCTTGCCTCCGATCGCCGAGCCGTCGACTTCGCCCTCGGGTCTTCAGCCGCAGTCGACAGGATTCCCGTTCCAGCACGGGGGCCAGTTCACTAGCTCCCCCGCCGCGTCTCCCGGTCTTACGCAGCCTGGCGCCAATGGGGCCAACGGGGCGAGCTCGCCGGGAGGAAACTCGCCGTTCGGCCAGCCGAACTCGTTCGGGCAGGGCGGCCAGGGCCTCTCGCACTCCACGTCCTTTGGCGCCTTCCCGCCGCGGTCGAACAGTGTCTCCTCTCCGCCCAGCAAGTCCTTCACGGGCGCGCCGTCGCCGTTCGCGCCGCAGCGCTCCGCCACGACCGACCCGACATTCACGGCCCCGCTGCAGCCGCAGACGACGGGGAGCAATCCCTTCCGCCAGTCGCTCATGCCGTCCATGACCGGATCATCTGCTGGCGGTGGTGCTTTCGGGGCGAACTCTCCCTTCGCGCCGAACAGCACGGGCGGCGGGGCGTTCGGAGCGCTGCTGTTCGGCGGGGCGTTCGGAGCGCCCAACGTCCAGAACGGCGTCATGTCCCACCCGACCGGCATTGCGGCGTTCGGCGCGCAGCAGTTCAACACGGGCACGGGTGGAGGGCAGTGGGGACAGAGCTTCGCGAGGCCGAATTAGGAGTCCGACCTCGAGTTACTGGCTGACTTTGGCGCCACCGCCCCCGCGAGCGCTAAGCCGGGGATAACTGTATCGAGCCCTGGGTCAGTCAAGGCGATGAACACGGGCGGAAGCGTCGGGAGCGTGGGCGCGAAGCCGTTCGAGTGGGCCCTGCGTTGATGCTTGGTCGCATGGCAGGAGGGGCGGAGGGCGGTGAGCGGAGTAAAATTCTAGATAGCATTTCCCATTCATATTCCACGACCACGGTTGTCTTTTCTCTTTCCCTTTTCGTAGGTAGTTCTCTTCAGTGCATGTCAGACGGGTCTTGATCGCGATCGACGCTGACTAGCTGACTGCAGCTTGCACTGACCTGCTGACCTACATCTGACGCTCTCACTATGGATTCGACGTTTGTCAGTGGTTCGGCAAACACCGGCGACCATGCCTCCTCCGGCTGGCTCAGCTACTGCGACCGCTGAGCCCTGCGCCCCTCGACGCTAGCGCTAGCGGCCTGCACACCTGCGCCGCACACCTGCGCGTGACTTGCCCACGCTGCCCACGCTGCCCACGCTGCCCACGCTGCGGCACGCCCACAGCTCACAGGATACTCCCGCCGCTCAGCGCTCGCCACCCGCCGCTCGCCGTGGGTGTTGTCATCTTGTCTTCCTTCCTTTCGTCATCGCCCTCACTGCCTTCATCCACTCTACACTCTCAACATTGCTCACCATCTACGTTCCTGCTTTGGCCGACAGCCTCCTAGACTCCAACGACATCACGGCCGCTGGCCCGCGTGCCGTGGACGTCGCCACTCGTCATCTCGCCTTCCTTCCTTTGTCATCGCCCTCACCTATCAACACTCCTTCGCACTCTACACATACACAGTAATCTGCTTACGACCACGCTCCTTCTTGCAGTGTATCTTATACATTCCTTCCCATTCAATGAAGATGTCTGCCACCCGGGACTCGCCTCTGTTCGCCACCCCCMCCCCAGCTCCGCCCACTTCGGGCCTCGACACTCATCCCCCCCCCCCCCTGTGCTCGTGCGCAAGCGTAGACGGAGCCCGACCTCTGCGGAAGCTCCAACGACCCCGACACGCTGTACTCTCCAGGTCTCGCCGACGGCGCTGATCGACCTACAGACTCCACCGAATGAGATACCCCCTCCCAAGCGGCAAGTGAGTCTACTTCTCGGCATTCAGTTAACTGTTCAACGCTGACACCTTCAGAAGGTGGTCTCGTGGCGGTCTCCGGTCGCCTCCGACAACGAGCCAGGGATGAGTGCGACCTCGTCTGGTGCGAGCCGCGACGAACAGGCCTCGGCAATTGGCGTTCTTCGACGCATGCTTCCGTTCCTCCCGCTTCTTCAGGAGGCCGAGAGAGTCGTCGCCCACCACGACGCGCAACACGGCGGAAACGGCGTCGACGCGCTCCACGGCGACGGGGAAGATGTGGACGTGTTTCGCGGACTCCGGCAGCGTACGGTCGCCCCAGCCAGCCCCGTCCCTCAAGTCAAGGCACGTGCGGCTCGGCCTCTTACTGCTGTACCGCTTGGTCGACGCCCGCGGCCGTCTTTTAGGCCGTCCTCCCGAGCTGCCCAGAGCAGCCGCACGTCCGCCGAGACGGCCGAGGCGGCCAACGCGTCGCCTTCCCGCGGAGGACACCGCCGAACGCGGTCTGCTCCTCCCAGCATAGCGCTGGCTGGGCGCACGAGCGTGAGGCAGACCCCGACCGACGACTTCAAGTCGTCCGTGGCCCGCTCGTCTATGGACGAGGTAAGTGATCATGATACTTGGAATTACACATTTGACGGCTAGCTGACGGCCAGTTCTCGACCAGGGACCACATCGACATCTTCAATGCCCTCGAACAGGGCACACCCCTGGTGAGTAGTGGTTTGTGGATGACGGGTCCGTTCTCTTCTAACGATAGGCCGGCATTGATGTGAAGTCCGGTCTCTCCAAGTGGGTCACGCGCCCAGCGACACTAGGTCGCGTAGGGCGCAGGCTTGGGCGCCAGGTAGGCGCCATCTCACTACCTGTACCCAAGACTCTCCTTGTTCCTTACGCGTACCTCGACTTAGGGGTTAGGGGGTTAGGGGGTTAGGGGGTTAGGGGGTTAGGGGGTTAGGGGGTT
>BCLU01000012.1:0-307524 GCA_039545375.1 Trichosporon faecale
CTTCCTTTCTCACTCTCTCCGACGCGGCTGCGCCCAGCATCGAGCAATGCACCCCCGGCCTGAACGTCGGTGGACTATGGAGCAGATTCGTTGGTGGGGAGGCTGGATACAGTCCGAGTCCAACGAAGTACTCATGCGATACATCCTGGAAGCGCACGACCGCCAACAAAAGTACTTCGGCGACTCGCTCGACCCATACCGTCACATTACTGCAATGAACCACCCGAACAACTTCCCCTGTGGCCCCTCGCCTCAAGCAGCCGCCACTGTGGCCGACATACACACCCTCGAGCACAAAACACAGCTTCTCATCCAGCAGCTTCGCACCGCAATGGAGTCTCATATGCAGACTCTCGTGACCACTCTTACCACCATGTCCTCCGTCGCTCCAGCAACTGTCGCGGTTGTTGCTCCTCCCGCCGCAGTGCCGGCTGTGGACTTGACAACGGAGACTGACGACGAAGTCGCCGTCATTAACACCATCCCCGCCCCTGTCCAAATTCTAGTCGATCCGCGTCATAAGGGAAAGGCACCCTTGATCCGTGGTGTTAAAAGTTTGCGCGAGGCGTTGAGGCAGTGGACGCACGCAGACCCTCCTTACCATCCCTACGCACTGAAAGATTGGCCGTCAATTAATCCTGCGTGGCTCAAGCAACGAAGTGTGGCATCGAAGTACAATGGTCGCAAGCTCCTTTATCGAGGCTTTACAGAAGCTTGCGACAGCGACTTGAGCGTCTTGTACAGGCGGTTCGGAACGTCGCTGACGCCGGCGCTGGACAATCTCAGACGACACTTTGGACTGCAGCGAGAGGGACGCAAAGGAATGAAGTACAAGTCACGCCCCCGCCCGCACAAGTCGTCACTGGAGAAGACCCCGGAGCACCTCGCTAATGGGGCGCCTTATCAACCAAGCACGGAGCAAGAAGATCCCACCGATGACGAGGAAGAGGCGACAGAACAGGAGGGAGACGGTCACGTTCGTTTCGAATCATCTATGTCATTCGCTGCCCCCACCTACCCTCAACAACCCAGACGGCRGTCGTCCTCGGTCTCATCATCGACTTCGGAGGACAGCGCGGCCGCAGAGCCAGAGGCGATCACGATCGAAGATTCCGAATCTGAGTACGGCAGCCCTTTGTCCCCAGGCTTTGTGAACGCACAAGTCGAGGCTGCCGAAGCTGCGGAACGCACAGCCAGCCAAGCACAAKATGCTCCCCCGTCATCTCGCCGAGCTTCCTTGCCTCCACTACCCAGACGCTCTCACCGCCCCAAGGCCAACCTTCGGAAGGTGTAACACACGGCAGTTTGTACATCTCAGCAGGTTAATACGGACTATATGCTATACTACAGATACCCAAACACGCTTAGCCAATGTGGCCGATGGCTTGCTGCGCCGCTTCGCGCAGCTGCTGCTGGCCTTCCGCGGAATCGCGAAGCGCTGCACCAGCGAGCTTGGCGATGTTCTGGCGGGCCAGTGCCGCGCCGCTGGCCGCGACGAACGAACAGGGCTGGGACTTGCACCTAACACACTTACCAGTGCGGCTGTGGCCCGTGGAGACGAAGCAGCACAGGAGCGGGTTGTTGCCATCGCAGCGATCACAGCGCACGACCATGAACTCGGAGAACTCGTCCACATTGCCACTGGTGGTCTTGTAGCAGCGGAGAATCTTGGGAATATGGACGAGGTTGCCGTGCTGGTCCTTCGGGATGGCCTCGGTGCGCAAGTAGGCAGAGCTCGGAGAGAAGGAAATCACGAGACAATAGGCCATCTGTGTATCAGTTAAAGGAACAAACTCGAGAATAATCGAACTYGAGATTTCTCGAATAAATGTTTGATATGAGGAAAGTTGTCACTCACACGCAGACGCATGTCCTCAGCCGTGTTGACTTGGCGGCCGTGGAAGATCTCGATCGGCGTGGAGGAAGGAGGTCCGGTGGGACGGCCCTTAGTCTTGAGGGTGAGAGCGTTGACAAGATGAACGAGGACGAGGTCAAGAATGGGCCAGTTCTGGTGGTCGGCGCGGAGCTTGCTGATGCGCTCGTACTCCTTCAGCTGGTCGCCGGTGCGACGGTCGCCGTGAATGGGGATCATGACATCGACAAACTCTTTCCAGCAAGCTTCTTCATCGCGTTCGCCGGTCGGCTGGGGGACGTTGTTGAGACAGCAGAGCCAGTGGCTGTAGGGGAGGGGGACCTTGACCTCGCTGAGCCACCAGTGGGGGCGGCGATCCTTGTGGCCGTCTTCTTCCTCGGGGTAGTACAGCAGGAACTTGCCGTTCCTGTAGCGGGTAACGTCCCAATGCGAGATAGCGTTCTCGGCAGTCTTGTACAAGGCGTCCAAGGTGAGCGGGATGACGGCCGGGTCGTGGTTGATACTGATGCGCTGGACCTGAYCCTCGTTGCTGTCGCTGCTGTCGCTGCTGGAGTCGATGGCGGGGCTCATCGTTGTGACGGACTAGAATGTGGGAAGGTGTGCGAAGGCAAGATGGAGGGGACTAGAACGTCGCCTTTTGTACTCTGCTCCTGTACTGTCGGCTGCGCTGGCGCTTGCGCCCTCGCTACCTCGCGCTTCCTGCTTTCTGGCACGTCATTGTGTGTTGGACGTCATTGTGTGTATCGTGCGCGGTATGTGACCCTTCCGACAGATCGCCACACATCCTTTGCACCGCCGCGCACACAACTATTGCGTAGCAGTGAGACAAGAGGGCGCAGAAACTCGAGATTAATCTGGTTCGAATATTCTCRAGTTTGGTGAACATGTTGAACACATCCTCCATCATCACTACGTCGTCACTCGTGTCCAGGACTCGAGCGGGACAGTTACTCGGCCAGATCTGAATGACCAAGTTGAGACAAGCCGGGGGCTCCGTCACAGGGCGGAGATCTTGGCTGCACAGATCGCTCACCGCCTCACAGCTTGAAGAAGATCGGCGGACCTGGGGTTTGACTTGCTCCCTTTGAGAGGATGTGTATCATCCGTGATCCCGTGCAAAGCCGTTGACAGTAGTGAGCTGACGATCGGGYGGCGCAGAACGCGCRTGGATGCCTCCACGGACTTCAGTCGATGCCCATCTGACACCGTCGAGTCACGTGGTCTTCGGTCGAGGCAGTTCCCGCCGGTCGAACCTTTTCGCCCCGAATTACATTACTAATTCGGTTTACAAGTGTAATTCGGGCCGAATTACAAGTCCTAATTCGATTTACAAACGTAATTCGGCCTGAATTACAGTTGTAATGCGAATTACAAGTGTAATTCGGCCGAATTACATTAAAATTACAAATCCCAATTTGAATTACAATCACCATTTTAACACGTCATTAGTCAATGAATTACACCGGCTGTAAATCGTCAGACCCTAACGCCAGATTAGCTGGCGCTAGCATTCCTCCTTGAGGCAGCTCATTTGTTTTGCTTGGTGCAGCAGCAGAAAGCCCACGGTTCTGTTGGCGCATCGGTGAGTTTCAGTAAGCGCTAGTCCGACTTTGGCTCGCCGTGCGGCCAATAAACCACCAGCGCCACCTTGGCGAGCGCGCGTGCGGGCATCGGTCAAGTCGGCGAAGTCAGCGCACATGCCTCCTTTCGCAAGGAGTGACTACCCCTCCACTGGCTCGCTGTCGGTATCGTCTCCGCCTGCGTCGAGGTAGAGCTCTTGACGCCCACACGATTCCAAATGTCCTCAGGGTGGGTAACGAGGCATGACGTCTACACATCAATCGAGAGGAGAGCAAGCTGAGGTGATGGTAAGAAAGGGGTGATAAGGATCCAGGGCGTGAGATTGAACTTTGTTCCTTCACGGCATGCCGACATGCTCTCGCTGGGCCGGTGCCGGTGCCGAGGGACAACCGAGTTGGCCTCTGCGTGCTCAGCAGGAATGACGCTTGCCACGATCACAATCACTGCAATCACTGCGATCACGGACAGTCATGCCCGCTGAATGTTTCTGAGCTTCCCTCGCGGCGGGCTTCGATTTCTTCTGTTGGCCCGTCGGCCGTCGTCTTGACGATGGATGCTTGATGGATCCGCCAGAGGGACTGATATGAAAGTGATATGAAGTGATGGAGGGTTGGGCCGAGAACTTTGGAGACACGCGAGAACGCGCTCTCAATCAGTGGTGTTTCAGAGCCTAACCTTGATTTGCATCTTACCGGACGAGGCTGGGAATGACGCCCGCTGCGTACGCTGCGTACTCTGCTCAGACGTACGCCTGCTTCTCCTCATGTTTTGTCCGCAATAGTCACCTCAGCAGTCCTCTTAAGGAGACTCATGGCAGCCTTAACCCGCAAGCGGCAGGGCTGCTCGATCGGGTTAATCGGGCAACTAACCTGGCTTGCTGGGCTGGCTTGCTCCTGGCCTCCTGGCGCATTTGACGTCGTGTGCTTTCCTGAGCATGAATGGCAACTCTGTCCAAGTTGTCTGGCGTTTCATGACCGTTCTCGGTGCAACCTCTGAGACATCACTGGCACATGCACACCCCGTCAATTACCACTCGTGCGACGCTGGAGTACATAAGCGCTTCTGGACTGGTCTGAGACTTCGTAGACTTTGTGGGTAACCTACTCAACGCCCTACTCCAGACTGACGAGGAGTGTCACAACCAACGCCCCGGGGCTCACTGGACGGCTCAAGGTCACCCGGAGGCGTCGGAGGCGCCGGCCTGGCGCACACGTTGCGGTAGCCGGACCAGTCACTTCGCCCCTCCTCCTGGACCTCGTGCTGTTGGCAGAACGTTACGAGACACGCCTGATACCTCTCCGCAGACCTGACACAGGCGCAGAAGAAGACGCATGGCGACAAGGGAGCGCCGGTCTGTGCACCGGGGTCGCCGGTGACATTGCGTTGCGAGACGGGGTAGCCTTGGGCTGAGACGGTGCTGACACACAGCGTGCCACGAAACAGGCCACGAAACAGCGCTACTGCAGGCTAGGACCTGTCAGCCTCTGGCTATGTTGGCCGTGCAGCAGCTTCTACTGGCCCGAGCTTGCGATGGAATGCGTACGAGCTATGCAGGCTATGCAGACTATGCAGGCTATGCACGGGGTCGATGGAGTGATGGAGTAGTGCATACTGCAGGGCGAAGAGCTGTCACGGTGCGGCCCAACGGCCCAGGTACGGCGGTTTAAACTTGGGCCATGTCCTGAGAAGTCCTTACTCTGTCCTTACACACGGTTCACTCTGGCTCGTGCGACGGTCGTATCTTGGGTTTGAACAATCATCCTACACTGCACCGTACGACGCTCACCAACACCTGCCTCTTTAGTCCCAGTCCAGTCCAGTCCTTCCAGTCCTGACCATGCACTCACCCAGACAGACCAAGCAAACGCACACCAAAGACAAGCACACTCACTCACCTGCACAGCCAACCCAACCCAACCCAACCCAACCCTCTCTCTCTCTCTCTCACCCTCCTCTCCCCGCAACAACAAACAGGCACTCTCCACACTCTCTCCTTCCCCTCTCCCCTCTGCAGCGCCTCACCCCTCCCCTTCCCCTCTCTCGCCCTCGCCCTCGCCCTCATCCGAACATTTCTGCGACTTCTTCTTCACACCCGAGACCCGAAGCGAGTCACTGGACACACTCGACGCCTATCAAACAACACGCCCGACACTCGACAATCATCCACTTCCCTGCTCATCAGGCGACCGAGTCCGTGTCGCCGTAGCTGTCACCCGCGAGTTCGACCTGGTCTTGCTCGCGCCTGCGTCTCGTCTCGCGCGTCTCGTCTTCCCTTTGTTTCTCCACCTTCCCTCCCTTCTGTCCTACCCAGCTGCACCCAGGCCGCCAGCCCCCCAGAGACATTACCGCTTTCAACCACAATTCACCTTCCAACTCACGTCCACGTCCGACGTGATCGCAGCAAGCTCAGAACTAGCTCTCCCCACCCCGCACACCTTTCCCTCCCAGCTTGCTCTCCTGCGCATCTGTCCCGTCACTCTCTCCACCCCACCCCCCTTTCCACCTTCTCTTAACTTCCTTCCAACCTCACACCCTCACCCCAGTCCCGTCATTGACCTTCCTTCCTCACCATGCTCCCCCCGACGCTTGCACCGACGAGCGAGGACGAGATCTCACCGACAGTAGAGACAACACGATTCCCGCACACCCGCTCAACGCACAAGAGAGAAAACAGCTTCGGCGGCGGACACGTTACACGCCACGGCTCGACGTCCGAGTCCGAGTGGTCGCTGCCTGACCAGCCCCGAGGCCCGACCCGGAAGGCGTCCCAGTCGACGCTGACCCCGCCAGTTCGAGTGTTCCCCCGACCGCCTTCCGAGAACGGCAACTACACGCCTACGATTCGACCAGGTTCAGTCAAGAGTGTCAGCTTGGAGAGAGGACCAGACGAAGACGGTGCGTCGAGGCGCTCGGTCCGTTCGTTCAGAGCGACAGTCACCAAGCATCGGCCACCGATGCCGCACAAGGCCTCGCACGATTCGCTGCTGCCGACGATGGTGCAGGCGATCGAGTCTTCCCTCGGTCCTAACGCGATCGTAGGGAACGCGGGCGCAAGCACCAGTAACGGTGGCGGCGGTGGAGGGAAGCGCTCGGCGCCCCCTTCCTCTTCGACGACGCATGCCAGGCCCAACCGCGATTTGCGCCCGGACAAGGCGAGCCAGAACCACAAAGCACGTACGGGCGAAACAGCCGATCGGGTCACTGCGCTTAACGGGCAGAGCAATGGCCACGATGGAGGAGTTGGAGTCATTGGAAGCTTTGACAAACGCCTCAATCGCAGCGTCATGAGCTTGGGTGTCAAGGCAAAGGCGGAGAAGGTCGTTAACGCAGACCCTCAGCCCCGCCTCGCATCGCTGTACTTGGTCACTGGCCTGTTCAAAGTGAGTTATTCCAGCGGTCTTGGCGCATGGTGACTAACGCTCCCTCAAAGGACCCTTCCGAATGGGCCTTGTCGGACAAGGACGCCGTCCTGGGTGTCCAGCCTATGGAGGACAGCCTGGGCGTCTTCTGGCGTCCGAACATGCTCGGGAACACATGGAGCGGAGAAAAGAGCGACGAGTTTGCAGGACGCTCGGGCAGCAAGTCGGGTCGCACGGGCAGCACGGTGCGCCGAGACGCAAACGGCCAGGCCCTCCCGGGCACCAAGCCTGAGGGTGCCTCGCGCCTCGTCGCCCGAGCGATGAAGTATGCTCATCCGAAGGACATCGAAGTCGTCAACTCGACCTTAGCTCCCCCGACGACCTGTCACACGTTCACCTTCTCCGTCGCCCGCCAGGGAACCCTGTCCGCTATTGCCGCCCAGGCCACTCGGGCCTCCAAGATCGGCGCCCAGCAGTTCGACAACTTCAACCCGGCTTCTGCGTCGACGCCCTACAACCCTGTGCCCGTCGGACAGGAGCACCTACGCGGCACGACCAGCTCGTCCGACCTCGTCTTCTATGGCGTCACCCTCACCGTCTGGTCGCACGCCGATAAGGACCGCGCCGACAAGCTCAACGAGTTCAGGCAGCGTGTCGGTGTTCGCCACCGTGAGGACTCGGGCTTGTCCGAGTCGGCTGCGATCAAAGAGCGAACGAGGCGCCGCAACAAGTTGCCGTGGCTCAAGTCTGACCCGTCTACGCCCACCGATGTCACCCCGAGTGAGACTGGTGTCAGCGATTCGGACATGGAGACCACCTTCACCAGCACGGACGTCAATGCCTCCATGTCCAACCTCGCGCCAGCGTTCGGCGAGTCGACCGACGTCTTCTGGCTCCCTTACGGCCTCACTCTCGGTGAGCTCACCGTCTCGGAATCTTGAGCTAACAACAGTGTCCCGTTACCCGATCTACGACATCATGCAGGATTACCTGCGTCTGAGTGTAAGCTTTATCCTCGATCCTCAAGCTAACGAGCAGTGGGCACGATATCAGAAGGACGCCCGGTCTCACATGCGGCAGATCTTCACGCTGCTCAACTCAGAGGCGCCTCGTCCAGGTGATCTGTTCAGGCTTCCGATTGGCAATTCGCGGAACGACGAGGTCGTCATTGAGGCTATGATGCCGGGCGCGCTCGACTTTGACAAGGGCATCTTCAAAGTCGACTTCCAGCTGTGGCCCATCTTCCAGTGCCTCGATCTCGACAACATCATCACGTGTGTGGAGGTGGCACTTTCGAACTCTGGTCGTGTCATCGTCACGTCGCGACACCCGCCCATGCTCGGTACGGCGGTGCAGACGCTGAAGTACATTGTCGAGCTGCGTGGCTGGAACGGCATCGCGCTGCCGCACATCCACACGCGCGACTCTACGTTCATCATCGAGGACCCCGGACCGTACATCATCGGCATGCCGACTGAGGCTCGGTACATGCTGACGCCGCCGCCCGAGGTCGTTATCGTCGACCTCGACACGAACACGGTCAGCTGCAAGGCGTTCCCGCAGGGCGTTGTCACCCCGCGCGAGAAGCGCATGAAGGCCCGTGCCAAGCTCCTTGCCTCCTTTGGCCCGTCGTACCCCTCGGAGAAGTCTGTGCCGTTCGAGTATCGCGTTTCGTTCCCAAAGGGGGCGTTCCGCAACATCAACCGTGTCAACCACGGCCCGATCAGGCCGCGCTACCTCGGCGAGCGCCTGCACCCGCCCGACTGGTGGAACCAGAATGCGGTCATCTCCGTGTTCGACAAGATCATGGCAGACAAGGTGAGTTAGATGGTCTTCTACGTTAACTGACAACACAGCACAAGAAACCCACCCTGTTCCAGCGGTTGACCAAGTCTGGCTTCCTGCGCGCGCAGGAGCAGCTGTCTGCGAACGACATGCTTGCCAAGGCGATGATGCGTAAGCGTGCTTGTAAGTTGCCAACCCGTCGGCCAGTAACTCACCACAGTGCACTACGTCGAGCGCCGCGACGACTTTGACTTAAAGCTGTCGCGCATCACCCGCCGCCTGCAGAAGTTGGTGCACGAGGGCGAGCACTGGAAGCAGCGGTTCGAGACGTTCGAGAAGTACGCGGAGCGCCTGGCGATTGAGGCGTCCGAACTCAAGCTCAGGATCGACAAGGAACAGCGCGAGGCCCGCCGTCTTTCTAACAGTGAGCTGCCAGCTGGATTTCTCAGAGCTAACAACAGTCAACACGGAGCAGACCAAGCAGAACGCTCACCTCCAAGAGCAACTCGACCAGACTGAGAATGCTCGCGCCGAAGCGATGCGTCAGCTGTCTGACATGCACCAATCGTAAGTTGGGATTTCCATCACCACAACTAACCACGCAGTATCCAGGATCTTGAGCGAGAACGAAACGCCATCATGGACGCCATCGAAATGCAGATCACGAACGCCCTCGAGCACATGCCCATCACTGCCGACCTGCGCAGACTTCTTCCTCCCACTCCCGAGCCGGCCGACGCGCCGACGACACCGACCGACTCGCCACCCGGAACCCCGCTCAGCAACTACTCTGTTCCCCTGGCACCGAAGAAGCCCCGACGACCTGGAGCCCGTGACTCAACGCAGACGACGTTCTCGTGGGACAGCCAGACGTCGAACAACCCCGTCTCTGTACTCGGTGCGCTTATTGACGGCTCGATCCGCCGCGAGCACCTCGGTTCCATCGTCGACACGGACGAGGTCAGTAACGCCGACCGCTTCCTCTCGACGAACAAGAACGACAGTATTTCGCAGCGCGTGGCCATAATCCAGGCCAAGGTAAGCTAGCATTGTGTTCCAATCCAGCTGACATTAGCTTGAACTCGCTCTTCTGCCCCAGACCGACTCGCAGGCGGGCTCGCACGACGGCCACGGGTCCTACGACGGGCACGGCTCCTCTGTCGACTCACACTACGAGTCCGAGGACTCGCACGACTACCGCCACAAGCCGTCGAGCCCCTCCTCCCCCGTGTCAGACTACACGACGCGCGCTGGCTCCGTGCGGTCGAACAAGTCGTACCGCTCTGCTCGCTCAACGCCACGACGCACGCGCAAGCTCGCTATCCGCTCGCCTTCAGTCGCCGAGTCGGACCACGAGATCACGCCCGTCGAGGAGGAGCCCCTGGACCAGGAGGAGGTGTACAAGCTGCGCCCGACGATTGCGTACCGCCCGCTCGTGCTGCGACCCCCGCCGCGCAAAGTGACGCAGAAGAAGAGCTACGAGAGCATCGACAGCGCAAGCACGAGCTGCGAGCACAAGCGCCGCACGCGCGAGGTGCTCGTCACCCCGCCCGAGCCCGAGATGGTGGCGCTGCACGACCGCGACGGAGAGCGCAAGGTCGTCGTTGACGACGCGAGGCCCAGCAGCGTCATCTCAACCATGACCGTCACCTTTGGGTCCCCGGGCTCCACCTGAACCAGACCAGATAACGTATAATTCCCCTCACCTCATGACCAGCACGACTGTCGCATAGTCTTTTCACCTGTTGTTATTTTTCATCCGCCCATCCGATCCCACATCGCTTGCCTTGCGTTGATAGCTAGGTAGTTAAAATGCCATAATGATCCAGTTCTTTGCCTCCTTTGCCTGTGCTGGGCTGTACCCTCTGAAGACGCGGTGTGATTATCTACATGCTCGTTTTGCATAGTGCTAGCTGAATGCAGTGGGCTGGCTTGATGGTATGATACACTAAGTAAGTTTCTACTCTACTCTGTTTCTACTCCTCTCCTGTCCCTCCGTCTATACCCACGATAACTGAAGCACTAACTGAACAGGCTCGCAAGCTCATCCGCCTTCTGCTCCATGAGCTCGTTCCTTGTCATATTCCTCAGAGAGAGATTCGCGAGGTTCTGCTTCTTCCTCTGGATCTTGTCCAGTTTCTCCTCGACCGAGTTTTTGATCATGAGTTTGAGGGCCGTCACGGGCCTCTTCTGCCCAAGGCGGTGGATGCGGTCGATGGCCTGCGCCTCGACTGACGGGTTCCAGTACGGATCGACGAGGAAGGCGCGAGAAGCGCTGGTCAGGTTGAGGCCGACGCCGCCCGCGCGCGTCGAGACGAGCATGACCTCTACGCCCTTGGTCTTGAGCGCCTCCATGGCCTCGGCGCGCGCTTCGCGTGTCATGCTCCCGTCGAGGCGGCAGAAACGGATGTTGGATTCTTGGAGCATGTCCTCGATCCGGTCGAGCATGGTCGTCCACTGCGAGAACACGATGCTCTTGGTCGGGATCGGGTTGCCCTCGTCGTCGGTCTCGAACACGGCGTCGTGGCTCCCGAACGGGTCGTAGTTGGCCGAGTGCTTGTTCAGGCGCGAGAGCTTCATGAGCTCGTCGTGCAGGTACTGCATCTTGGTGCTCATGATGAGGTGCTCGCCCGGCTGGCGGCGCCATTTCCGCCGCGTCGGGGCCGGACGCTTGGCCGCCTCCTCGTCCAGCTCTGAGGGCGGAATCACGTCCGCGACGTCCTTGTCCAGCCTCAAGTCGCGGTTGCACTTGGCGCAGTGCCGCATGCACCCCTTCACGTTCTTCGGCCACTGGGGCCACGTGTTCCGCTTGAAGCACCCGGGGCAAAAGATGTGCAGGCACTTGGTCAGGAGCGGGTGCGTGCTCTTCTTCCCCTTCTCGGGCTTCTCGTCCTTGGCCTCGTCCTCGACGACGCCGCCCAGGCCGACGGACGGGAAAAGCGGCGAGAAGTCGTGCCCGCACTCGGCGCAGACGCACGTGTCGTTGTCCTTCGCGGCGCAGACAACGGCGAGCGCGCGGCCCTGCGTCAGCCCCAGCCGCTCGATGCCCGCCACGGCGTCGTCGATGCCCATGATCTCGCCGTCGTTGTAGTCGTCCTCTGCGACGGCGCTGCCGGCGAGGTCGACGTGGTCGCACGTCTGGCGCATGCGCAGGAGGTGCTGCAGGACGTGGGCGTAGTTCTTCGTCAGCTCCTTCTTTGCCTGCAGCTCGTCGACCTCCTTCTTGATCTCGTGCAGGCGCTCGTCGTAGATCCTGCGCTCGTCCTCGCGCAAGTCAAGCCACACCTGCATCTCCTTCCGCGGCGGGAGGGAGAGGATCTTCTTGCCCTCCTCCGTCTCCGTGTCCTTCGTCCGGCGCAGGGAGCACGTGCGCATGATGAGCTGCAGGCGCGCGATGCCGATCTGCTCGCCCGTCTTGCACGGCGTCGTGATGAACTTGTTGAACACTTCCTTGTCGTCGATGGGCGAGAGGCGCAGGAACTTGAACAAAGCCCACACGTCCTCGATCCGGTTCTGGATCGGCGTGCCCGTCAGAGCGATGCGCCGGTCGGCCTCCAGGTAGCAGCACGCCTTGCACGCGACCGTCTGCGACGACTTGATGCTGTGCGCCTCGTCGAGCACGACGCGGAACCAGTCGACGCTCTGCAGCGGGCTCGGCTCGGGCGTGCCGCGCCGCCGCCCGCCCTTCTTCTTCGTCTGGTTCAGCGCCTTCTCGAGCGCGAGCGGCTTGGGCGGCTCCGACTTGCCGGGCTTTGCGGGCGAGTTGCATGAGGAGTCCTTCGTGTCGTCGTCGGAGTTGGCGGTCGTGTGCGTCGCCGTCGTCGACGTGTCGTCGTCCGCCGTAGCGCACTGCTTCGAGTACTCGTTCGCGAGGGTCGCGTACGAGGTGATGACAACATCGAACTCGGCGAGGAAGCGCGGGTCCGCGCGCCGGCTCGTCCCGTGGTAGATGTACACGCGGAGCAGGTCGTCCTTGTCGACGGGCTTTGCGTCCTTCTTCTTCTTCTCGACCGACTGCCCGCCGACGACCTCGACCTTGCCGTCCCAGTGCTCGCGCAGCTGGTCCTCCCAGTTCGTGATCGTCGACATGGGACAGACAAGCAGCGTCGCCCGCGAGCGGCGGATGAGCTGCGAGCGCCGGATCCGCGTAGCCTCGTCGGCCTCCTTGTCGCGCCGGCGCTTCTTGTTCTTGGACCCCTCGACGACCTCGCCCTCGGGCATGCCAAAGACCTTGGTCGTCATGACGCTCGCGGGCAGCTCGGGCTTCCCCTCGTCGTCACTAGCGACGGGCGAGATGGCCTCGAGCTTCTTCTCGTGCCACTGGTTCGCGGCCGAGCGCGTCGCGGCGATCAGCGACACGACGGACAACGTCTTGCCGAGACCCATGTCGTCGGCGAGGATGGCGCCCTTGGCGTCCTTTGGCCGCTTGCCGCGGATCGTCTCGCCCGTGACCTTGTTCTTGAACACCTTGATGCGGCCCTTCTCGTCTGGCTGGCCCTCCCACAGGGAACGGAGGTTGTCCTCCTTCTCCTTTTCCTTGGCCTTGTCCTCATCTGGCTTGTCACCTGGCGTCGAGTCGCGGCTCGCTTCCTCCTCGAGCTTGTCCTTCTTCCCCGTCAGCTTGCGGTAGCTCTTGCGCGCGGCCTTGAGCGACGACCAGTCCTGCTCGCCCTGCAGGAGGAACGTGAGCGCCTTGCGCTGGTGCGGGAACAGCTCGGTCTTGATCCACGGTCCCGGATCCGTCTGCTCGAGCTCCATGCCGTTGTCGATCGACTTGAACACCTCGTCCACCTGCGCGCGCTGCACCTCGACCTGCTTCGCCTTGTCCTGCTGCGTGTACCCGAACGTCTGGCTCGAGCGCGACTGCAGGTACAGCTTGTACGCGATCTCGCCGGACCCGTGCCCGTTGATGTACTCGGGGTGGTCGGTGTGCCGCTGCGGGTCGTACGGCGGCATCGGGTCGAGGAGGAAGATCTTGTGCGACGTGAGCGTGTCGACGATGTAGTTGATGTTGCTCGGCAGCGTGAAGATCATGACGTTGATGCGGATCTCGTACGTTGGCTGTTGGTTAGCTTGAACTCGGTCTATAAAGCTCCTTGTGCACTCACAGCATTCGGCTGCAGACGCAGGGCAAAGCCCTCCAAGCGGCAGAGACCGCGCTCCAGCATCGGGATCAGGTGGGACGCCATTGTGTCGTCGAGGTCGCCAATGTAGCATCGCATGTCGGCTGCTGTCAGCTCACTACTTCGGCGGCGAGCACTCACGAGTGAGGACCTGTATCGTGTCCTTGCTCACAGTCGTCCACGGCTCGTTCGGCCTTCCCTGTGTTCCAGCCCGGCGCAGCTGTTATCGTCAGCAAGGTTCTGAGGTGTGTGCGGATCTGCGGAATGCGGCCCTGTCCTCTGTCCTTCCTTTCGTCGGAACGGCGTCCTTCCGCCAGCGTCCTTCCGGAACTCCCACCTCCGATGGCCGCCAGGCCACGCCCAGAGGTTCATCTTCCGAGCCCGTAACAGCGTACTCACCTTAAGCTTGACACGGATCATCTCGACGCCGCGAAAGTTAACCAGGTCCCACTTACTCCCCTGCGGGGGGCCGCAGCCCGCCATGGCACATGACTGGGGGTAGAGCATGATAGCGCGGGACATGAAGGCGCCAATGCAGACCGGCTTCTTCGGGTTCGGGCGGCGCGACACGGGCGCAGGCGGCAGGCTGTCGACATCGATAGCGGCGGCAGCTGAAGCGCCGTCGGCGCGGGACGTGGACGGACCAGGTCCAGCGCCGTTACTGTACGAGCCGGAGGGGTAGTGGTGCGCGGCGGCGCTCGCTGCGCCCAGCATGGCGCCGAAACTCGGCCCGCTCTGCCCGGTCACCATCACGTCGTCGTCCGCCGCGGAGCCGGGTGCGGAAGCGGGGGGCTTTGCCACTGAGAAGTTTGGCGGGAATTCCGAAGCCGACGTGCTTCCTAGGGCCGAAGATGAGGATGCGGTGCGGTGTATCGCGTTGTTCGGTGAATGCGAAGAATGCGTGGAAGAGTGGGAATGTGAAAGAGGAGCAGAAGTCGAGGAAGATGCGTGGTTGTTGTTGTGACTTGATGATGAGTGAGATTGGGACTGCTGACCAAGAGGTCTGTGCGTCGGCGACGAAGTCGAAGTCGAAGTCGAGGTCGAGGAGGGATTGGCGCCTCCCTGTCCTTGCCCTCCTTGTGCTACCGTTGCGCCCGAACTCGAGGCAGCGGCGAATCCAGCAGACGACGGAGCCGCGTATGCGCCGAATCCCTCTCTGCGGCGCTTCGGGTCGTCCTCGTCGCTCCCGCTTCCGGTGAGGTCGATCGCGTCCATAGTGCGTTGCTTCACCGAGCCGATCGATTCGTCGAGTGCAGCGAACGGGCGGGCGGGCGCAGAAGGACTTATGACGCAGTCGCTAGTCGTGTGCTGAGCCAACGGCGGGGTATACTGATATCAGGTGATGTATGTTGACAAGAGCGAAAGCCTGGAAGCCTGGATCTAGAGCAGCATGGTTGGTGGCGTTGAATCCGACGCGTTACTCGACCTCTACTCTGCATGCGGCTTTCTCATGTTCTTGCATGGCTAGCATGGCTGACCTCCGGGCATGCCCCTGACTTGATTCGCACTTGCCCGCAGAGCAGAGCGCACGGCTGCACAGCGTAAGCCAAGCCGCGCGCAGGGCACATGACCTGCTCACCAAGCCGCCTTCGCTTTCGGCTGAGTAAGCAATCTCACCGCAACTTTCTAATCACTGACCGGGTCACGTGCTGCGCAATTCGCTTCTCACTCACCTCCGTCGGCGGCAACGAGGCAACGATATTCGGCTCGAAAACACTTCAGGGTCTCTAGCTAATGCATAAGGTACACCGACATTACACTTCACAACAAAGCTAACAAAGGTTACATCCTGCGATATGCAGACACTATGATGGGGAGATGGGGACGGGGAGCGAGCTCGGTCCTGTCTCGGTGTCACTGTCGCTCAGTGAGTGTCGTTGATGCTGGTCTGGCAGCTTCTTCAACATGCGATGAGATACATGTCGAGTGCATCGTCGTCGAGCTCCATGTCGACGCTCAGTCAGCCTCCACCCAAGCATGGCCCGCGGCGACCCCCGCCCGACGGCCGACGGCCACAGATCGTGACTAAACGCATGCCGCGCTTCGTCAGCGCCCCGCAGCCTCTAACCTCGTCCAGCCCTCAAGCCTGGAGAACTACTCAGCTCCCCCGCTCCTGCGCCTCTTCGCCGGTGCCTTCTTGCCCGCCGTCGTCTTCGCTGGCGCCTTCTTAGCCGGGGCAGCCTTGCGGGGCGCCTTGCCGGCCGTGTTTGCTCTTGTCGTCTTGCCCGCCGTGCGTGGCTTCTTCTGGAGCGGCTCGTCCTCCTCGCTGCTCTCCAGCATGTCGATCGGGTCCGTCGTCGTGCCTGTGCCTTTGACGCTGACTGGGGTCGCGTTTCGGGCCCTCTTCACCGGCGCGGGCACGGGGGCGAGCTTAGGTTCGTCCTCGTCGGACGCCGGGGCGTAGAGAACGGTCGCGAGCTGGCGGGCAGACACGGGCTCCCCCGCCGCGCCGTTGCCGAGGTTGCGCTCGGAGGAGGCGTAGTCCCACGGCTCTGGGGTGGTGGAGAGCACGGGCACCTCGTCGCGAGTAAGTTGCGGGCGGAAGAGTGCGATCGGGATCGAGGCAGTGTCCTTCAATGGCTTTGATGAGAGGAATACGTCGACGTGCGCCGGCGTCTCGAGTGGGGTCAGGTGCTCCATCATCTCCCACGGCCGGTCGTCGAGCGCGATGCCCTCGCTCTCCGCCGAGTGGCTCCCGCTGAGCGCCATGGCGCGGAACGTTGGCGGCGGCCTGGGCAGCGCAGACGCAAAGGACGGATGGGCAGTCAGCAGGTCCTGTACCGCGCTCGTCGACATCTCGTACGACAGAGCCTGGTACACGGCCGCCTGGGACGAGGTCGGCGTGCTGTCGACAAGGTAGATGAGGAGGTCGCGCATCGTGTCCAGGTCCGTGAAGACCTCTTGCGAACGGCCACTGAGCGCCTGTGATGTCAGTTTAACGCTGGAGGCAGGACAACTCACAACTGCGAGGTGCAGGAACGCCGTGTCGAGCTGGGCGTAGTCGGGCCGTGGGGCCGCGGTGACAATAGTGTCCTGCGAAGGGAGGGCGAGGGCGAAGCGGAGCAGCTTGAACACGACTTGAAGTACACCGCCTGGTTCAGCGGGCTTGGCGCCGGGAAGCAACTGCACGTCGTCCTCGGACGTGACCTGGCGCTCGATGCTCTGGAACGCGACAGTGAGGAGATTGAAGAGGCGGTCCCTCGCCGCGGCGGTCGCGACCTCGAGCCTCTCCTGCCGCCCCGCGCTGCGGATGACGCGGAGGACCTGGTCGACAGCGGCGGCCGTGTCCTCGACCTGGTGCTGGTTCTCGGCACTGAGCAGCTGAGACAGCAGCACGCTCAGCCGGTCGAGGCCGACGGAGAGGATCTCCTGAGCGACGACGCTGTCCGCCCCACGGAACGCTTCGACGAGCAGGTCCATGTCGTCCGGGCTCGCCTCGCGATCAAGCGCCGAGCGAACGATACGCGCAATCTGCTGGCGGGCCTCGACGGGCTCGTCGTTGTTCGTGATGCGCATCGTGAGCCGCTTGAACTCGACGCGCATCTCGAGCACGACCCTGGTCCATCTCCAGGCAGAGTATCGCGCCCCGCGCTCGATCGCCAGGCTCGTGGACGACTTGTCCCGCGTCGTGCTGTCCGACATCATGAGTTTGAGGCCCTCGACCATGCCCGTCTCAAGGCTTGAGTCGCTCGTACGCTTGATCCAGTCGTTGGACAGGAACGAGTCCTTCAGCCCGTCCAGGTTGCGGAACGCTGCGGTCTTGAACTGCGGCAGCGCCGCGAGGCCGCGGAAGATCTCCCCGATCTGCGTCCGGATCTTCTCTGGCACGACCTTCGAGCGCTCCAGCACGACCAGCACGGGCAGGTGCGAGATCAGGCCCTCCACCTTTGACGCGTGGAAGACGGCGGCACGCGCAGTCTGCACTATGTACGCCTCGCGCAGGTTCTGGGGAGGCAGGGTCTTGTGCGCCGTACACAGGAGCAGCTGCTGAGTCATCGTCACTGCCCAGTCGATGGCGTGCGTCCGCTTCGTCCCGAGGCGCGGGTGGGCGGCTGAGGCGAGCGTGGCCGCGTGCTTGAGTTCGGGGAAGACGAGGCGTTCTAGCAACACTGCGGATCCGAGACGTCGATTGACAACTAGCTGGAGAAGCAGACGCACGACAGGAGGCACGTTTCGGCGACCGAACACCTCGAGCCTCGTGGCAACGACGAGCGTGTCGAGCCACGCGGCGACAACCGGCCGCAGTGAGCCGTCGCCGGCGACATCCTCGACCTCACAGATATGCGCGACAGCGGCCATGACGGCGTCGGCCGTGCTGTTGTCCGCGGACTGGACGGCCTCAATGATGGCAGCCCACCACTTCTCCGACCACGTGGAAAACTTGCCATGCCTTGTGAACATTTTGGACGACAGGGCGGACGCCTTGCCCGCGTCGCCGGACGTGACAATCTGCTTCAGGCCCTGCAGGCTCTGGTCCAGGTCGACGGGGAAGGCGGGCGTCGCGGGCGACTTGTGCCGGTGCGCCTCGCTGGCTGCGCGGACCTCCTCTTCTGCATTCGGCGGGACACGGTTGTGCTGCGCGAGCATTAGGAGCACGGCAGCGAGCGGCGGGAAGAACCGCCCCTTGCGCTGCATGACGCGGAAGCGCTCCATGAGCGCGGTCGTGATCTCGTTCCAGCGGTCGATGCACGTCCACACGTCGGCGTGGCGCTTGATGGCGTCCAGGATGATCAAGAGAATCTCCTCGTCTTCTGTTCCTACGATGCCCTTAACAAGGAACTGGCGTTAGCTAAAGTCGACAGTGTGAAAGCTCACGTCAGTAGTCGTGGAGTAGGCCCAGCACTGGTTGAACACGTTGATGATACGCGCGAACGTGCTCGCGCTCATCGCTGGCTGCGAGCCCTGCCTGCAAAGTTAGCTCAGAGCCGGATGTGCGAGCTTACCTCTTGAACGCGTTCACCGCGGCGGCAAACATCCAGAACCGCGTCTGCACGAACTCGTACCGGTTCAAGCTAGCGGCAGAGGGAAGCTGGTAATCGATCTGCTCCTTGAAAGTCGCGCTTCGTCCGTAGCGCTTCAACCCAAAGATCTCCGGGACATACTCCTTCAGCTCCTGCCTGAAGCTCTCGAGTGCAGCGTCTTCCTCGGCCTGCCCTCGTTCCCGTTCTCGTGGGTCCGAGTCACCACTGAGGATCAGGCGGCGTTGCACGACAAGCTCCTTCGACTCGACGAAAATCGGCATGGCGCGCAGCAGCTCGAGGTGGTGTGACGGCGGTCCGGTGTGGTTGCGGGCGCTGTGCCCGACCGCGATCAACTTGCGGATGTACCGTCCGTAGGAGAACATGCCCTGTCTCGTCATCTCGCCGAACGCGATGCCGATCGCGAGCACGTTGTCAGGTCGCTGGGCGGCGGCACTAGTGTCGAGCCACTTGTACAGGATGTCGAAGAAGTCGAAGGGTTCCGAGCGCTGCTCCTCATGCCACTCCTGCCACTTCTTCAGCAACGTGTATACGGCGTACGGCCGGTGTATTCCGAGCTGGTACAGCCCCATGGCCCAGTTGACGAGGATGAAGACCTTCTCCTCGAGCTTGGCGAGGTCGATCTTGGGCGACGTCGGTGCACACGGCCCGTTGAAGTACGACTTGCACAGCGCCGCCATGTCCGTCTCGGCTGCTATTGAGTCGAGCTTGTTCACCTCTACCATCTGCTGCCGCCGCGGGCTGGCGCCGGCGTCAACGACTGGGGGAACAGCGACGAGCGCCTCGTTCCGCCGTGCCAGGTCCTGGAACGTCGGCGTCGTCGAGTCCAGCAGCTCGGACAGACGCGCCGAGTGCCGCGTCCACGTCGCGGGACTCAGGATAACCTCCGGATTGCTGTCGTACAGCACCTGGACGATGTTGATGAGCAGCTGCTCGACCTTGGACATAGTCGCTCGGGCGGGGGACGCGCGGATCTCGTCAATCTTCGCACAAGCCGCGCGGACGCAGTGCCGCCCGACGACGACGTACTCGGCCACATCGACGAGGTTGGCGTGGATCAGTTGTGAGACGAAGCCGAGCTGTGCCAGGTTCGCCGTTCCCAGGAAGTCGCTGAGCCACTGGACCAGCAGCCGCGGCGAGATCAGCCGTTTCCGGTACAGCTGGTGCAGGAGCTGGTTCGAGTACTGCCACTTAGCGAGCCAGCGGGCCTTGCTCTTCTCGTCGCCGAGCACGCCCGCCGGCGCCTTCGGTGGCGGCGGGGCGCCCGCCTTAGCTGGCCGGGCGGGGAGGACGAGCTGCCCCAGCTGGATTCGGAGCCAGGCCGTGAACGCGTTCGTGAACTCGCCAGTGTACCAGTCGTTGCTGTTCAGCGGGGCGGCGGAGGGGGCCGCTGTCGCGGTCGAGCTCGGCGTCGCAGCCGCCGGGGAGGGAGCCTGCACGCCGACCGTCGCCGGCTGCGCTCGCCCACGATGCGTCGTGATCTCGTTCGCGCCGAGCACTCGGATGAACCACAACGCTCTGTCGATGGGGATCGGGTCCGACGGAGGTTTCGGTCCCTGCGCCGCAGCACCGGGGGTTGGCCGGACTGTCGGCTGCGGAGGGCAAAACATGGTCTCGAGCAGATCGACGCCCTTGAACCCGTGCGGGACGGGGGTGCGCATCAGTCGCGTCAGGGGGATGGCGGGGTTCGCTAACTCTGCGAGAAACTGGAGGCGCTTCGCGTCGTTGTACGTCACCCGCACCGGGATGCGAAACACTCGTTCTCTGCGAGGTCAGCTACAAATCGCAACAAGTTAGCTGCAACGCACGAGAAAGTAGGCATAGACGCATTGCGCTGCTCGATGATCTGCTGGCCGAGCTCCATGAGCTTCTCGAGCCCGCCGGACTGGAGCTGCTGGAACACGGGCCCATGCATCGAGAAACTCTCGGCCTGGGGAGGTCAGCGGGGGCAGCGCCATGAATGCCGATCGGCCGTTGAAGTCCGGCTCGGGTCCGCCTGTCACGTACCGTCACATTGACGGCGGCCTTGGACGAGAAGCCGCTCTTGACGAACGACTCGGGCAACTCATCCTCTGGCTGCCCGTACCCGGGTCTGGATGGGTAGAAGTCGGGGAAACCTGTTGGAGGCGGTTAGTGTCGGGCGCTCGGTGGGTGGGTCGGGTAGCCAAGGAGATAGGGCTGGGCAGTTAGAGAGGTGGTTCTGAGCTTACCAAGGTCTGCGCGCGAGTTCAGGACCGTCCTCCATGCCGGGGGAGGAAACTCCTCGATGGGGACGGGGTCTGCGAGAGGCCCAGGATCTGTGGTGTGGGCGCCGTTCGAGCGGCGCCGTGTGGTAGTCTTGGACGAGTGGGTTGGATGACTGGTGCGGACACCATGGCCAAGATATTGTCGTGGGGGCATCCTCGGGGTGGGAGATGGACTAGTAGAGGGGACACATGGATGAGATTGCGCAGGCGAAGAAGAAGAGTGAAGGGATGTTGAGAGTCGAGGCTGCGGGGACGACGAGTCAAGTGGTGTTCGGCGTCGCGGGGACGTTTGCGACTGTGGACCTGGTAAGAGTGCTTGAATCCAGGCACGAGACCGGGACCCTGGGAGGTCATCTGGCTTAAGGCTTCACCCTGGGTCATCTGGCTCACTCTGCACTCTGGCTGATCGATCTGGCTCCGTCCACCGCTTGCAGCCGCCTGCCTCCCGTCTACAGTACGGTCCTACGGTGACGCTCATCTCGGCCAGTCATCCCTGTCCGCTCGTCCGTGGACGCGGGCCATCCCATCTCCAAGTGACAGCCTCCATCTACTTCCTCCACACCTCCATTCATCTTCCTCTTTCGCTTCCGCTGCGACTCGCGCAACCCCGCCGACACCAGCCTGCCCGCCATGCCTATCGAGTGGCCCTCCGCGAGCCCCCCCAGCGTCGACGGCAGCGACGACTCTCTGTCCTACCCCTCGAGCGAGTCCTCCTTCGACTCTGACGACCAGCACGCCCTCATCCAGGAAGAGTGGGAGGAGAGCATGCGCCAGCTCGAAATGGTCTTCAGCGTCATCCTCCTCCCCTTCCTCGGCAAGTGGTGGGGACGCAAGTTTGCTTTCTGGGGTGAGTCCGACGCTGTTGCCGCCATAGTCTACCGTCAGCCCGTCAACCCGTAGCCATGGCCGAAAACCACCGGGCCGCGGGACACTTCACAGTTGCGACCAGTGGCGTGCTGCCTTTCCTTGCTGTTTCATGCTGACACCCAGCCTTCGACCGGTACAAGACGCTGGGCTGGACGCGCCAGTTCTTCGGCCTCGCAGCCAGCACATATTAGACGTTCTCGACAGCGGCAGCAGCAAAGCAAGCAGCGACGCTATCGTTTCATAATACACTAGGAGCCCGACCTCACTCAGCGACAAGGACACAGACCAGCAGCAGATTGTATCAAAGCATATATGCATAGATGGATGATTATGATGTTGTGCAATGCCTGTGCGAGGTGGAATTGGGATGTCTGTCTAGATTCTAGTGTACGTTCTGCCGGCGCTTGAGGGCGCGCGCTTGCCGGACGAGCTGCTGCAGAGCACGTTTGTTCGTCTTGAACCCCCGCGCGTCCATGTCCTTGAGGATCTCGAGCGCCTCGGCGTCCCGACGGGTACGGACGAAGGCCCCGAGTAAGATGACATAGGTGTCGGCGTTGGGCACGACGCCTTCGTCGAGCATCTGCCGGAAGAGGCGGAGAGCGAGGGGGACCTGGGCGTTCTCGAGGTCCTGCGAGGTTGAGCGGCGATACTCGTTCCGCGCACTGCGCTCGCCGTCCGCGACAACACGCAGCAGCGCATTGTATCCGACAATGTTGAAGCGGATGCCCTGCTTGTTCATGCGCTCCATCGCGCTGAACCCGTCCAGCACCCAGTTCCCGCGGAAGTAGCCCGTGATGAGCGCCGTCCAGATGAACACGGTCATCTTGACACCTCGTCGCCGCATGTCCCTCAGCGTGTCCTCGGCAGCGCGCATTCCGTCGCGCGTTCCGTCCGCCGCGAGGTCGGAGATCAGCGTCGCCGCCATGCGCTCGTTCGGCTCGATTCCGCTCGCCTTCATCGCGTCCAGCGTCTTGGACGCGAGGTCATGCTCCTTCGCCCGGAGAAGACCTTGCACGAGCGTCGTGTAGGTGATGATGTCGGGCTTGAGGCCCAGGCTGCCGGCCGCGGCGATGACGGCGTTCATCTTCTGCACGTCCGCGATGTGGGCGGCGAAGCGGAGCGCCGTGTTGACGGTGATGATGTCGGGTTTTGTCTTGAGCTTGCCCTCCACAGCAGCGTCAAACAAGTTGTCAGCTCGAGTCGTGGCGTCTCCCCCGATCAGGTACGCAGCCGACAACACCTGGTTCAGCGCCGCAGCTGGCGGCCAGGATTCTGATGGTCAGCTAACACCTTCGGGACCGACAGTATTCAAACTTACCGATCTCGACCTCGCTCCCGGGCTTGCTGTCATCCGCAAGTTCCTTCTCTTGAAGCTTCTTGCAACGCTCATCGGCCACGAGCTCCTCCCAAGTCTTGAACAGCTGAGCGTCGGCGTGGTATTTGCCCAGAATGCCCAGGTACGTCATATACGTCCTCAGGTCAATCACGACCTTCTCGGCCTTAGCCTGCTGCCACGTCTTCATGGCGGCGGGGAGGACGTTTCGCTTGTCCTTCGGTTTGTCCTGCTCGAAGTCACCAGCCGTGCTAAGGAGAACCTGCAGCACGGGCAGCGGTGTCGGTGTGGGCACTCGAGCCATGATCTCCTTCCCCAGCTGCTTGAGCGCTTCGCGGTCTTCCGATGACGTGACGGCTGTCGGTCGCCAGCGAGCAGCTTGGAGGAACTTAGCCAGAACCTCCCCTCGGGGAAGGTCTTTTGGTGGGTTGTCACACCACATCTTCCACAGCTCAGTCAGCGACTGGATCTTGTCGCGCTCGCGGAGACCGAGGAGAGCCGTCTGCAGAGCGTCGACTGACGACGGGAAAGTAATCAAAGAGTTCAGCTCAGGGAACATCTGTGTGACCATGGCCTCGTTCTCCGGGGTCAGGACGTCCTTCTTCGAGAGGTAGCCCTTCACTGTCGACGCATGGGGAGCTTGGACAGACAGAGTCGGCTGTCCCGTTCTTCCCGCCGCAGATCGCAGCGCAGCCCACGCAGCCGCAAGGGGTACCGTAAGTCGAGGAACCTCCAGAAGGGTGACTTGTGACTCAAAGCTGTCGAGAACAGCATTGATCCGGTCGACGTCACCACTGCGGCTCTCATAGATGAGCCAGTCGGTGTATCGCTCGTTAATAGTCGACACCTTGTCGTTCGAGATGCCGCGCTGCTTGCTGATGCCTTGAGGAGAGAGACAGCACGCTGCCAGGGTAGCAGACAAGTTAGGGATTTCTTCTAGCGGTATCGGCGTCGTCTTGTAGAACTGTGACAGTTCAACAGCGATCAGGCGCAAGTACGGGTCGAGCACATTGCGTTTCGAGGGGTCAAGCAGAGGGGTGGCAGCAGCGAGGACTTCGCTTGCCTCGGGTCGTCGGTCGTGCGCACTCGTGCTAGGAGGGTTGAGAGCCGCGACGAGACGTGCCTTCAGAAAGGAGAGGGAAGGCTCATTCGGAAACGCCTCAGCCTGGAGGTCAGTTACGTGTGGGGTTGGAACAACTCACGCCGAGTCGTCTTGTCTTCGCGACCGTTTCACGCGCAACCGAGTACGAGCGAACGGCAATCGGCCGTCGTCCGGCCGCAACCGCAGTGTGGACCGAGCTGCTGAGTCGTCGCAGCATCGGTCTCGGAGGTGATTTTGGTGAGGTGGTGACAGCCGAAAACACGGTCGAGGTCATTTCCGTCTTCACCGTATCGCCAGGAACGGGCCGAGCGGCATCTAAATTTCAGAGCCAGCTGAGCTTCCACTGACGTCGAGGGAAGATTTGTTTTCGTCAACCACTTCATCGACATCGAACAGCAAGCATGCCCGGAAATCGCAAGATCACGCTTAAGAACATCAAGGGACGAGACGGTGTCCACCCCGGGTCCAGGAAAGGTGGGTTACAGCAGCTTCTGCGAAGCTCAAGGTAGCTGACGACCAGCCGGCCAGATCACGCGCGCCCATCTGCGAGCAGCCAAGCTGCAGAAGCAGGCGAAGACTCGCAAGGACCTCAAGATTGCTAAGCGTGAGTGCTGGGTTGATGATGAGCTGTGGTCTCGTCTGCCGACTAGCTAACGGCAGTCTTCCGCCCCACCTTCTTCCACCATGCTCTGTCCGGCCCGCAGCCGCTGAGCCTTCCTTCCCTTCGTGCCCTCGTTTCGGACGTTTACCTTACGCGCAACGACAAGCGTATCGCGGAGCTTGAGGCCGAGCGTCGCCCGGGACGGCCGAAGACAAAGGAGCACATGGAGCTCGAGGAGAACCGAAGAATCGAGCACGCCGAGTGGGAGACAGGTTTCGGTAAGCTGCTGGGTCGCCTCCCTAAGCTAACAGACTCAGAGGTCATCGACCTGACGGACGGGCCGACGACGAAGCTGATGTGGTCGTGGCTCGAGAACGGAACCGACCTGCAGCACTCGCACGTTGACCTCCTGCCTTTCATCCGCATCGCCAAGGACACGCCGGAGGTTGTCGTTGTTTCGAAGCCTGGCAAGGTCGGAAACATGGGTCTTGGCGACGGAGTCGAGGGTGAAGGCGAGGACTGGACGTCGATCCCGAAGGAGAGCAAGGACGAGGACGAGGAGATGGAGGCCTAGATTCCTGTTGTACTACTATCCTGACACTTATGCATATCTCCCTCGAGGAAGCACACTCATACGCATGCAGTCTGCTCTTCCCGCCCACCTTGTCTGTCACAGTCTGATGCATGCCCGCGTCCTGCGTACGAGGATCAAGACCTTAAGACCTGGGAAGGTGGAGACATGACGATCGCCACCATATTTTGCTTCCGTCTGGCGCCGCGCGTGATCCAGTGGCAACAAAGTCAATCATTACAGCTCCTTTCGGCCCTCCACCATTCAACTACCCAGCAATCCACCATGGCGCCAGCTCCCGTGCGGCGGGGACCCGCTCCTCAGCAGAAGCTGCCAAAGCAGCGTTACTTCAAGGGCAAGCCTGGCGCGGAAGTTCGCTCCGACTCGGACGACGATGAGGAGGAAGACGTCGTCCTGCCGACGCGGTCGACAGCGCCGAAGCTCGACCCGAACTTCGTCGCTGGCGGCGCGGGCAAGATCATGAAGATGGAGAGCTCGATTAAGATGGACCTGAGCAAGGCCAAGATCGGCGACGGTGGCGTCAAACATGGTAAGTTGTCTTGCGACCTACTCTGCACAGAGCTGACATCAGCGATCGGCGAGGAGAGCGAGGAAGAGAGCGAGGAGGAGGAAGAGGTCAAGCCGTCGTTTGTCCCGAAGCCGCCAGACGACTCGAGCGAATACGAAACGGACTCGGAGGAGGAGAGCGAGGAAGAGGAGCCTCCGAAGCCCGCGTTCCGGCCGATGTTTGTAAACAAGTGAGTTGCTCCATGCTTACTCCAACTGACCTCAGAAATGCACGCAAAACGGTGACGGCCGACCAGGCTGCTCAGGAGGCCGAGGAGGCCGCGAAGCGTGCAGAGGAGGAGCGGGAACAGCGCAAGCTCGACTCGAAGGAGCTCGCCGGCGAGACGATCAAGCGCGAACTTGCCGAGAAAGAGGTGTCGAACGACCTAATCCCCGACGTGGACGACACGGACGGTCTGGACCCGGAGGGCGAGTTCGATGCATGGCGTGCGCGCGAGCTGAAGCGCCTTCTCCGCGACAAGGAGAAGCAAGCCGAGCTCGACCGGGAGCGGGAGGAGATTGAGCGCCGCCGCGCGATGCCTGAGGACCAGCGCATGGCAGAGGACATGGCGTTCGCCGAAGAGACGCGCGCACGGGAGAAGGGCGAGATGGGCTTCCTGCAGAAGTATTACCACAAGGGAGCGTTCCACCAGGACGGCGACGAGGAGCTCTTCAACCGTGACTACACTGCCGCGACCGAGAAGGACGTCGACATGGCCGCGCTGCCCAAGGTGCTCCAGGTCCGCGACTTCGGCAAGGCGTCGCGCACGAAGTACACCCATCTTACGGATCAGGACACGAGCCAGGGCGGATGGGGAACAGCGCACCAGCGCTTCGGTCTGCCCAGCGACTACCAGCAGCAACAGCAGGGATGCTGGAACTGCGGCGGAAACCACAGCCGCGCCGACTGCCCGATGAACAGCGTCGAGGAAGGCGCACCCAACCTCGTCGCTGGATTCGACATGAATCAGCTCGACCCCAAGAACCGCAACAAGGGTAAGCCCTTCGGCCGCGACCGGCAGGGTGGTGGCAGCGGTGGCCGCTCTTTCGGCACGTCCGCCAACAGTAGCGCACTGGGCGGTTCTTCGCGCTGGGGCAGCGGTGGAGACCGCGACCGTGACCGCGACGACCGAGGACGGGGTGACCGTGACCGGGATCGGGATGACCGGCACGGCAGTGAGAGGCGGCGGAGAGACGAGGACGACAGGAGGAGCAGCAGATACGACGATGGCCGCGAGTCGAAGCGCTCTCGCTACGATGACCGTGACTCAGACAGGAGGAGAAGGCACAGCCGCAGCCCTCGTCGCGATCGGGATGACGGGGACAGGAGAGATCGGGATCGCGACTACGACCGACGACGGGAGAGGAGTCGTAGCAGGGAACGTCGGAGATGAGCGTGAGCGAGTAGACGCAGCAGCAGTCCTATGCATATCCATGATATCACCTGCACATGTTCACCGAAGAAGACCGACTCATTGATGCTTGACCGACCTTGTACATTGCTTTCGGCGCGTCGGCCGTGCAATTCCCACCCTCCACAGTCGACCTCCACCGCGTGATGAGTCGGTACAGCTCGGCGATTAGCGGCCCGCTCGTCCGGCCCCATGTCCCCACTCGCACCCCGCACGTCACCTCCACCTCGTGTGCTGCATATAACCACTTCCCAATCACAACATCGGCAGACCTTACAGCCAAGCAACATGTCGAACTTTCTGAGGAACGGACGCAAGATCATCGCCATTGGACGTAACTACGTCGACCACGCCAAGGAGCTCGGTAACGCCGTGCCCAAGGGTGAGTCCGAGCTCGCCATGTCTCACCGAGCGGAGGTGGGCATTGCCTTCCTCACCTTCGGACAGCGACGAGTGTAAGCTAACCAGCAGAGCCCTTCTTCTTCCTGAAGCCGACCTCCTCCTACATTTCTCCCGGCGAGAACATTGAGATCCCGAAGGGCGTCGTTGCGCACCATGAGGTCGAGCTTGGTGTCGTCATCGGCAAGGACGGCCGGGACATCCCTGCTTCCAAGGCCGCGGACTACATTGCCGGCTACACTCTCGCCATCGACATGACGGGCCGCAACATGCAGGACGCGGCTAAGAAGAAGGGACTGCCCTGGTCCGCTGCCAAGGGCCTGGACACCTTCTGCCCCGTTGGGTGAGTATAAGACTGTGACTTCTTCGGAAAGACGTTGCAGGGCTCTCTACGTGAAGCGCAAGCTTCGCTGGGGTTAGATCGCAAGCTGACATTACCAGCAAGTTCATCCCTGCCTCCGAGATCCCGGACAACTCGAACGTCGGTCTCCAGCTCACGATCAACGGCCAGGTGAAGCAGAAGGGAACGACGAAGGACATGATCTTCGACGTCTCGCACCTTGTCGAGTTCGTCTCCGGCATCATGCGCCTTCAGGAGGGTGACGTTCTGCTGACCGGCACCCCCGCCGGTGTCGGCCCCGTGAACGCGGGAGACAATGTTGAGGTCAAGATGACCTACCCGGGACTGGACGGTAAGGTGCTCGACGAGTTCAGCGTCGGCGCTGTCGACCGCAAGGGCAACTACGAGTTCAAGGCTGCCCTTTAATTTTTTAATTCAGATAGATGCATCAGTGAGAAGATCTTGGACCTCGCGGCTCTGGACCACCACCAGAGGACATCACCGATGCATAGAAGCTGGAGTCCCCACACCTGCTGATGCCAAGGTGGGACAGGCATGACCTTGGCAACGCCATATAGTTAAGTGGGGGTGACATTTAGACCCGCGCTAAGCTCGATGAGCCTCCCGCTTCAACGTGTGTTCGGGTTTCTCTCTTCGACCATTCGTCTTCCCTCTCCGCAGCGGTCATCAGCATCAGCAAGCACCCGTACTGCAACCACTCATTACCAGAGGCATAGTCAACGGCTGCCTGAGTCCGGCACATCCACTCGTTAGGGTGCCTACCGTGTGAACGTTCCCTCGTCTTGCGTTTCATCGTCGTTCATTTTCAGCTTGAGCCCATTGAGTTTCCGCCTGTGAGGTCAAGCATCGAGTCTTAACGCGTCTTTATCGTCAGGATGGGACGCAGTGGTCGTGGATACGGCCGAGGAGGCAGAGGTCCTGGTCAGTTTGATGATCGCCCCGGTGGCCATGGCGGTCACGGTGGGCATGGTCACGGCCACGGTCACGGACATGGACACGGTGGTCGAGGCGGTCACCGTCACGGACGCCACGGCCATGGTGGACCTCATCATCAGGAATCTGACCATGGATGGGATAACTTTGAGAGGGGTCGCGGTGGACGACACGGCGGTCGAGGCGGAGGTGGATTCCGTGGAGGAAGGGACCGCGACGACTATGACAACAATGGTAAGCACACAGCGCAGCACGTTGAGGAGGCGTGCGAAGTGAGCAGTGAAACCTGCCATGAGTTCGAGAAGGAACATTTTGTCTTGACTTCTTGCATCGAGCCACATCTGAGCCACACTTGAGTCACCTTCTGCTTCTTGAGAGTCTCGTGCAGGCTAGTTGATCACATTCGGTCATGTCTTTCAGCACACCTTGAACCGGCGTTTTCTTACACCCAGGGCCGGGTCCTCACCGCCGTAACTTCAGACTACCGCCCCAGCAGAGAGAGGCGCCGTCTGAGCAGGTCCGCCTCGAACGCCTTGCGAGAGAGCGTGTCTCGCGAACGTTGTTCATTCGAAACGTTGCAGTGAGTTGAGAATTGATCGACCTGTGCCCCCACGTGATGGGAGGCATCAGCTGCAAGAGCTGTCGTTGACTGTCAGTACGAGACCAAGTCTGACGACTTCCGGCAACAATTCGAGCAGTACGGCGAGGTGAAGGAGTGGTTTGACGCCATCCCTCGTCGAGGCATGGTGTTTGTTACCTTCGTGAGTGCAATTATAGCTTTGAACATCCTTCTCCCGATCGAAGCTAACCCCCAGTTTGACGTTCGTGCTGCCGAGGCTGCGCGACAGGGGGTGATGGGCACGAAGCTGTTCGGCCGCCCGATTGACGTCCACTTCTCGCTGCCGAAGGACCATGACCAAGACGGCCCGTGCGATGAGTCGAAGAATAACGGCTCTCTGCTTGTGACTCTGACCCCGCCTCGTCCCATCGACGAGCGCGAGCTGGGCATGGCCGCCGAGCGCTACGGCGCCATCAAGGCGATCAAGCAACGGGGGTACCCCGAGCAGCGCGTTGTCGAGTACTACGACTCGCGAGCTGCGCGTGACTTCCATGATCAGATGAGCGGGCAGTCGTTCCAGGGCGGCACACTGCGCATCGAGTACGTCTGGGACGAGGGCGAGGTCGTTAACCCCGATCCCATCACGGCGGACGTTGAGGCGCAGCGGTACCGTGGCCGCGATGCGCGACCTGCTCCCCACGAGCGCGGCCGCTATGCCCACGGCGCCAAGCCCTACGACCGCCCTGAGCGGATGGGCGGCGGCAACCGCCTCGAGGAGGCGCGCAAGGTGCAGGACCTGCTCACGAGCCTCGGCGGAGCGCCAGGTGTCCCGAACGCTCCTTCGTCAGCACCGCCGCCCCCGCCTTCAGACTACTGGAGCCGCAAGCCTGACAACGGCTACGGTCCTCCAGGCTATGGCGGGTATCCTCCTGGTCCTCCTCCACCGGGTCATGGCCCTCCCCATCCTACCCCTCCTCCGCCGCCTCACCACCACCATGGCCCTCCGCTGCCGCCGTCAGCTGTGCGTCCTCCCGGCGGCGGGCCACCGGGGTACACGCCTGCCGGCCCACCTCCCCCTGGTCCGCCAGGCTATCCTCCCGGCCCTCCTGGTCCGCCGCCTCCTCCGCCGTCGAGCTACCCTCCGTCAAGTCAGTACCCGTCCTCGAGCTACCCGCCGAGCTCTGGCAAGCCCGCGCTCCCAGCGCAGGTGCTCGAGATGCTGCAAGGCGGCCCGTCGAGCTCCTACACCCCGCCCAGCGGCTATCAGTCGGGGTACAACCCGCCCTCGTCGTATCAGCCGCCCCAGCCGCCCCAGCCTCCGGCACCCCCACGCCCTCCACAGCAGCACTACGATCCCAAGACGGGCGACGTGGGCAGTCTGCTCGCGATGCTGAATCGGGGCTAGTCTGTGTCCCGATCGTGCCCCCCGACTGTGGCCCCCGGTGCCGATGTCGTAGAGGATGATCGAGAGATCGAGTCGCGTGTCATTCCTCCTCGGTCCGCCGGCCGAGATTGCGATGTCGTCAGTAGCGTGATGGTAGCGTGATACACACATGACACGAGACGATGCACACAGATGACACCTCCCTACCCCTTCCGCGCTAGCCTCGTTCATGATGCGTCCAGGGTAAGCAGATACTGAATTCCAAAGGCCGGCCAGAGTCAGAGCTGCTGCGCAGATGCAAATTGCGGGAACCAGCACCTCTCAGGCCACTCTCTGTCGAAGGGCGCGGAGACAAATGAGTCCTGCGTATTCCTGGGCCGCCTTACGGCACGTTTACGGGTGGCGCCCTGCTGCTCATTTTGCGCGTGGAGCCTGCCCTGTCCTGTGTTTCGAGTTCGAACGAGCCCCTTTCTTGGTTCTTGAAGCTGTTTGATGGCCATGCAGCTCGGCAGGATTTGTGTCACACGGGCCAGCGGACATCGGGAGTGCACCGCTTTGTCTCTCCTTCTCGGGCAAGCGGGGCAGATGGGGTGAGCGGTGACGGCTCCGCTGCTTTGTTGCTCCGAGCGAGTGCTCACGAGGGTGTGAGAAGTAATCTGTCCTGATGTATTGCTTTGTGATTGCAATGATCGCGATTCAAGGCGTGAGACTAGTTCACATCGCTCGAAAGTCTACGGGTTCTATGAAACAACAGAAAACTGATGGTCTATGATACAGATTAGCTTGCTTGATTACGCGGTCCAGCCCATGCTGACGAGGATCTCGTGCAGCTTGCCGCTCTTGCGGAGCTCGTCCATGCGCTCGGGCGAGGCGTCAAACACCTCCCCACCAACGACGAGGATGGGGTTGCGGCTAAGGTCGTGTCCGAGGCGCTTCAGGACAGCGATGACTGTGTCGCCGTCGCGGCGCTGGCGCGTGTTGATCATCGACGCGCGGCGGCCCTGCCCGTGCCGCGCCGTGATGCCTTCCAGCGCGTAGTGCGGCGGACGCACGTCGTCGTACCACAGCACGACCTTTGCGCTGTTCTCGTCCGAGAGCGACTGCAGCCACGCACGCTCCTGCGCGCTGTCCGTGGTGCCTAAGCGGCGCGCACCGGGCGAGCCGAGGAGCATGACGGCGTCGAGCGGCTTGGAGCCATCGACGGCGGGGGCGAGGGTGGCATGCGAAGACTCGAGGATGAAGGACTGCAGCGCGAGCAGCTCGTGCGACGGAGGGAGCGGGTGCGGGTCGGGCCTGTTCGCGCGGGGGTGGGCTGTGATGTCAGCGCAAGCTCAGAGTTATGCAAAACAAGCATGTCGGCAGCAGAGCCAGAACCCTCAGTGTCCCTCGGCATAGCCTCGGCGACCCTCGGCGTCGTAGGAGAATATCCTGATGGAACTCCTGCAGACTCTGGCGCAGTGGGACTGAAAATGTCCCAAAACGGCCAAAAACACCACATCGCCGTTCCAAAATCCCAGCGATTGCGGCAGCACTCAGGCCCCGGGCTGCACGGAAAGTAATGACCAATTCAGTTGGAAACCCGGGTCCTGGGTCTCCTGTCCATTCCTTCCGTCGCCGCGTGGTTGCAGGCACATGTTTTGCACTGAGTTGCGAGCTCGAAACCTGCGACTTCCGCTGCTGTGCAGAATACCGTGGGGAAACAATGTCGTGAAAAGCCAAAGGAGGGATGACTCACCAGGAGCGCGCACAACCTGCGGAGGAACGTAGTCCCTGCTTTCGGCGCGGTGGACAGAGGCAGCGGCAAGCGACGTGGTGTACTTGCTGATAGTGGCGAAGAAGAGGAACGCAGCGAGCACGGCGAGCAGACGCTGGACAGGACGGGGAACGTAGTGGGCGACCTTGGCCTTGAGCATGGGCGAGAACAGCGGTGAGAGCATCACGGGAGAACGCTTCTCGGGGTACTCTCCCGAGGCGTTCGCAGCCTCGATGTCGATCGGCCTCATGCTGGCAAGCACAGAATGGCCGCGGCCGGTCATTCGTGCGGAGTTGCGAGAACGCTGGGACTCGACGTTGACGAGAGACGAGGAGAACACGGACGAGGCGTCAGAGAGCGGCTTGGCGTGTGACGGGAGAGAGTAATCAGCAGGAGACAGCGGTGGAGAGAAAAGCCATTTGTGCAGTGGGGACGCCATCTTATCTATTCGGGTGCTTGGGGACGGGGCGGTCGTGCGTCGGGGTCAAAGGAGCGGATCGGCTGGCGGAATGAAGCGCAGGTGCACCGGTGATGAGTGACTATCGACTGCGGCGATCGTGCGGATCGTGGGTAGGGCCTAGCGATGATGTTGTTCGCCCGGAAACTGGCTAATGGCTAGAGGCTGGCGTAAATCCCTAGAGGGTGCGCTGTCTTAGTCGATGGCGCTTTTGGCGTTCAAGCGGCGTATCGGGCACGTACTGGCGTGCAGGACAGGCGGTGCGGTCTTCCGAAGAGGTCACAAAAGGGCGTGGGCGTGAGGTGGACGTGCCGCGATGCGATCTGTGTGGGCGAAGGGCGTGCGTTGGCCGTACGGGGTGTTGAGATCGATAGATGTACTGATGCGGCAGCGGCTGTCAGGTGGGGAATGCATGTGCCCTCGTGACGACGACCTCTTATACAAGGGCCCTCCTTCTGTCAACACAGACCCACAAAACGAGGGCATGCAGGATCTCTATCGACGCTAGCGACATCCGCTTGATGTTCGGTCATCGTTCGCTGGGCGCCGGGCGCTGCTTGTGCTGTGCGGCCGCTTCGGGTCGTCATGCAATTACTCGAAATGCTCCAGAGGGTCAGACTAGGAGCCGCGTTCCTGGTCTTATGTCTACTGCCCGTTCCCTGAATCGAAACTAGCTCACGGAGAGAGAACACAGAGCGCAGAGCTTCCGGAGCCCGAGAGGTGTTGGTTCCTGTGAGCGATTCACAAAAGCTTGTCCTAGAGTCGCTGGCTTGCAGTAGCAAGGAGCAGCGAGCGAGGGGATAACAAAGGCCGTGAGCAAGGGCCGGAAGGGTGATGAGTCCTGTTGTTGAATACGGACTCGTCGCCGCCGACTCGGCGCGGCCTCCGGCTGCCACCCACCGTAGCGTCGCCCACCAATTGCTGGGAGTCAGGCTGCCTCATTCACCACGTTTGTGGCCCCTGACCCGGCTGCCCTCGAAGGTATCAATAATAGGGGTGAATACCTGCCGTCAAACGTTCAGGAATTTAGCCAACTCGCTCCAAATGCTCCAATCATGCTCCCATGCACGCTTTCGGCCTCGACGGCGTGCTCGTTGAACACCTGGCTGAATCAATTGCCCTCAACCCAGACCTGAGCCGGAGACGACAGTACGGTGGGAGCGCATGGTCTACTTCCGCCAGTACCAGTGCGCTACTGGATTAAGCTCGGCGAGGAATTTTCCGGCTCATTTGATCACAGGCAACGCGCGCCATACCAGCCGACCTGCAGGGGCAGATGAGGCTAGTGTGATCACCTCATAACTCTGAGTGGTGCGAAGGCATGCTTGCGCAGTCGAGACCTCGGATTCTCCATTCAAAGAACGTTGCTTCGCCGTAGAGGGGCTTCAACAAGCTCAGAAGACACCGCAACGGGGCGTTCGGCGTAGTCGGCGCGCGGTGAGACTGACTCTCCGCGGCCTAGAGGGCCAGCTTGAGAAACTAGAAGATCTGGCGGGCTGTGTTCCATTGATAAGGAAAACGCCAGCGTGCCTTAGCACCACCCAACAGTTTCAGCGTCAGCAACAGCGGCGCTGAATACCACGAGAGAAAGAAGGGCAGGCGCGAGCAGGGCACGGCTGCATGGCACAGCAGGAGCCGGCTGGCCCGAAGAGGCGGCCGATGCCATTTCTGTCTGCCGCCTGGTTTGGGGATCTCGTTGGAGTGCACGATTACGCGGGCATGACGTCCTGCTTGACCATCGTGTGTCTACAATGCCGTTCTCGTGTCGTAACGATAGCACGAAAGCAGTGCCGACAACGCAGCACGACACCGGCTGGAAAGTTTCGATAGCTCAGGAGTGCTGGTGCTTCAGGGGGTTGGATACTTGGTCCCCAAATCAAAAACCATGTTATCCTTGATAACCATTTTGAGGATGCTTGCCAGATGTGCAGCTGCTTGAACTTTGTTTGCGCTTGCCCTTCCGATAAATAGATGGACTGCGCAGACCTGTCGGACGACCAAAGGACTCTCGAAGCAAGACGGCGTCTGAGGCTCTTGCCCGATGCTGTCTGATGCGTTGTGATGTTCAGCGATTCACTGGCGTCCGTCGGCGCTTCCTCCCGAGTGGCCAGTAAGGAGCGGCTTGCGGGGTTGTGATCTCCATCCGCGCCGGCATCGGGGAGGGTGCCCGCAATGTCTGCCACAGCGTTGAAGGCTACAGGATGTACTGAAACGTTGACCCATGCTTTCCATAAGCCAGAGGTACCAAGGTTCGTTTGGTGCACCAAGGCTGTACCGCAGTACCCGTCTCCGCTCCCATCAGATAGGTTGCGCTCACTCCCGCTTCGCTCCTTCCCGCCAAACGAGGCCTGCCGGGGAGATAACACCATCGAGTGTGAAGTCGCTTGGCGTGACCGGGACGGGCTCGTCCGTGATCTGCGGCTCAAGCGCAAGCGCGACTGCAGTCAGTTTCTCGTATTGCGTGGCGAACCTACTCAGGAGCGGCCGTGTACGGTGTGTGTACTTGGCGAGGAAGGTGTCGTAGAATGCCTTTCCTCGTCCGAGCTTACGTCAGATCAGATAACCACGTTGAAGCTTACTCGGTTGCAGTCTTTGTCGAAGGCAACGCCGGGAACGAGGATCACGTCCAGCGGGTCGGCATCGATATCCAACACTGCTGTTAGTCACCTATCACGCCAACATGCGTGACCGGGGAGCGGCTCACCGTCTTGTCTCTTCTCGCCCTCACGACCGGGATCGCGCCGCGTCTCTCCGGGATCGAGGATACCCCACTTGTCCAACGGGCATGCTTCCAAGTCGGCCGTGTTATAGAGGCGCAACATGTGCATGACGGGAGACTCATCAGTGCGCGGAGGAAGGTACGGGGTGTAAAGCGTCCGGTCCTCTTCCGAAGTCAGTCCAAACTGCCATCGCTTGTGCTTACTGTTCGCCAGAATATCAGCCACGATCTCGTTGGTCCTCAGCTCTCCCTTTGCCATGCTGAGGTAGCAGCACACGCTCTTCGCGTTGTTGTAAAATGGCTGCTCGCGCAAGATCCGGGCAACGGCTGCCGCTGTTGTGGTCAGCTCTCCGCAACAAAGCAAAAGCTCACATTGGGACGCAAGCTCCGCCTCCGAGAGACCCCGAAGGGTCTTGAGCATGCTCTTGCGCAGAGCGCTCTTCTGTGCGAAGACGGCGGCCATGGCGTCGTCGTCGTTACTCATCGGTGCGGATAAGTGAGATGGGGAAAGCAAGAGGCCGACTTTGTTCCGTGCCGTCGCGGAATGCGGGGTCCCCGCTATGGCGTAACTCGACTGCGTTTCCGTTCGAGATTTTGGAGACCGTTCGAGATTTTGGAGACCGGACTTATCGTCGGAGCGTCTCTTACCCGGCTTCCTCAAGACACTTACTCGCCTCCTGCAGCTCCGTAAACGGCGGCTGAACAGAGGTGAACACCCGCCGAGATGGTACCCCCACTTCCGAGAACGGTCATCGTCGACTACTATGACTCCTGTAAGCGTACCGTCCACTGTGCGGAGCTGACAACAGACACCAACAACCTCCTTATCCTCTTCACCCAGCTGTATTCTGATGCCGAAGTGCTCCGCAAGGTCGTCGTTATCAAGGCTGACAAGTATGACTGGTAAGTTTCCCCTGAGTTCCCGAACTGACATCAGGGCCACGTTCCAGCGCGAGGTGATTCCCAACACCGACTGTGTCATCCTTTCCCCAGGTCCCGGACGACCAGACCACCCAGCGGTAAGCTCAGTTGCCCTGCCATGAGCTGACGACAGGATATCGGGTTCGGACTGGAGCTCGTCAGAGCGCACCCGGTACCCATCCTCGGCGTGTGTCTGGGGCACCAGGCTATTGGTGTAGCGTTCGGTGGCAAGGTGAGCTACTTTAACGCAGTTCTCAGCTGACGTGTAGATCATGAAGACCCCGAAGATCACGCATGGCCACGTCGTCCGCGTTGTCCCTGTTACCCCTCCGAAGGGCCTGTTTGCGTCGCCTGTGATGGGCTCGGAACCCTTCGAGGCCGTGGTGTACAACTCGCTGTGCATCGACCCGGCGACCGTCCCCGACGAGCTGGATGTCACTGCGTGGTCTGACCCACAGAACGGCAGTGAGCCGACGATCCAGGGCCTGATGCACAAAGAGCTTCCCATCTGGGGCGTTCAGTATCATCCAGAGGTGAGCAGCTTCCCGTCTTCTCGTGTAACTGACTGCAGTCTATCTCATCGACCCACGGCACGGAGCTCCTGCACGCGTTCCTCGACAAGGTGCACGAGCACCACGGTCACCCGCCTGTCTTCCCTCGTCTTGAGCGTCAGCTCGTCGCGGCGTGCACCTACCGTGTTGCCGCGAGTGCGGCGCCAACGCGCGCAGCCTCGCCGGCTCCTTCCCCGACGTCGCCGACGAAGTCTGAGGCGCCGCGATACCTCCTCGAGGAGGAAAGCTTCGGCTCCCTTGGTCAGGATAGGGAGACGGCAGAGGTGTACGAGCGCATGGTGCGGAGTGACGCAAACCGCATCGGCGAGATCTGGCTTGATGGAAAGAGTGTAAGCTTTCGCGATATGTGTATAGCTGACATCAGCCTTCTCGACCGACAACCACCTCACTCGCGGTGCCGAAGTTCGTGCTGACGTACTCGCTCGCCACTCGGACAGTACGAGTGTACGGCGCCGCCGAGGGCGAGATGCGCATCCCGCCGGGCGAGACTTTCTTCTCCTTGCTGGACGGCGCGCAGACTGCCCTCGCACCTGTCTCTGGTGGCGCTGGCGGATTCCGCGGTGGTTGGACTGGCTGGTTCACGTACGAGATGAAGGCGGAGAGTCTGGCCGGCTACAACCTCCCGATCGGGAAGCGGGGACCGGAACGCCTCGATGCTGTGTGGACATGGGTAGACCTGCTGACCGAGCGGGCTGAGGATGGGCAGTGGACGGCGCGGGGTGTCGTCTCGGAGGGTGGCCGCCCGAACTCTCCCCTTCTCGACTGGCTGACTAGCCTCGGCATCACGTTCGGCGTGAAGCAGGTCGACTTCGACGCCTACGCCTCCCAGCTGCGTGAGGTGCTCTCCTCCCCGCCGCAGCAGACTCTCGAGCCGGCACCTGGCTTCCCGCGCTTCAGGCCCCGCGTTAGTGGCGAGGAGCACATGGCGCGAATCGACAAGTGCCGCGACGCCATCTCCGAGGGCGAGAGCTACGAGCTGAACCAAACGACGTCCTTCCTCGCCACGCTGAAGGACGACCCGTACCCGACGTATCTGCGGCTGCGAACGTTCAACCCCGCCTACTACTCCGCGTTCATCCACTTCCCTACGCTCCCGACACCGAAGGGCAAGGGCCTCGCAGTCATCTCTTCGAGCCCGGAGCGTTTCCTCCAGATCACGGAAGGCGAGATCGAGATGCGGCCGATCAAGGGCACCGCACGCCGCGTCCAACCGGGACAGTGTGTCTGCGCCGATGGACGGGGATGCGACGGCAAGGAGCCGGGTAGCGAGGCCTGCGCCGCCGAGGGACGGAGAGTCGACGAGCTGCGCGGGAAGGAGTTATCCGAGGATCTGAAGGAGCGCGCAGAGAACCTGATGGTGAGTCGAGTCGAGTTAAGCTTTACCGTTTTCGTACCAGCTGACTCCAGATCGTCGACCTGATCCGTTCCGACCTGCTCTCGTGCTGTGTCCCTTCAACCGTGACGGTGCCACAGCTGATCGCGCTCGAATCGTACGGCGTGCACAACCTCGTCACGACAGTGCGCGGCCGGCTGGCACCGCACATTGGCCCCGTCGAGGCGACGAAGCGCTGCTTCCCGCCCGGCTCGATGACGGGTGCGCCGAAGCTGCGCACCGTGCAGCTGCTCGACGGTTTCGAGGCTGGCTACCCGCGCGGCATCTACAGTGGCGCACTGGGCTACTTCTCGCTTTGCGGGAGCAGTGACCTCAGCGTCGTCATCCGCACCATGGTGCTGGAGGGAGAGGGTGAGTGAAGCTGGGTAATGTGGCGAAGCTGACGAAACAGACCTGTCCATCGGTGCCGGCGGCGCGATCACTTGGCTCTCGGACCGCGCCGAGGAGTGGAAAGAGGTGCTGACGAAGGTGCAGTCGGTCGTTGGGCCGTTGGATCTGTAGTTCTTGTCCGTAGGTATCTTAGTTTTCCATCAGGTAATCATGTTCTCTTGATCCCAATCTCGAAACGTCTTGCGGTGCCCGCAATCTTATCAGATCTGTCTGGCCCGAAGGCACCACATCCACCAGGGCAAGCTCTATGCGCACCTCTGGTACCGCCAAGACACGGAGCAACTACGCCCTCAGATCTAGCGGATAGACTGCTTAGCAATTCTTCTCGCATGCTTAACTAAGGCTTGCCCGCTGCTTGCAGGGGTGCCGGCGTCTGGCTCTGAAGATTCGGAAGACCCGGCGCCGCCCGCCAAGCGGCGAATCGATGGGCGGAACCTCAGGGACGCACGGTGATTGCCGATCCGACGCTCTGAGGGCTACGACGTCACCGAGGTCCGAGCCATCAGCCTCGCCTGACCCGGCTCTCGCTCTCCATAAATACGACCGGGTTCCATAACCGCCTTCTTACCCTTCCTCCTGACCCGGCTGATAATAGACTAAGACAAGGAAGTCACCATGAGCTCCGAAGCCCCCGCCCCGACCGACCCTAAGCGCTACATTGACGGGTGGGAGAAGAAGTGGGTCGACAACAACATCCACTGGGACCAGGGCAAGAGCCACGGCGCGCTCGTCAAGTTCCTCAACGACGACGCTGAGACGGCAAAGGCGGGCATTCCTAAGGACGGATCTGCTTTCGTGCCGGGTTGTGGACAGGTGAGTCTTCCTCCTGGCCTCGCGCTCGTTCATCTCGTCCACTTCGCCCATACCGAGGTGGGCGCTGGACAGTGTGAAGGGTCGTGCGAAATGAAGCTGTCGATTCAGTGTGTGACACAGCTGACGCCCAGGGCTACGATGTCGACCTCTTCGCGCGCCACGGCCTGGACACCATCGGTCTCGACGTTGCGCCGACCGGCGTAGTTGCCGCGAACAAGTGGCTCGAGTCCCAGCCGCCGCGCAACTCTCGCGCTCTCGTCGTGCAGGGCGACTTCTTCGCGTACAAGCCTGACCAGCCCTTCGACCTGATTTACGACTACACGTGAGCTTTGTTTTCGTTCTCGCTCAGCTGACGATGCAGCTTCCTCTGCGCGCTTCCCCCGGCCATGCGCAAGGACTGGGCGCGCCGCATGGCCGAGCTGTCCAAGGACGCTCCCACTACTCGCCTCGTGACCCTCATGTACCCGCTGAATGGCGACCCGAACATCGGCCCGCCCTTCCGCCTCACCGAGGAGGAGTACCACGAGCTCCTCGGCGACGAGTGGGAGATTACGTGGGAGCGCGCGATCCCCGAGGACGAGAGGCGTAAGGGCCCGCCTGGCGATGAGAAGCTCGCGGTCTGGAAGCGCAAGTAAGGGTGAAGGAAATGCATGAAGTCTCAGTCTAGCTGGTGTCCATGGGGAAGCCGGCGTTCTCGTTGTTGACGAAGGGCTCGGCCCGCACTGACGACAGCTCCGAGCGAGTCGTGCTCAGCCGGTGCTCGAGGAAGGTCGTGCCAGAGCCCATGCCAATCTCGGCCTCCGCCTCGGACTCCGCGTCCGGCTCCATGTCACCGAGCAGCTCCCGCAGGTCGTCCAGCACACCGGTGCCGTCGCTAGCGCCCAGATCCCAGCGCAGGAAGCGCTTCGCCAGGTCCTCGGCGTCCTCGAGCTCCTGCAGGTCGCGCTCCGACAGCCCATCATCGATGAGCTTCGTGATCTGGAACTTGGATAGACATTCGCTGGATGTCAGCTGAGGGAGTGAGTCAAGAGCCAGCTTACCTGACTTGTCGTCCTCGGGCTACTACGGGCTCTGGAATACCTTGTGCTAGAGCGCACTCGGCTGCGTTGGACGTTAGGCAGCGCCGCGGTCGCAGCCTGCGAGTTAATGCCGCTGGGCGTGTTAACTCACTTGTACAGGTACGTCAGCTGCTTCGCGCCCTCGACAAGCACACTCTTCATGTGGCAGTAGATGGTGGGAAGGGACTCGTCGAGGAACTGCTGCGTGAACAGCTCGCTGAGGTCAGTTCAAGGACACAGGAGATCTAACTCACTGATAGTGTGTGAGGACGACAGTTCGGGGGCGAGACTCCTTCAGTAGATGTGTTAGGACGCCAGCCAAGAGCCCCGCTCCATCGCTCGAGTTGGTGCCTGCCGTTAGCTGCTCATGCTGGTATACACAGCTCACCCTTGCCGAACTCGTCGAGGATGATGAGTGATCGGTTCGTGGCGCCACGCAGAGCTTGGGACACCTGGCTCAGATCGATCATGAACGCTGAGGCGGCCTGAGAAGTCAGGTCGTACAAGCCGTGGGATACCTGCCTTGGACGCAGATTCCCTGGTCTGGACACGAGTGAAGACTGTTGTTAGCTTCCCCTTAGGACTAAGGAAACCTCACTCTTGTCACACAGCCCGATCTCTGCACTCTGTGCCGGAACGAAGCACCCGATGTGCGCCATGTACGTGATCAGAGCGACTTGCTTCCCGTACGCGGACTTGCCTGAGCCGTTCGCGCCCGTCACGATCATCTGCTGTCAGTTATGGCTAGAGGCAATAGTGAACCATGCTGCTGAGATCGCTGTCTGTGCCGCCGTGCAGCACAGTGTCGTTGTCGATGTAACCCGTGTGGCAGTTGACGGCGTACAGCGGATGAATGCCCTTGCGAATCCTCAGCACAGGCTCTTCTTTCATGACTGGTCGGCGGAGATCCAGGCGTTCAGACGCATCCGCAAAGGCAAGGAGGCTGAGAGTTTCAGTTCGAGTATTCGCGCAATAAGCTGACCAATCGAGCTCTGCCAGCGTGTCTCCAATTCCGAGGATGCTCTCCTCGACTTGGTCGATGCGTTCGGCGAGTTTCTGCACCCATTCAATTTCTCGGTCTGCCGTCAGATAAAGCAGACAAACCACCATCTCACCAATGATGATGTTCTGGAGGTCGCCGAAGTGTTCGTCGAGCCGGTGCATCTCCGGCGTCTTGTAGTAGATGACCTCGTCGGTGCTGAACTGCTGCTCCCAGTCGGGCGACACAGCGTCGAGGTCCTTCACGTCGTGCGCTGTTACCATGCACCCCAGCTGGGGAAGGTAGATGACATTGATCGTGGTGCAGAAGTCGGGTGACACTCGTGGCACAAGTCCGGCAGAGACGCGATTCTGGGGTGAGAATGAGGACGATTGCGAGGTCTCACCAGCAACGGCTCAAGACCTGGACGTCAGTTGCAAAGCGACGGCATCAACCTACCGGCATAGTCTTCCCGCCACTGGTCGAGCTCCTCGTCAATCTGGCTGCGGATGCACACTCCTCCTTCATCTCGCGATGCGTCCCAGTCAATCTGGAGTGAGCTTGGCCCAACGGTATACCTAGCTTACCAGTCGCACGGTGTCAAGATGAAACAGCTTTACGGCCTCGGTGAGGCTGCCCGCTAGGTGCTTGACAACCTTCAAGTCCGCCTGGAGGCCGATGACGACGAGCGCCTCGCTGATGGCTTCGGCGGCGTTCAGAGTCTGAATGGTGTCAGCTTCCCTTTCCCCTAATGAAGCTCACATCCACCAGGTCTTTCCAATGGCGGTACGACGCCCTGCCACTCTTGATCATGTGCAGAAACTTGACCGGATTCTTGACGCCCTTGAGCTCCTTCTTGACGAGCTTGCGGAGCTGGCTCTGCTCCGTTGCGCAGAAGGCTTCGACGGCGTCGTGCCGCTCCTTAATTCGGGGGATGTTGATCAGCGGCCGCAGAAGCCAGGTGTGCAAGAGCTTGCGGCCGAGGGGCGTCACAGTTGTGTTCAGGAGCGCTGCCGTGAGCTGGAAAGGAGGCAGAAAAGCTCACAGTACAGAGACAAGCCAGCCATGTGCTGCTTCGAGTGCATGTAGGCGTGTGTCTCGATATCGAAGATGGCGAGCGAGCTGGACGTTAGCCATGGCGCAGGAGAAACGTACGTCAGGGCGTCCTCGTTGATGTACATGTGTTGGTCGCTGGGGTTAGCTATTATGGATGGCCCAGTAAGCTCACATGTCCATGCTGACGACCGAGGAGAGGTTGAACGCGAGTGCGTCTTCCCCGAGATCGTCCGCCTCATTCGTGACGAGGTAGCCAAGCAGTGCGCCCGCAGCACACACCTGTTGTCAGCTACCAGTCTAGGCTTTTGGCTCACAGCAAACGGTGCGTGGACATTGACCCTGCAGCCCATCTTGAGCAAACTGAGGCGCATTTTCCCCATACCGTGGTCGAGCTCCTCGTGCACGAAGTCCTCGCTCTCCTCGTCCAGCAGTGCCGGGTCGCCCTGGCTCACGGACCAGTCGCTGACGGCGCGCTGCTCCCGTGGCAGCCTAATAGCTGAGACGTAGTACAGCGCCGCGGCGTGCTGAAACTTCTTCGACGGGAGGAGCACAAGCTTCGTGGCTGGGTATGATGTGCCTGCTTGTCAGTTTGTCGGACTCAAGTGGAACCCACAGTACTCCTCGACGGCGTTGGTCAGTTTGTCGGGCGCACCAGTGCTGAGCACAACTTCTTGGGGACGGAACTGCTCCAGGACTGCATGTCAGTTCGAATCAGCGGTCCGCAGAACTGACGCAGAACGGCGAGATCCCACGCCCACGTATCCTTCGTGTCCTCGAGGACCTTGAGCGTCCGCGTCTCGGCCTCGTAGAAGGCAGCGCCAAGAGAGCAGTTGCCTGATCCATGAAGCGAGAGGGCCTGGGTGATGGTTAGAAACTGTGCAGTTGTGTAAACCTCACCGTGTACCTGTCGTCGTTAGGGAGGTCGCCCTCACCGTCTTCAGGTGGATCGGGAACGGGGCGGAGAGATGTGATAGTGTTGTCACGCGAGGAACGAGTGGGAGGCTGTGCCAGCTGAGAGCCGGTCGGGGAAGACGACTGGCGGGGCGCGGCTTGAAAGCGAGACGGACCAGCGACCATGGACTCGGGAGTGGCGGGCTCGACTCTGCGGCGAGCGAGCGTCGAGGGCCCAGGCGAGCCAACGCCGTCGAGCTCGCGGGCTGGTCGCTTGCCCTTGCGGTCCATTGCGGGAAAGTGTGCAGAATGTAAAGTGAGTTCGAGGAAGACAGGTGATCAGGCGGTTGCGCGAATCCAGTCAGCCCGCGAGTGATCGGCGCGCCAGATGGTCGGAGGAAGACGCCCCTGCTGCGGTGAGTGGCGAGGAAGACACCCGCCTCAGTCAGTGTGATCAGCCAATCTATGAGATACTAATGCATGAAGCGGCCCTGGGCCTCTGTGGAAACTACAGCTATACAGCTCTTTGCTCGTTTGATATGTGCTTTTGTGTTGTTGAGTTCTTTGCGTTGGTGTGGGTGTCCCTCGGTGTGCTGGGTCCAGTGTCTTTAGGCGCCGTTCAGGACGACCTTGCCGTCGGCTTGTGACGGGTCGCTCGCGACGCCGTTCGCTGCTGATGCGTACGCGGCCTTGGCTGCGTCGCTGGGAGGGGGCACGCCCTCGAGTCCGGGAGGCGGCTTGACGTCCGCCACGGCGGAGGCGTCGTTCGGCGCAGGGTCAGCGCCCGTCGCAGTCGGAACGGGCACGGCGCCGTTCGGGTCGGGCTCCGCCTTGGACCGCTTGCTCGGGCCCTGCTCGTCGGTGATCTCGCCGGCAGATTCACCAGCCTGTCGTGAGCCTGTCTGCTCCTCAATGGCCTCGGCCTCGGCCGCGCTACCCACCTTCTCCTGCTGTACTCGCTTGCCCTTCTTCTTCTTCGGGGGCTGTCCGTCGGGGAAACAGAACGAGGGCAGCTCGGACCTGTACTCGTTAGCTTCAGCCTGGAGCCACTTCAGCTTACCTCTTGCAAGGACGCAGGATGACGCTCATGTCCTGCTCGTTGTACTTGTCCCACGACTGGCAGGCAAAGCAGAAGCGCTTGCTAGCGTAGTATAGGTTCAGTTGTCGGGGTTGCTGACCGTCCTCTGTCACTGTCAGTTATCACCGCAGGGTGTACGAAAACTCACTCGGCTTCTTCTCAATGTCGAGGCCGATAAAGAAGTTCTTGGTGTACACCTTGGTGTGCTCCTTGTCGGCGTAGTCCTCCTCTTTCCGCATCATGGCTTCGAGCGGCAGCTCGCCCTGGGACGCCTGCGCCTGCTCCTCCTCGTTCAGGCAGATGTATGTCTTCGAGATGCCGTTAACCTGAGGGTGTGCCAGGAGCACGTTGTCGGTCATCTCCAGGTCCTGGACGAGCGTCCTCAGCCTTGACTCGACGGTTCCGCTCCTGAATGTCAGCTCTACTTCGCGTGGCCTGCAGCTCACCAGTCCTTCAGGTCCTGCGAACTCGAGGCAGAGGCAACGACCTGCACGTAGGTTCGGTAGAGGGAGAAGAAGTCCACTGGCGTGAACAGCTCAACCCAAGACGAGCCGGGGTTGTTCACGATCTTGTCCGTGATCTGCATGGCTGACTGTCAGCTGGGAAACTCTTGACAGCTCTCACCTCGCAGCATCTCGTTCTTGATGATGGTCATCGTCGACTGGGTGATGTTGTGCGTCGAGCACATGGACGGGTACGCCGGCGTGATGACGGGCATCCTGTGGCCCATGTCGTGTCGGTTTGTCTGAAGTCAGTGCCTTCAGCTGACGTGTTACTCACTCGGGGGTTCCACACAGAGTGGGTCATGTTCGGCGGACCAGCGTCGATGCGCTTCAGCAGCACAGGCTGGGGCCAGCCCCTGGAACATCAGCTCACTGGGCTACTGTCTTTGAGCGTACCATTGGTAGTAGATCGGGAAGAATTTGGAAACAATAGTCGAAGGAGCGGCGTTCGGGTACAGCTGGCAGATACGCGCAGTGAGCAGGGCCCAGGCGACACCTCCCGGGAAACCTAACACGTTCGCGTAGATCCCTCGCTCTGTATCGTCAGCGATCGGCATAAAGGATGTGCTCACTCTTGGCCCATAACCTGATGGTGCGGAGGGCAGTGCGGAAGGTAGCAACGTCGGGGACGAGGTTCAGGATCATATCCGTCACTCGAGGACCTGGGTGTCAGTTCGCCCCATAAACAATAACTCACCGTTCAAACTACGCTGCGAGGCGTCGTCTACTCCACGCAGAATCTCGTCCTTCTCGATGTCGAGCTTGTCGCCAGCCTCGGGAAGGTTGACACGGGCGAACAGCAGATCGACCTCGACACCGGAGATGACAGTCTTCATGACGGGGACGAAAGCGGACTCGACGGCCTGGTTGTCAGCTACAATCCCTGGAAAGTGAGCTCACCGAAATCTCCGTGCACGCCGGCCAGTCGCGGAGCATCTGCTGGAACTCGCCGAAGAAGTGCTCGCGGTAAACATGCTTGGGGCAGACGCAGATGGTATCGATATCGGATCCGGGACCGTGGACGCCAAGTCTGAAAGCTGTCAGCAATGATCGTGCACATCCAGCTTACCTGTAAGAACCGGAAGTGTAGATGCGACCTCCGGCTTCTGTGGCGACCTTCTCACTGAGGCCGTTCTTGATCGATACGTCATGCACAAACTTGGTGACAAGCTGGGCGATGTTGGACAGCAGCTTCTCACTGTTCTGTCAGCTTTGCGAGGTGAAGGGTCAGCTTACCGGACTTTGCGCTCCTGCTCTGACTCAAACTGGTTTAACGCGACGAGGTCGGCCATCAAGGCTGGGGTTAGTGTGACCTCATCCTGTGACTCACCCTCGCTCGCCTTGACATCTGCTTCCTTGGGGGGATCCAAGCTGATCGGTGGTGTCACACCGAGCATACGAACTTCCCCATTTCTGTTGTCAGCTTCAGACGTACGTCCACCTGTCAGCAACATACCCGGACATGATTGCGTGGGGATGGCAGGCAGGTGCGAGCGTGATCGGTGGGGCTGGGCAGGCGGTGCGAATTTGTCAGAGCGTTCTTTGCGTCAGGTTCCGGCGCCAGCGCTGTTGCACGGTGTGGTCTCGCTGGTCTCGCTGTGCTGGGTTGGATGGGCCCAGTCGTTCGAGTGAGAGAACAAGAGAGTCGGTGTCCACTAGCGATCCGCAGACCGTCATTGTTAGGTGAGCGCTCGCCGCAGACTGCCTCCACCCACGCGCCGGAAGCAAAACAACACCAGCCTGGTAATGTGACCTTGGGTGTGGCGGCGGTGCGAGCCTGGTGTGATGAGCGTAAGACTCCGGCATGCGTTTCACAATGCTCGGCGGCTGACGCGTGCACGCATTCGAGATGCATGGGGCTTCCAGAAGCTCTTCTTCTGGGCTTGTAGACCGAGTGCCTGTTGGCACCGGAGAATAACAACAACAAAGACAGAGGTCGCAGCCACTCCTCAATCAACCCAGATCAGACTGATTCTCTATTGTGTTGCATATGCTTTTATGTTTCTAAAAGGAGACCGAACGCGTGCCGCTCTAAGCGTAGACCTTCTGGCCGTCCGTGTCGTGCTCGCGGGCGGTGCCGTCCCACTCAGGGACGACGTAGGACCAGTCACCACGCTCGACCTTGCCGCGCTGGATGCCGGTCATGGCGTCACGGATGAGCTTGATGAGGGGGTTCGAGGGGATCTCGTAGTCCTTGTCCTGGTAGCGGATGAGGGAGATCATGGTGACGACGACACCGGTGCCGCATCCGAACATGCCGACGAGCGAGCCGTCCTGCGAGCCCTCGACGATCTCGGCCATCGGGATGTCGCGCTCGACGACACGGATGTTTTTCGGCATGCCGGGGAGGGGGAACTCGGCCTTGCCGTCGGCGTGCTCCTGGAGTAGTTCGATGATCGACGCACGCGTGACACCCGGGAGGACGATGCCGTTGTCGAGGCCCATGGTCGTGAACTCGAGGAAGCCGTCGGCCGCCTTCTTGATAATCCACACGTTCATGGCACCAGCCTCGGAGATGTAGTGCTGCTTGCCGTCCGAGTGGAGCCAGAGCGACATCTGGAATCCAGGCTTCTTCGCAACAGACACAGTACCGTAGTTGGCACCGAGCTTGTACGAGCCGTGGCCTCCGGGCCAGGCACGGATGAACTTGTCGCAAGCGTCGAGCTTGAGACCGGGGCCCTCAGCGGAGGAGTAGAGGCCCTTGCCGAGGTTGGCGGAGGTGACGATGTAGAGGAGCGCGCTGCTAGCGTAGGCGTCCTCCTTGATACCGAACGACTCGGAGGTCTCGATGATGGTGGGGCGGATGTAGAGGTTGTCACCGTCGCCCTTAGGAACGATAGGGTTCTCTGCGCACGGTCAGTCTGAGGCACTATCGACTCAATCGCAACTCACCGAGGGCAACGAGCTTGGAGAGCAGCTCAAGGAGCTCCTCGTTGTCCCAGTCGTACTGAGGTATGTTAGCAAGCTGAAAGTGACACTTAAACGCACAGGAAGACCAAGACGGGCGGCAGAGCGCTTGAGACGGTCGAAGTTCTTCATGGGGCGGAAGAGACGGAGCTTGTCTGACAACGTCAGCCGAAATTGCGATGCGATGTCTTACCATCCTCGTCCTTGTAGCACTTCATTCCCTCGAAGCAGGTGACGGCACTGCGGGTCAGCTTAGGTCCGGCGGCCAACGCAGCTGTGTACGCACTACTGGAGAACACCGGCGAGGGGGTCGAGAGAGAGCTCGGCGCGGGGAACGATCTTGGGCTGGCCCCATCCGGAGGTCTGACAGATTAGTACAGCTGACTCTACTTGCTTGCAAAAGACATACGCGGTTCCACTCAACAGTCTGGCAGGTCAGCAAAGGCGTCTCAGCGGTTAATGACGACATACGAGCATGTACCTGCCGTAGGCCTCCTTGCCGGGAGCCGGCTGGTGGCTGGGGGAGACCGGCGAGAAGTAGAGGGGCGACGCCTTGAAGGGAGCCTGCTGAGTCGACATTTTGATGGAGAATCAGGTGGAGAGAAGAAGTCAGGAGTCCGAAGGGTCAAGGCTACTGTTGTGCGTAGACGTTGCGGCGTTCACTGGAATGGTAGGCTGCTGCTCGGCAGGACCTTGTCGACTCGGAAATTCAAGACTCGGATCAATCACAACTCGATCCCAACTCGAGAAATAATGGAGCCCCAACCTGGACACGTGGGTGGGCGCCTACCACCATCTCTGACGTCGGCCAAGTCACATGACGAGCTGGCCTCTGAGTACTCTTTGCGGGTCGCAATTGATGCAGCAATTGGCTTCCAACTTTGAGCTTCCACAGTTGGGTAAATCTTGCGAGTTGCTCCGTTGGGCGTCCGAAACTGGTGTGGGAGCAGTGGCTGGTAAACAGGGTTGAGGGATCGGCATACGCGGGTGTCGTGTACCGTCCCGGAGTGGGTGCTTAAGTGAAGAACTGAAACGCAAAGCGATGCTCATGGTGTCCGTACCGTGTCGCAATCCGGTACGTCTGGAAGTGGAAGTGTCGTCGCACATCCCTGCTGCTTCGGGATGTTATGGCCACTGCCAGCTCGGAGGCTTCAGGCTTATTCCTGTTCCGAGTTCTGAAACACGACGCTTCCTCTGGGCTGCTCGTCGGGACAGGTGGCTGCGACATCGCGACCAACGTGTCCGCAGGCGCCAGCATTAAGCTTCGAGGCTGCTGGGCCTCGATGCCGCGAGCGTGCATTGCTCTGACACATGACACAGCAGCCGCCTCGGCCGCGCCCAAGGTCCGCGTTCCAGTCTCCCGTACCCGGTCGTACCGGTCGCTCTGGGCGTTCCGATCTCCGAGATGTCATTCTGGATAGAGGCACCTTTTACCTTTTAGAGTTCACATGTCCTGAACGATTACCACACTCAGCCTTACAGGTCTCGACAGACCGCCTCACAACTCTCTCTCTCACTCGGGCAACTCAGGCTGCGCCGGCGTGGTTCACTCCGCCACCGCCACGGCGAAGCCAGTGGCCGCCATGGGAGGGACCGTTGCTGAATGGGTTTCCTTTGAAAGCGGAAGCTGAGTTCCAGAGCATTTCAGATGCAGTGCAATCGTGGGTTGACAGGAACGAGGCGTGCAGCGTGTAAGCAGTGCCCGGCGGCACGGATCCATTCAGGTCGAGGAAGGCACAAGATGCACACGAGGGATGATAATGCAATAATGGGCTGTGTGGTGAGTGAGGCGGGAGCGAGTGGACGGGACGCGTCGACAGGAAAACATTGCAACGCGCGCGTCTCAATGTGAACTGTGGAACAGCGGGGCCCTAGATTCATCATGTCTTGCGAGTGCGATCGCCGCGGAAAAGCATAAAGAACGCACGAAACGCCACGCACGACGCGACGCGCGATGCGCCGCTATTCCCGGATGCGCCGGTAAGCCGGTTGAGGTACACACCACCTGCGGCCACCTGGCCAGGGAATGCACACCCACACGGCCTTGTCATGCCAGCCAAGCAGCCAACAGAGTGTGGTGATTCGACGTCCCATGTCTGTCGCTGGTGTGCTGGTGCTGGCTGGACGGGGCTGGGCAGAGCAAGCACCGAAATGGAGGGATCTTATTGGCGCCCCTCGCTTTCGTCGCAGACCGGTCAGGCAGGTGTTTGTGCCTCTGGCGGCGTGGGCTGTGTGGGTAGGCGTGGTACGCCCCTGGGATGGAAAAGGTGAAATTGGATAGAGGAAGGATCGAAGACTACTCGGTGGCCACGGTCAGGTCGCGCGGCCGTCTCCTCGTCCCTTGGTCCCTTGGTCCCTCGGCCCACGCGCCCGGCGGCTAAGGACTGGCACCCAATACCGAACATGTCGAGCGGCCGACTGGGAGCATGCCACTGGCACCAGGTCGACAGGACAGGAGCCAGTGCCAGAGCCAGGACCCAGGAGCAAATGAACCAGCGAGCGAGGCAGCAGAGCCAAGGCGGCAGACCGCAGGAACCCAGAGTGTCAGGGACGAGCCAGACTGCGCCCTGAGCGCCCTGGACGTCCTTGCCTCATGAGGCTTCGGACAGAGTTGCCTGCTCGCTCGCAGTCCTGAGGGACGCAAGGCTCAGGCGGGATGCCTGTGCGCCCGTCGCGATCCGCCCGAGCGCATGGCATGGCTTTGGATCACTCGAGGTCAGTCAGGTCAGGTATACCCCTGGCTCCTTGCCCCTCGTCCATTCCCCCCCGCCCCCGCCMCTCATCAACAACCGCCAGCCCTGCTCTCCCCTCCCTGGGCCCTGCCGCTGCGTGCTCGACTCCAGCTCACAGCGCTCACAGCCCAGCACCCAGCAGAGCACCCACCCACCGCGCACCGCACCTGGCTCCTAGGTCCTTGCATCGTGCAGTGACACTGACCAACACCCGCCGCACTCACGCACTTACTCACACCTAATCACTCATCCATCAATCCATCCTCATTCTCCTTGCCATCCTTCCTCCATCCATCCTCGCCCCTGTCCCCTCCATCTCATCCTCCGTCCCCGCCGCCATCAGCTCCCGCACAACCCGGCACACATCGATCTCGCTGCATCCAACACTGCTCGCCCCTCAGACTCTGTTGACGCTTCGGACTCGGTAACCCCCCTCGCCGCGCGGTCTTGCACCTCCCATCCACTCGAAGCATCCCTCCATCTCATCCTCCCTGTCGACTTCCTTTTCTTCTCCTTCGACCCTGTCATCCCTGCATTGTCGTTGTTCGAGTCGAGTACGCAAGACCCACGCACATTCTATCCGCCGGCCAGACAGAAGCGTGACGTGAGAAACCATCACCACTTTGGCCCTCAAGAATCATCAGCTTAGCAACCCGTGCGCATCGAGGGCAGCAAAGGACGTTGAATCTCCACCGTTCTTCTCCTTTATTGCATACAGGGCGCGTAGAGAGTCTTCGGAGGGAGCGCGTTATTGTCTCCCATCGCGTTAGGCTTCCTGACCACCCAGTCCTCAACAAAGACACCCGCGATATCATCTACTGCGCGCGCGTCTGTTTACTCATCGTCGACTCTGGTCCGACATCATCTCCATCCACACGCGCAGACTTCTCAATAGGTCGCCATCGCATCGCCTTTGAGCCGTCTTGCAGCTATGACCACTCCACCGCCCTCATTACCGTCGCCGACGCCTTCGTCGGGGTCGTCCCAAACTAAGCCTCAATCGTTCTCATCCATCGTTGCTCTGCAACCTGGCGCGTCCTCCACCGGCGCAACGTCGCCATCCGGAACCAACAACTCCCTAGGCAACTCTGGGGAGGGCTCTGCTCAGGCTGACACTGCTTCTGACTCGCCTCATGACGAGACCCAGCAGACGCCGTTGGCTGGACCGTCCCACAACTACGGTCAGAACGCGCCGTTCCTCCCTCAAGTCACTGCATCGCCACCTCTTCATGCCCCGCAATACGTTCCTCCCGCCCAGCACGCGATGGCTCCGGATCCCATCCACTCGCTCTCGCTGGCCGGTCAGCCTGGAGGATCGGTCTGGTCCCCTGGCTGGCGTCCCGGTCCTGGTGGCCCCGGTCCCTCATACCCTCAAGGTTACGGTCGCGGCGGATCTGCCAACGGCCATCTCACACATCAGCTGCCGCCTAACCCTATGGAGGCGTACGGCTCTGGTTCAAGGCAGTCTATGACTTCAACTCCTGGTGCCGGGCAGTTGAACGGTAGCAGCAGCAGTCACGGCGGACGTTCAACTTCGCAGCCTGGCGAGCCAAGAGACCGCCGAAGAGACCGCCATCGCGAGGAGGAAAGCCGCGAGCGCGACGACGAGGAGGTCATCAGCACGATCTTCGTCGTCGGATTCCCGGACGACATGAGTGAACGCGAGTTCCAAAACATCTTCGCGTTCGCGCAAGGCTTCGAGGCCGCCACCCTCAAGTTCCCGTCCGGATCGCGTCGCGAGCCTCAAGCGGCTGCTCTACTCTCGGAGCTTCAGCATCTTGCAGCCAACCAGGCTAACATCCCTGGCGGCTCGGGTTCAATGATGAACGCTGAGCACCCGGATCAAACCCTTGAGGACTCCTTTGGGGGTCTGAACCTGCAGACGCAATCCTCGTCCGCTTCGAATACGCCCTCTGCCGCCATCTCTCTGACGCCCTCTGCCCCCACCGGCCCCCAACTTGGCTCAGCGATCCCTCCTTCCGTGCCCCCTCGCCGCCAGACCATTGGTTTTGCACGCTTCAAGACGAGGAATGATGCCATCGCCGCCCGCGACCACCTTCAGGGACGGCGCATCGATCCGCTCACCGGTGCTACCCTCAAGGCTGAGATGGCGAAGAAAAATCTTCATACCAAGCGCGGTCAGACAAACGACGACCTTGTGGGCATGCTTCTGCGGTCAGGCCGCCTGAGCCAGCTTGTCACTCAGCAGGCGCAAGCACAGGCGCTCAACCCGGCCGGCGTCACCTCCGGTTCTGCGACTGGCCCGGGTTCCAACCTCGCCCCACCCGGTCAGCTCCCCGGTCAATCCGCCAAAGAAGCCTGGGACGCTTGGCCCTCGCCCGCCCAGGCCAACTCTGACGGCAAGATGGAGAAGCTGCAGCCGCCCAACCTCAGCTCCCAGGGCGGTGGGTCCTCTCAGTCGACCGCTTCTGGTTCGCCGCCCATGTCGGTCAAATCTCCGAACACCCGCCAGACGGACAGCAAGGCGCTTCTCGCCCTTGCCGAGGAGACTGACGACATGGAGCCTTGGTCCGTCGGTGCGGTTGGAATGAACAGCGTTGGTCTCGACTACCACTCCGGCGCTGGCAACGCTGGGGCGCCTCGCTCCGTTCTTGGCCCTCTGTCGCCTGGAAACCTGAATGGACCGGGAGTTCACAGCCCCCAACACCCTGGGCTGGGCGGGTTTGGCGGCTTCGGTCAGCATGGGGGCGGCAACTTCGGCTCCAACGTTGGATACCACGAGGGCGGCATCGACCCTCGCAGCCTCGGCATCGGTGCCAACATGAACCCCGCCGACCAGAACCCTCCTATCAACACTCTCTACATCGGTAACTTACCGGCGATCTCGCCTCCTACCCACCCTCCGAACTTCCTCGAGGAGTCCCTGAGGGCCTTGTTCCAGCGCCGTCCCGGATTCAAGCGCATGTCTTTCCGCCAGAAGATCAATGGGCCCATGTGCTTCGTTGAGTTCGAAGACATTCCTTACGCTACCCAGGCTATGAGGGAGCTCTACGGTAACACTCTCAGCGGTCTCGTCAAGGGTGGAATCCGCCTCTCGTACTCCAAGAACTCCCTTGGTCAGCGGGGCAACTCGCACCAGCAGGCCATGAACCAGTCCATGTTCGGCGGCATTGCTCACACTGTGGCTCTCGCTGGCATGTCCTCTGGTCCTTCCGGAAACCAGATGGGACCCAACCCCGGAGGCTACGCTATGGCTGCCTCTCAGCCTGTGCCTATCGGTCCTCCGAACGCCCAGGGTGGACCCTCGAACAATGAGCGTCGTCCTTCGGAAGCCCCTTCCTCGCTGTCGCCCACAGCCCAGCCCTTCAACGCTCCTCTACCCACCTCGCCTAGGTCGCAACGTTACTACGCACCTGGCGAGCAGCGTCCACCAATCTCGTCAACGCCTTCCTCGAGTAACGTCCCGGGATCGTCCGCCATTCCTTCGAAGGGCGACGCCAGCAACGCTTTCTCCTCCTTCGCTCCGTCGTCCGCGGGCCAGGGCGGTTTCTCATCCCCCGTCTCTTCGCCCATCCGGACGCCGGCGTCTCTCGGCTGGGTCTCCTCTGGTGCTAACAGCAACAACGCCAACAGCACTTCGGCCAACACCTACGGAGCGTTTGACGCCTTTGCGATTCCGCCTCATGGTCTCGGTTCGCTGAATGGAGCCGCCAACGCTTGGAACCAGAACTCGAACAACACATCAGCTTAACACATTCGATCGCGATACCCTCCACGAATACCAACCAGTACACTTTTCTCTCTTGGGTCCCTGTCACCAAACAATCATGTCACGGCTAGGCTTCAGCTTCAGCCTATTCATATAACAAGCGCATACGCCTCCATTTTTGCACCGTAACTCCAACCATCAATCGTATTCTCGCATCGTAATCCAACTTACAAGCGTCATCGCCTGTCACCGGCCTCACACTTCCCTACATATTGTCATCTTGCCATAAGTCTCATTGCTGGTGATCACATCAATCGCATCACCCTCATTGCCCCATCGATTCAACCCAACCCATGCCATCTCTGTTTCCGAACTCCGAACCTTTCGTGCATGCATCTCACAATCTTGCATGGACTCATATCATTGCGCCTCAATCCACAGATGTTGAAAGCTCTACCGTAGATACCACACGCTGCAGTTAAATTCCCGGCTAAGCTGGTCTTTTCCTTTCACATGCTAGCGTACGTAGACGATGTATCTGTCCGCATTGGAGTTCACAACTGCCTTGTCACACTGGTTGCAGCCTGCATGGACATGAGGTGGGACGTGGGACGTACGCATCGAGACAGTGCGCAGCAGGGGCAGTGCCACAGCTCGATTAGGGGTGGGGCCAAAGAAGTTTCACCTGTTTCGAGTTTCTGAGATCGGTCCTGACATCTTCCGACTTTTCCTAGATACTCAGCAACACCCGTCATCCGCCATGGTTCGTTATAAGGTTCGCCAGACTCGCGGTACGTATAGATTTGGTGGTCTTATGATAGCTGACGCGATCTTTCTGTCTTTCTTTTCGCCCAATCTGATTTGCACCCTACGAACGACGCTCACATGATATCTTCCTTCCTCCGTTCCTCCGATCACTCGCGCGCCGACCTCAATGGCCACCTGATGTACGATCAAACTCCCGGTTGGTTGTGAATGTCTTCGTCTTCTAATGTGGTCAACTCGGTCCCCTTCTCTTTCGCTTCACCGGCTTTCTCTGATTGTTTCCGACAACCGGCTTCGACGCGAACGTGTATGTTGACTGTTACTTCCTGGCTCGTCTTGCAACGTCGATCCGCAACTACAGAGGCTGTCAAGATTCCCTGTGCTACGGAGATTGCCGCTCTCCTCATGTGCTTCTCTGCGACTGGCGACATTCGTGCGTCCTCCGAGGGTGCCTCGGGCTGCGCCTCGGCCATGCGGGGTCTGCACAAGTGCATGGAGAAGGGCGGCGGCGGCGGCAAGGGCAGGGCAAGCTCGGTGAGTGTTTTCGGGGAGACAGGTGACGGTGAACGTGTGTCTGGCATAACGTTGGCCCGCTCAGCAGACCCAGAGACCGTTGCAGCTACGCCTTGTGCAAGGGATATAGCTAACACGCAGATCAACTACCTGCTCACCAAGGTGCGATAATTGCATCTCTTTCATCAGCGTCGAATCACCCACTCCACTCTGGACTGTATTATCATGCACTGCATAGCTATAGCACGTGCGGAGACGCGCAGCGTAACCTGTATATTGAACTGACTTGACCCAATACTGAACTCAATTATCACCGTCTGACCGCTTGTGCCGATTCCATGCAATACATGAAGATGGTACTACTGTTACAGAGTCTATAGCCGAGAGAGACCAGAAAACTACTTGAAGCGCTTGTACGCGTGCTTCTCGTACTCCTTGACCTTGAGGGTGCGCTTCTTGGGGAGGTGAGGGACACGGGGCTCGACAAGAGCACGGCGCTGGAGGGCGAGGAAGCGATCCTTGAACATGTTGCCCTCGGGCTTGACCTGGCGGAGCGACTCGGCGAGATCCTCGCCAAGCTGGACGGGGACAGCCTGCTCGGGCACGCGGAACTTGCCGACCTTCTCGCCGCCAGCGTATCCGGCGCGCTCGCGCTTCTCCTTCGCGAGCTGGCGGAGGCGCTTGGCCTCCTCGATCGCCTTCTGGCGGGCCTCGACGGACTTGCCCATGCTCTTCGCGCCGGGGATAGCCTTCTCGAGCTTCTTCCGCCGGGCCTCGTCCTTCTGCGCCTGCGCCGCCTCCTTGGCCCGCTTGGCCTTGTTGCGCTGCGCCTGCGTCTTGCGCTTCGTCGGCTTCTTGACGAGCGCCGGTTCCTCGTCCTCCTCGCTCTCCTCGTCCGAGTCGACGCCGTCGCCACGGCCAACAGCCATGCCGTCGACGTGCGTGTCGGAGATCTCGGCATCGATCATCCTGCGGCTCGCGACGACCTCGCCAAGCAGACGGAGACGCTCCGCCTCCCGCTCCTCGGCGGCCAGGCGCTTGCGCTCCTCCTCGGCGGCGGCCTCGATGAGCTTCGTGTGAGCCTCGACGGCGGGGTTGTAAGAAACACCAGCGACAGGGAGGTCGGCCGCGAGCTGGGCCGCGGCGATCTCCAGCCGCTGCTGGCGCTGCTCCTCGATCGTCTGGGGCGCCTTCACGCGCGGCTTGACCATGCCCTCAACGCCGAAGCCGTCCTCGGGAAGCTCGACCTCCTCCTTCTCCTCCTCTCCCCAGGCGTCACGGAGCTTTGACAGATCGGTCTTCCGCACGTCCGCGCTCGTCTTGTCGTCCACGGTCCGGCGGGCGATCTTGCGAATCCTCGCCTTCTCCTTCGCAGTCACGTCTAGCTTCTTCCGCGGCGCGACGGCGCGAGACGTCAGAGACGGCATCGCCGACTTCTCGTTCAGAACCGCGAGGGAGCGCAACGGCTTCTTCACGCGCTGTCTTCGGCGCACTGAGGTTAGCTCTTCCCGCCAAGGTGTATAGCTTACCCTCGACGTCTCCGGTCGTGTCGATCGTGAACAGGTCACCGTCCGTCTTCTTAGAGTACGAGCCGCCGGTCAGGCGCTCCTCTGCACGCTGAGCCTCAAGCGCCTGCTCCACAGGGCGGATGTCGACGTTCTTCCTCCATGCCTTCTTGCCCTTGCGACTGGTCTGGGAGAGCTGCGCCGGCGCGCCGATGTCCTCGAGCTTGGTAGCCGCCTTCTCCTCGCCCTTGCCCTTGCCCTTGGCGGGGCGGTCGTAGGGCTTCGAGGCTTTCGAGGCCTTGGCCTTTGCCGAAGTCTTAGTCGTCGACGGCATTTTGGTGGTGTGTGTTGTTGATCTATGCACCGACTGCCTGGTGCACGACTATGACGGTCAACAGCGCCTGCAAGCCTGATCTCGAAATCTTGCCGTCCCTAGGTGGCGACTGAAATCTGGGATGCGGGATTAATGGCGAGAAATTGGCGGAAGAATATTCGGCTCACCGTACACTGGAAACAGGCGAACCACCACAGACGCCTTGCGTCGGAGCCTTACGGGACCAGTTCGGGCGCACCAACCAGCGAACCAGGTGCGTCCCAAGCCAGAGCACTGCTCAAGCCGAGTTGCTTGCACTTCACCACTCTACCTCACCACTCTCTCTGTCCAAGCAAACATGTGGCCCCTCAACGGTGAGCTTGAACCTCCCCAGTGTAGCTAACAGACAGCTCAGCCCCACATCAAGGAGCGCCAGATCGCCCTCCAGGTGCGTACTGCGATCGACGGGACTCGGCTCGGCGGAGAATTTGGAACGGAACGCGGAGAACGAAGTAGAGATGGGACATGAGCGCAGGCGTAGCGCGGGTGGGCGGACACGACATGGAAGGAAGACGACGGACGTTGTCCAAGGAGGAAGAAGCAGAGACGGGCGAGAGCGAGCGAGTCCCGGAGTCGACAGAACGGAGCGCCCGGAATGTCGAGATTGACTTCACAGAACCTTGCCGGCAAGGAGCCCGTCTACCTCCGCAAGCCTGGATCCAAGCTCTACATGGGTGAGTTGCGCGCTGCGTGCTGCTGGAATACGTGCTGATACATGCCCTCTCTTTGCGCTCTGCCCGACCTCCGTTACTTCCTCAATCCTCGATCTCTTGTCCGCGAAATGAACCCCGCGCTTCTCCGTTCAATCCATATCCGAACGCCGTCATCGACTCCTGACTCCGAATCATCATCTCGCGACGTCTGTGCCCTACGAATGCCTACGCCTACGCCGTGCGGCTTGCCTCTCGCCTTGATGATTCGGAAACGCCCGTGTTCTCACACATCCGTCGGCTTGATCTCGGACCGAACCTGCGACTCGGCTCCTCACTGCAGCCGGTTTCCTTGCCCTCCTCGGTGTCGGTCTGACTGGCAACATGTACTACCTCATCCAGTACGGCCGTGTACGTATCAAGCTCTCGTTGTCGGAACAGCTGCTGACGTTGTGCTCTTCACCTGTATCGGGTTCAACCGCGTGTCCCACTTGCTTCCGCCCTCTGCCTGCCGCATTTCGCCTACCAATGATGTTCGCCTGTAATCACCCCGCACGCACCCACCTGCTACTCCTCATCTCGGCGTCGGTACATGCAGGGCAAGGCCCCCAAGAAGAGCGAGGCTGCTTAAATTCATCAATAGTACACAAAAGAATGCATAGCGTCTCGGACAGACGAAATACAGGCACGCCGACGCTTCCAACGCTCCGCCTGTTTGAAATAGAATTAGCCCTTGTTGGACGGGATCAGCACCCTGCGTCACCACCATCTGTCTGCCTCACCTCACCCACTTTCAGCGAGCATCCAGCTCCACCTTCCCTCAACCACACACACAACAACGCAGAGCACTAACCCCGGCGCCGCCCCATGCCATTGTCGCGACCTCTGGCGCCCCTCGTTTGCCGAGCTGTGCCGCCGCTGCATCGGATCAGGAGCTTGCTAGTGGCAGGGTCATCGCAAGTGTTGACGTCACGGCCCGCGTCTTTTCATTCGTGCTGTCGGTCGAGAGACGTACTCTCCAGTCCATCCGCCATGAGCAGTCCGGAAGGTACGCTGGTCGTGTGAGCAGGTGCGAGCAGACGCTGACGGCAGATAACCTGTCCGCGTCGTACATACGGCGCACGTCGCTCGCGATTGGAGCGCGGCGGCAGTACCACCCGCAACACACTCCGCAACTCTCTCCCGTGAGCCCGGAGGGAAGGCAGTCGTTCACGACGTCCTTCCTCTCGCGCACGCGACCCCAAGATCCAGAGCTGGGCACTGCGCAGAGCCACGGCACCGGCCATGTCTCCTTCCGCCAGAGCTTTGGGACGAGCATCGCCCGCCCAGCCTCAGTCGACTACACCGACAGCCCCCTCGGTACTCCGCCTCTGCACCGCCAAGGCACGCACAATACCCATGAGGACTCGGGCTTCGGTTTCAGCGTCTCGTCAGGCGACTCGGACATGCTCCGCCGCCCTCGTCGTCGGAGCTCGCTGACGGGACCGAAGTACAAGTGGCTCTCGAACAACACGGGAGATGAGCCCGGCGTCGACGTCAGGAGCGAGAGGGACGAGGAGATGTACCAGCATCTCCGGGGGAAGGCGAACGTGACCGTGAGTTGACCGTCGCACATTTCTTTTAAACTGACATGCAGGTCGTGGACTACAGCCCCGACGCTGAGGCCGAGGACAGTAACGTCCGCATCGACATTAGCGGAGAGCGCTTCGAGCACTGGCTCGAGAGCGACGAAGGCGAGCGGCCCATGGTCGATGGCAAGCCCGTCGGCGTGCGATGGAGTAAGCTTTGTTCCGCCGTTCATGATAGCTAACCGCAGTCCATGTGAACGGCCTGAACTGGGAGATCATCAAGTGTCTGACACTGAAATACGGGTAAGCTGGGCAGTCTGCCTCTGAGCTGACGGCAGCCTTCATCCGCTTGCGGTCGAAGACGCGCTGCGGAGCGAGAGTTCGCCGCGCTCCAAGCTTGACTTCTATCGTAACCACCTCTACCTTCAGATCCTGGTGCAGCACATTTACGACCCGGACGAGGAGACGTTCGATGCCGAGGTTGATGGGGTGGACAACGGAACCATCGGAGACCAGGACGGTATCGAGGCGTCTGCAAAGCGAGCCAAGAGCTGGTGGCAGCGGCGCACGAACAGCGGGCACATCCGTCTTCCAGAGGGCGCCGACAATGTCTTCGAGCCCTCGATTCCGGAGAGCGACCACACGAAGAAGAACAGTGCGCCGAACGACAAGGCGAAGCACCGCTTCGTCATTGACCAGCTCAGCGCGAGCTACATGGTCCCGATCCGCCGCGATATCCTCTCCGTCTTCATGCTCCGCGACGGCACCGTCATCTCCGTCTCGAAGACGCCCATCATGGAAGTGCTGGAGCCGATCTACGAACGCCTCGAGGATGAGCACTCGCTCCTCCGCCGCTCTGGTGACCCTTCCATGCTGATCCATGCCCTACTCGATGTGGCAGTCGACCTCAGTGTCGAGATCACGCAGGCTTTCGAGGCTGAGATTCTCAAGGCCGAGTCCAATGTGCTCGTCCAGGCAGACCTCGACCTCGTCCGCCACCTGCACATTGTCCAGGCTCAGATCACCCGCTTCCGCCGCTCCCTCACCACGCTCCTGCACGTGTGCTACGTCCTCCGCGACCAGGACACGATTCGCACCCTCGCCGTCGGCAACCTGTCGAAGAAGAACGGCGAGCCCGGTGTCCAGGTACCTAACGTGCCCACTGGAACCGCGTACGCGCCCAGTGCCGGGTCCAGTCTTCACGGCAGCCCGCACCACAACAACGTCTCTGGGCCTGGCGGTCAGAGCGCTCTCAACACGTCGGGCATGGACCCGTCTCGCCGCCACGCAGGCGGAGACTTCGGCGGTGCGGGAGGTGGCTTTGGAGGAGCTGGCATCTATCAGCCCACGCCCATGCCTGCCGGCTACGCCATGCCCGGCGTCCCCGGCATGACGGGCACCGGGGTCATGCCTACGCCGAACGGGACGCCGCCGCCCGGCTCCGCCCTGGGTTCAGCCGGATACATCTCGCCCAACGCGAGGGTGTACATGAACGACGTAATTGACCATCTTGAGGTAAGCTACTGGCATGATCCAAGTGAAGCTAACGGGCAGATGGTTGCGAGCTCCTCCGACCAGTTCGTTGCGACCTGCGACCACCTGACGGACTACTCGTTCAACGTGCTCAGTTTCTACACTAACAACTCGATGGAGCGTCTCAGTATTGTTACGGTCGTCTTCCTGCGTACGTCCTAGCTGTTGATATCCCTTGCGCACAAGCTAATGTACCAGCTCTCACCTTCATCGCGTCGTACTACGGGTAAGTTCTCAGCTGCCTCATGGTCGTCAAATAGCTAACTCACGCAGTATGAACTTTGAGGACTTCCCGACCCTCGACAACCCCGACTCGTACTTCTGGAAGGTTGCAGCGCCGTGCACTGTCTCGTTCTTTGTCATTTTCTCGTTCGGATACCTAAAGCAGGCTATTAGCACGCTCCTCCGCCGCTTCGCCAAGTACAGGCAGGAGCAGCAGATCCACCACCACCATGCCATGACCGCAAGGCAGAGGAGGCGGAACAAGGGCCGTCTCATGTGATTGTATGGTCGCGTGATCTTTGTGAGGAAGGTGTTGTCTGTGTTTGCCGTGTTCCCGTTCTCCGCCTTCTGAGTTCCAACAGCATTATCTCCAGTCATATCTCAAGGTTGCGTTCCCTGGCCCAGGTTTCTATTATAACCGCCGTCACCTATGCATCTACGAAGTACATACAGTGTGTGTGAGTCTATGAGAACGAACAGCATTAAGCCTTCCTCTTCTTGATGGAGTTGGAGCGCTCCGCCTTCCTGCCCTCGTGGCGGAGCGCCTTGCGGACGTTGACACCGCCGTCGGTGCCCTCTCCGCCCTTCTTGGGCGCCTTCTTCCTCTCCGCGACGCCGAGCTTGCCAAGAAGGGTCTGGTAGCTCTCCTTCTCGCTTGAGAAGTCGCCGACGTTGCTCTCGAACTTGCGCTTGACACCCTTGACCTTGGGCTCGCCCTCGATCTTCTTGTCGAACTTGCCCATTGACGCCGTCGCCGTCTTGGAGATGAGCATACTCCGGTCGAGCTCGGCCTTGCGGACCTGGCGCGCGGTCTGCTTCTCGGACGACGTCGTAGCCGTCGAAGGCTTCCGGTCCAGAGCAGAGACGTGCGCCTGCGCGTCGGCAAGGTTGCGCAGACGCTGCTTCTCGTTCTTCGCGATGCGCGCCTTGCGGTCCGCACGCAGGTTGGAGCGCGGGTCGACCGTGGGGTCTGCCGTTAGCTAGACTTCCACACAACGTGAGCTGATCCAGTCCGAACTCACCCTCTCCGCCCTTGACCTCGTGCAGCCACTGGTCCTCGCCCTCGCGGTTCTTGCCGTCGCGGCCCCATCGGTTGACCCACTCCTGCTTCTCCTCGTCCCAGACCTTCTTGTCCTTCTTAACATGCGAGATACCCTTGGCCTTCGCGTACCGCTCCCATTTGGTGAGAGGCTTGGGCTTCGGCAGGGGCTTCTCACGCGGGAGCAGCGTGATGGGCTCCGGGAGCTGGGCGATCGGCCCATTCTCGCTCATCGTCGTCGGCAGGTTGAACAGGTCAGACACGAGGGTTTGCGTACTCGTCAGAGTCAGAGCAAGGATGTGAGCCTCGCGGTTGGACCTGGGAGTTAGCTATAGAAGGTACCACGAAGCTGCCTCTCGCTACTCACTGGTACTCCTCCTCATCGATCGGAACGGTGTCGAAAGCGGCGAGGAGACCAGAGTCAACCTCGATCGGCGTCGGGCGCTCGAGCACCTGCGTCGTCCTGGCTGTCAGCTTAAAGACCACGACCACCGAGCTTACTTTGACGCGGCATAGTCTGCAAGCTGTTGCGAGACGTCCATGATGCTTGCTTGGATGTACACTTGGAGACAGCTGCAAGTCACCTTCCTTGAAGATTTGGGTGGCCACCTCCACCAGGCCCAGGTTGCATCAGTGGTGATCGCAAGGGAAGGCTCAACTTTTTGAATATCTGGGTCGTTTTTCTTCCGTTTTTCTCCCGGACTCACCGCGACCTCCGCCCGTTCTTTGCGCGAAAGACCACTTTGTTGCGACCTCGAGCAAAAGTCAGCGGAATCGCGAGCTACCACTCCCTTGCACGCTTGCACCACTCCAGCCCGCTCGACCGACACCGAATCCCGTGTGCGATCATGAGCGGCCTTCTCCCTGTCATTGGGCGCGCGCTGCCCAGCGCCTCGACGTCGCGCGCCGCCGCTTTCTCAACCTCCGCTGTCGTCTCTGCTGTTCCGAGTGCGTCCGACAATCAATATGACATCGGTTACAGAAAACTGACATCCCGCAGAGAAGGGAGGAAAGAGTTTCGCGAAGAAGAAGGCCCCCAAGCGCCAGGGAAGTGGCCCCCGCATCAAGTTCCACCGCTTGAACCTGCGCACCGAGCTTGCTAGGCCTGCCCCGGACATGTCCGGCCTCGTCCAGCTCTATCCTGTTAGTATCTGCGCATTGCGGACAGGGAGCGAAAACCATGCTGACCAGAACAGCAGAGCATCATCGCCGAGAACACTGCCAAGCTCAGCGTCATCCCTCGCAAGACGTTCGACGTGCTGCAGACATTCGGACTGCCGGCCAAGGTCGACAAGGACCTGACGCTTGGCGCGCCCGCCACGGTCATCCGAAAGGCGACGCTGGACATCGTCAAGGCGCTGGAGAATGGAAAGGACGGAGATAGCAAGGAGGCGCGGTTCATGATCACGGGCGACCGGGGAGCTGGCAAGAGCACGCTGCTGCTGCAGGCCGTGTCGTACGCGCTCGAGTCCGGGTGGATTGTCTTCTACCAGCCGCGCGCTAGGAAGTGGGTCGACTCGTCGTCGCAGTTTGCGTACAACGAGGAGAAGATGATGTTCGACCAGCCCGAAGCGGCGGCCGACATGTTGCAGAAGCTGCTGTCCGTGAACCGCAAGAGGCTATCGAAGGTCAAGCTGGAGCAGGACGTCGTCCTCTCCGATGCCACCATCAAGCAGGGCGAGACTCTTGACAAGCTCGTCGAGCACGGCCTGAAGGAGGACTCGGACACGGCGATCGCGACGCTGGACGCCGTGCTCGACGTTCTCAGCACGCAGACGCAGTTCCCCGTCCTCTTCGCCATCGACGAGATCCAGTCCCTCTTCTGCACGTCCAAGTACCGCCGCCCGGACTTCAAGCTCCTCGAGTCGTACCACCTCGGCATGCCCCGTGTCGTCCTCGACTACCTCTCGGGTGCTCGTGAGATCAAGCGCGGTGCCGTCCTCACCGCCACAGCGCTCAGCGCGACCGATGTCCTCCCCTCCGACTCGATGATCAAGGGTCTCGACCTCCCCATCCGCCGCACGATGCACGCCTACACTCCCATCGACGAGACGTATTACAACTACGCCAACTCGGGCATCAAGCGCATCGACGTTCCGTTCGGCATGACCGGCCACGAGGCCGCCGCCATGTTCGAGCTCTTCGCGCGCAAGGGCTGGACCTCTAACAGTGAGTATCAGGTTTCGAGTTTCATCGCGTTTCATCTATCTCCGGTCATGTTGCTGCGCTCTGGTCATGCTGGCGTTCAATTTGGCGGCCGAATCAGATGGGCCGCCACACGAACTTGCATCTGCTTCAGTGCAGACGCTCGCCAGAGCCGAGGATTAAGCGGGAGTCTCCATGCGCCCACAGCGTGGTCTGGCCCGTGGTCAGCGTGGTCCAGGCGTGACGTGACCTTTTGCACAGAGCGTCGATCCCATCTCCGGCTCGTGATCTCCGGTTGCGCTCGCTTTCGGCAAGTACCCCGCTGTGCCCTCGTGACCCGATGACCGGGGATTAGAGTTTCATTTTGAGTGCTTGGTTGCAGCTTGCGATTCGCGGAATTTTGGCGAGCCAACTTGGCTGCTGCGAAGCATCCTATTCATTCGCGATCACTCGCGAGACAAGCATTTGGGGGCCCTCATTTGAACGACATGCGCTGACTCTCCTAGCCACCGACGACGTGTTCATGGGCGGTTTCACTGCCGCCAGCGGCAACCCGAACGAGATGCACCGCGCGTGGCGCAACTCGCACCAGTCCTGGATCACTCCCGCCAGCACGCCCGCCTTCCTCACGATCCCCCACACCAAGCCATAAGCCATAGACCATAGCATGATGCAGCATCTCTCCAGACTCCGCGGTTGTTCACCGGTCCGTCAGTCTCCGGTGCCGTCAGTCCAAGGGGCTGGGATTGAGCGGGGTAAGCGGGGCTGCAGGCCCGGATCGAGGGCGGCGCGGGGTCGTATTCCAAATCTAGATTCCACAGCGGCAGTAAGACTCGGTTACGCTTACGGCCTGCGCGGGTGCGGTTAACGGCGCCCCCCGCTTGTGATTCTGGCCCCGCTGCCATGTGCCTGGCGCACATGATAGCACGGAGCAAGGCGAAGCGACGTACGTCTGACGTCGGGGGCTGAGGCGAGCGAGCAGGTGACCCCTCCGTCCGCTTAAACGTTGGCGAGGAAGCAGTTCTCGCTATGGCTGTCGAAGCTGAACGTTGAGGGCATGGTCCTCGCTGTCGAGTGCATTGAGCTCGACAGCTCGCTCGACGCGCGATCGTAGTGAGGGGCGGGTGGTGTATGGTGCATTTACCGGCGGTGAGATTCGGCTACGTCCCCCGGAGTTGTCCAGTCATATCTCTCTTCCGGCTCTCGCCTCGACCAATCACATCTGACGCTTAAATCCGTCATTTTTCCCTCCCTTACGCTTAACATCGCACCGTGCACTGACGTGCCTGACCTCCACCTTCACTGATAGTGCCGAACATACCGAGATTGCCTCAGCTGCCCTGGGCATCCCTGTGGCTTGCGGCTGGCTGCGGCTGCGGCACGAGTGGAGGTCGGGGGCTGGGGCGGAATCCTTGGAAATTATTATCAGTGGTGTTGGATATTATCTCGCCCGCATCACCTGTGCGCCGTCCGCTTGGGCTTTGCGATCTACAGATGGAGATCATGACAAGACAGTTCCGTCCGAGGACAAGAGGAACAAGAGGAACCGCATCTCGCCTATTGTGGGCATGCACACGAGCACATGACCTCGATCCCCAGCGGGGCGCCGCTTTCATTTCCACAGATTCCCACAATGTCCAACGCAACCAGAGCTCCGGCCGTCGCTATCAGAAGCGTCGTCACGGACGCCCGAGGGGTGACACACATCGAGCGTCGAGGACGGACGGTGCGCTGTTGCCGGTGGGCAGCACGAGCCGCTCAGCCGCTCACGCTATCGTGATAACCACACCGGACCGGTTGGGTGGCCTCCACCGCAGCGGCTACCGCGTATGCCTCGTTGCTTCTGTGGTCGTGCTTCGGTGCGAGGCTCTCGGTGATTGGACATGCGACAGTTAGCAGACAGTGCAGTGCGGGCGTGCGGATAAACTTGGGCCGGCGACGGGCGAAGAGCAGGCAGCTAGAAGCTCTAAAGTACCCCGGCGGTCGCCCCGGTCGGTTCTGCAATCGACGAGCAGCACGCGGGGTTAGAGACCGGGCCTGACTGGCTGGGTGCTACTGGCGAGTTTGCCCGTAGCAGCAGAGGATTACAGAGCCACAGAGGGGGCATGCATCATGGTGACGAGCCGGCGGATCGGTCGGTGGTTGTGGACCGGAGAATGCACGAGAGCAGAGGATGATTGGAAAAGTGGAGGTTCATGTAATAGACCCGACAAGTGCCGACGGTGAAATGTCGGTCCTGGCAGTGTTCAGCGCTCGCGGGGACCGCCTATGTGCGCTCTCAACGTCATCGGCTGGACGCATAGCCGAGACGCCCTGTCTCTGCCCCTGAGCCTGATCGCAGGTGGAGGCGGTGGAGGGTGGAGGTCCCGTGGGCACTGCAGGCACTCGAGGCGGGCACGGAACTCGCGGTCTACTACCTATGCCGCTGCCGCGAGGCTTGAGGCTGGGCACCCGTCCACCCGTGGCACCCGATCTCCATCTCCCCTCCCACACACCAATGCGTCCCACCGTGCTCCTTTTAAGACTTAAGCCCGTCGCACCCAGAGCCCCTCTTCTTTCCCCTGTGTCTCTATATTGCTCTCCCAGCTGCCCATCTACCAGGAGCAACTCTACTTTCACCACCCCCTCTCTCCCCGCCAAACCCACGAATCAACCTACCACAATGGCTCCCGCCGGCGTTCAGCTCACCCTCCCCATCCCCCAGGGTGCCGAGCACATCCTCTCGGACGACGCTCTCGCTTTCCTCGCCGTCCTCCACCGCTGCTTCAACAAGAAGCGTCTCGAGCTCCTCGACAACCGCAAGAAGGTCCAGGCCGAGCTCGACAAGGTGAGTAGCTCGTTTTCGGAGTTGGCACCGGCGTGAGCACGTGAAAGTTGGAAGCTTCGTGCTCCACAATGTTCTTCCGCCGGCCCTTAGCCGATCTTTGCTTTGGCGAACTCCGTACTCCGCCGCACTCCGATGCATGAACAGCTGCTGACGCTCCGCAGGGCAAGCCCCTCGGTTTCCTTCCCGAGACCAAGGCCATCCGTGAGGCTCCTTCGTGGCAGTGCGCCCCCGCCGCCCCTGGTCTCCAGGACCGTCGCGTCGAGATCACCGGCCCCACCGACCGCAAGATGGTCATCAACGCCCTCAACTCGGGCGCCAAGACCTTCATGGCCGACTTCGAGGACTCGAACTCGCCCACCTGGTCCAACATGGTTCTCGGCCAGCTCAACCTCTACGACGCTGTCCGCAACCAGATCGACTTCGAGACCAACGGCAAGCAGTACAAGCTCAAGGAGAACCACGCCGTCCTCCTCGTCCGCCCCCGTGGATGGCACCTTGAGGAGACCCGCATGATTGTCGACGGCCAGGCCATGTCTGGTTCGCTCTTCGACTTCGGTCTCTACTTCTACCACAACGCCCTCGAGACCGTCAAGCGCGGTTTCGGTCCTTACTTCTACCTCCCCAAGATGGAGCACCACCTTGAGGCCCGTCTCTGGAACGACGTCTTCAACCTCGCCACCGCTTACTGCAAGACCCCCACCGGCATCATCCGTGGTACCGTCCTCATCGAGACCCTCCCCGCCGCCTACCAGATGGAGGAGATCCTCTTCGAGCTCAAGGAGCACTCCTCGGGTCTCAACTGCGGTCGCTGGGACTACATCTTCTCGTTCATCAAGCGCCAGCGTGCCCTCAAGTCGGCCGTTTTCCCCGACCGTACTGACGTCACCATGACCGTCCCCTTCATGAACGCCTACGTCCAGCTCCTCATCCAGACTTGCCACAAGCGCAAGGTCGCCGCCATGGGAGGCATGTCCGCCCAGATCCCCATCAAGAACGACCCCGCCGCCAACGAGGCCGTCAACAACAAGGTCCGCGCTGACAAGCTCCGTGAGGTCACCGCCGGCCACGACGGAACCTGGGTCGCCCACCCCGCCCTTGTCCCCATCGCCATGGAGGTCTTCGACAAGCACATGAAGGGCCCCAACCAGTACTACAACCGCCGCGAGGAGGTCAACGTCGCCGGCAAGATGATCTCCGACCCCAAGGTCCCCGGTGCCATCACCGACCAGGGTGTCCGCGAGAACATCGCCGCCGCTCTCTCTTACTGCGCCGCCTGGATCTCTGGCAACGGCTGCGTTCCCATCAACAACCTCATGGAAGAGTGGGTACCAGAATCTTTGTGTTTTGGATGCGTAGAAGCTCTGGAAGTTGTCAGAAGTCGTCTGGTGAGGTGGTGGAAAGGTGGAGCCACTCAGGGTCACGTGCAGCCTCCACTGCCACACTCGGCCTCCACCTCCACCCTGACCTCCACCTCCGCCTCTCACCACGGCCTGACTTCTCCACGCCTCCTCTGCATCCAAAGCACATCCCCCGTCTGAATACATTGCTAACATTCACAGCGCCGCTACCGCTGAGATCGCTCGTGTCCAGCTCTGGCAGTGGAACCACTACGGCAAGTCGACCGAGTCCGGCAAGAAGATCAACGTCCAGAACCTCAAGCCCATCTTCGAGGAGGAGGCCGCCAAGGTCTCCAAGCTCCCCGGCATCTCGGCCAAGCACGTCCAGATCGCCAAGGACTACATGCTCTCGCAGGTCGCTGCCCAATGGCCCTCAGAGTTTCTCACGAGCGACCTCCAGTGCCACCTCGACGGCGGCTCCGTCCCCCGCAAGGCCGGCCTCTAAGCTGTCTCTTGCTCTAACGACGAGTGACGCAGTAACATTCAACAAGTTAAAATTATGCAAGTACAGCAATAGGTTATGTATGTACGGATAGGCAATGCATTGAGCTACGATTTCCTGTGACCATCTTGCAGCACAACTCAACTCACCCACTGGAAACTCGGAGTCGGACTCGGTAACACTACTGACGCTAGTGCCTGTCTCGGACCGCGGCGTGATAACGGCTGAACCCAGGTTGCCGGTTCGCCGAGACGGACCGAGAGGCGCACGGAGGACCTGGCCCAGCAGCACGCTAGTGTCGGGGCGTGAACGCGCTCGCGAACAGGCTTGACGACCGTGCGGACGTTCTGGACCGAGCGCTGCGGACCTGGCTTAGTCGGCCCAAGTTGTTGCCACCCATACCAACAGCCGCGGTCCCTCTTTCTCCACTTCGCTCCATCACCCAATACCATGACTGCCTTCCTTGCTCGATACCATCACCACTCGTCATACTCACCACAGGACCCTTCCACTAGCGACTACCAGAGCAATTGATAGCAACGCCCTCGCCGAGGAAGAGCAGGGAGGCTGCGTTCAACTACGTTTCAGTGTGGCCACGCCGCTCCCATTTGGGACTATGTGCTTGCCGCCGCTGGTGATCGCTATCTGTGACTTGACTGTGCCTTGGAACACATTGTCGGGCACAAGAGGCCGCCTCGTCCAGCACTGCCCGTCGTCCTTCCAAGGTGCATAAGCATCGGGAAGCGACTACGAGGTTGTCTTCCCCTCTTCCGTCATGCCGACACCGCTTTTCCGACACCGCCTCCTGTCTTGGACCCGGCCTTCGAAAGCAAAGGCGGAGACCCAAGCCGGCACTCCTTTCAACGCCGTCAACGATCTCGCGGCGCGTTGGATAGCATCGTTGCCCGACAAGGCCACCGTCTTCTCACCCGTCGGAGTTTGGCCTGTGCTCGCGATCCTCGCCGATGCCGCGGCTGACGATGTGAAGGCCGACCTGGAGGAGGCTCTTTGCTTCAAAGCGTCCAAAAACAGAGACCTTGTGGATGCAGCCCTCACCTGTCTCGATTTCCTTAACCAAAACGACCTGCTCGATGCTGCAGTGGCGGTCTGGGTTGCCGAGTCCTTAGGCGTCAAAGAGGAGCGGCTGGCTCGCCTCCCCAAAACGTCGCGAGGCCTTCTCACCAAGACAGCTGTGGGCCAGGTGGCCCTGGATAAATGGGTTCAAGAGCGCACGCGCAATCTTTTCACCAGCTTTCCGGCCACGGTGAGAGAGTCCGACGATCTCGTGCTCGCTAGTGCCGTCGCCCTCATCATGCGGTGGCAGGATGAGTTCGGTGTATGGGATGGTCGGCTTCTAAGGTATGGTAGGGGTCTAGACGTCATTCGCACTGCAGAGGGCATCACCACTGTCCGAAACAGAGGCATAAGAATCCAAAGGTCATGGAAACCGACTCCTGTCGTCGACTGTTTTCTGGTAATTGCCGAGAAGGGTGCACCGGCCGCAGAAGTGCTGTCCCGCGGACATGCGCTGGTACGACAGTACGGTGACAAGCCCATGACGTACGAAGAGGCCCTCAAGATGTCTGGCCCGGGTCTCACTAGCAAGGCCGTGGATAAGCACCCGGATGCGGATAACGAGAAGCCGTCCATAACAATCAGCACACCCGGTTTCAAGGTCACAGCGAACCACGATCTCTTAGACAACAACGTCTTTGGGCTCAAGCGCGCATCGAACGAGACGCTGGAGCCGGCCAAGCACTTCCCTGGTATTAGCGACAGCCCTCGGTGGGTGGACAGCGCTGTCCAAAGTGCGGTGGCGAGGTTCCATAGCCAAGGCTTCTCGGCTGCTGCGATCACGGCGATAACAGATTGTGGCGCAGCACCCCCACGGCCCGGGAAAGCGCTCCTGCTTGACATCAACATTGACCGTTCGTTCGGATTCCTCTGCGTGGAACCGGAGTCCAAAGTCGTGACGTTTGCGGGGTGGGTCACCGAGGAGGAGTTCATGGACAACGAGGACGATGTACCTTGTGATCGCAACGTTCAGATGTGAGTTTGCTCGGTACGATGAAGAAGGCGAGTTACTGGCAGTGCGGCCTTGCAGGAAGTACATAGATGCAACTAGACATGTCCAGTATGCAGAATAGTGGCATTGGGAATGCGACAGAGACGGGTTGTAGGGGGTAGGGATGAGTGTGTTGCAGTGTCGCGAAGGGGCTCAGATGGACGGGAGTGTTGCCATTCGGACCCAGTCAAAGGTCCAGCCAGAACTCCGCTTCCTCGACTGTACTCTCCCCCATCGACACCATGAAAATGCTTTCCTCCGCCCTCGGCGTCTGCATCCCGCTCATATGCTCACCACAGCACTACTACAAACGGCAAGATACGACATGCGTGAGCATGTGATGCTTGCGACACCGCCTTCCACTTCACTGCCCCCAGACAATCGGCGCCGGCGCCCAACAGTCCACCAGCTTATTGGATCCAACACCCTCCTTCTCACAGCAAAGACAGCGCACGCACTACATGCTCAGGTCATGTTGACACTTCGCCTAACCTCATTGCTCGTGTCGTGCACGCTGTCACCAGGTACGGGAGTCGTCGCTCAACTCGTTTCAGTTTGGTCACGCAGCTCCTCCTCGGAACAACGTTGTTGACACCAACGCGTGGTTACATTCGATATCCCTCCCGTCTGTGCCTCCCAGTCGGGACATACGGCATGCGTGCTATTCAAGCCGCCTCATCCAGCGGCGATCGTGGTCACTAGCTTACGCCGACGTCTCTCACAGAGTATTTAAGCTTTAGACTGATTCCATCACAGGTTGTTTCCCCTTCGTCCCTCCTCAACTCGACCTGCGATGACTGTCTCCACTCGCCCCACTAAACGCCTGCGCCCGTCTGTGCGCCTACCGTCGCCGGCAGACGTGCCTGAGCCAATCACCCAGAACGATCCTCCCGCCCAGGCTATCAACGATCTCGCGGCGCGATGGATAGCATCCTTACCCGACAAGGCGACCGTCTTCTCTCCAGTGGGCGTGTGGCCTGTTCTCGCGATCCTCGCCGACGCAGCTACAGATGACGTCGCGGCCGAACTCCGAACCGCTCTTTGCCTGAAGCCATCTGACAACGCCAACCTTCTTCACGCGGCGCTTGATACACTCGAGTTTCTCAGCTGCAACGATGCCCTCAGTGCGGCGGTGGCCGTTTGGGTCGCCCAGCGTCTGGAGGTGAAGGACGAGTGGCTAGGCCGCCTACCCGAAGGCTCGAGGGGTCTCCTGACTGGAACACCAGAGGTAGACCAGCCGGTCCTGGATGAATGGGCACGACAGCGCACTCGCAACCTGTTCAAGAGGTTCCCAGCCGAGATCAAGAATGACGTCGACCTGATGCTCTCCAGTGCCATTGCACTGAAAATGAGATGGACAAGCGAGTTCGGCAGGATTTCTGACCGACGGCTCAGAAAGCAATGCCGTGGTCTGAGCTACATCCGTTGTGCTGACGGTATCACCACCGTCCGCGTCGAGGGACGGAGCTATGGCCAGCCATATTCGGGTGCGATCAATTGCTACCTGGTGTTAGGCGAGAAGGGGGCACCAGCCTCTGAAACGCTGTCACGAGGACTGGCGGTGGTTCGCAAGCACGGCGATTCGCCGATAAGTTACGAAAGCGCGATGAAGCTCGCAGGTCCAGGCGTCACAGTCAGGGTTGATAAGTTGTACCCGGTCGGGGACCAGGGAAGACCGTTCGTTAAGATCATCACACCTGGATTCAAGGTCTCCGCAGACCACGACCTCCTGGACAGCGACGTGTTCGGGCTGCAGACCGCCAAGAAGGGAACAATGGAGTCGGGCCATCACTTCCCCGGCATCACCGAGAGCCCCCTTGTGGTAGGCGGAGCGGCGCAGAAAGGCGTAGCGAGGTTTGGCAGCCATGGGTTTCAAGCCGCAGCCATCACGTACGCTGGCGGCAAGCGAAGCAGAGCTGCCCAAAGGACAGCACCTCCCAAGCCGTTGCAAGCTCTCTACCTGGACGTCAAGATTGGCCGGCCGTTCGGGTTCATCTGCATCGAGGAGAACACGGGGGTCGTGCTGTTCGGAGGTTGGGTCACGGAGAAGGAGTTCATGGACAACGAGGACGACATCGACGAGAACGACATCAACGAGGGCGATTGAAACGGGAGGCCGTAATGCAACGCAATCAGAAGAAACGTTACGAAGCAAGAGTTCAGCAGACATGTTCAAGATGCAAAGTGTGTTGGCAAGGCTCCTGGAGACCCTCTCAGCTCAGCTCAGAACAGAGGCCGGATCACACTGGTGATTGACGGCTGATGATTGGGACGGCGGGACCGGGAGCCGGGCCGGATGCCAAGCCCGAGACTCGCTTCCCAGTGTAAGACTCGATGGATTAGGTATCTAGCATGATTTAGACCGATCTAGGCCTCTAGAACCAGATCGCTCTCCTCGAGGCCTGATAAGACGGCGCGGACCCCCGCGATTTGGAATGAACTCCATGGGTCTTATCGCTCAATGCATCCATGCATCCTGCTTCACCACGAACGTTTAACTCTGTATGATTTGCCTCACAAACCCTGCTCGGCATTCCAGATGCGTGATGCATGTGAGGAGCCGTGGAGCATCCGATGGAGATCGATGGGACTGTTATCAACGCCACCTCCCCGTGGGCCTGTGGCACCCCCGACCCTTATCGCGTTATCTGTGCGGAGCCACCACTCCTATCAGCCGCCCATGCAGCTGGCCCAGCTGCACTACCACGAGCCTGGAGACCCGCTATGCATCCTTATCGTGGTGCCGGGGTACATATGCTTCATTCCTGGCGCTGTCACAACCCTGCATACCCAATATCCCCCCCTTTCACCCAACAAACATGGCCGACACTCACACTGCGCTCCCACAGGGAGCAGGCTGGGCCGTCGTCGTAGGCATGGGCCTGTTCTTCTCCGCGATGATGATCGCAATCACCCGCCTGCAAACACGGTATACTCCCTACGTGATGAACTCCGACGAGTTCAACTCCGCCTCCCGCTCGGTGCCTCCTGGTCTCGTCGCGAGCGGCATCGTGTCAGCGTGGACATGGGCCGCGACGCTGCTCCAGTCATCCGCCACAGCGTACAAGTTCGGCATCTCCGGTCCGTTCTGGTACGCCTCGGGCGCTTGCATCCAGGTCCTCCTCTTCGCCATGATCAGTGCCAAGCTTAAGCTGAACGGACCGCGGTGCTACACCTACGTCGAGCTCATCCGCGCGCGCTGGGGACCAGTTGCGCACGCCGTCTTCCTCTTCTTCGGCCTTGCGACCAACGTCATTGTGTGCACTATGCTCGTCCTCGGCGGCAGTGCTACAGTCAACTCCCTGACGGGTGTCAACACGGTCGCTGCGTGCTTCATCATCCCCCTCGTCGTCGCCGTGTACGTCACCTTCGGCGGCATGCGTGCGACCCTGATCGCGGACTACACGCACACCGTGGCGCTGTACGCCATCCTGATCGCTTTCGCGCTGGTGGTCTACGCTACGAGCCCCACGATCGGCTCGCCCGCCAAGATGCACTCCCTCCTCACGACCGCGGCGCACAACCACCCCATCGCGGGCAACGCACAGGGCAGTTACCTGACCATGCGCTCGAAGAGCGGCCTCATCTTCGGCGTGCTCAACATCGTCGGCAACTTCGGTACCGTCTTCAACGACCAGGCGTACTGGCAGCGCGCCATTGCTTCCCACCCCTCAACGAGCGTCAAGGCCTTCCTCTGGGGCGGACTTGCATGGTTCGCCATCCCGCTCGCTATCGCGACGTCGCTCGGCCTCTCCTCTGTTGCGCTTGCGCATGGGCCGAACCCGGTCATCAGCCTCACCGCCGATGAGGTCGGCCAGGGACTGCCTGCCGTCAAGGCCGCCGCGGCGCTGATGGGTCAGCCCGGTGCTGTGGCCATGCTCATCCTGCTCTTCCTCGCCGTCACCTCGGCAGCCAGCGCGGAGCAGATCGCCGTCTCCTCTCTCCTCACCTACGACGTGTACAAGTCGTACATCAACCCTCGTGCTTCGGAGCGACAGCTTCTCTTCGTCTCGCACGTCGCCGTCCTCTGCTGCGCCGTCTTCATGGGCGCCATCGCTACGGCCTTCCACTACATTGGCATCTCGATGGGATACCTGTACGAGCTGATGGGGTGCATCATCGGGTGTGCCGTCGTGCCCATCGCGCTGTGCATCACGTGGCGCAAGGCGAACGGCACCGGCGCCGTCGTCGGCGCCATTCTTGGCTTCTGTGCCGGCATCTCAGGCTGGCTCGGCATCACCTACCGCCTGAACGGAAAGATCGACGTGCACACCACCTTCGGTGACTATGAGATGCTCACGGGCAACCTGCTCAGTATCGGTGTCGGCGGCATCATCACTGTTGTGTGGAGTCTGGTCAAGCCGGAGAACTTCGACTGGGAGATCACACGCGCCGTGAACGCTCCCGCCACGTACGTAGAGGAGAGGAACGTCGTGATCGAGAAGACCGACAGTCCCGGTCTCACTCCGGGCGGCAGCATGGAGGATCTCGAGAAGGAGAAGGCGATAGCGACGCCGACCATCGTCAGTGTCGAGGAGGATGAGACTGAGGCAGCCGCAGAGGACACAGCCGGGCTGAAGCACGCCTTCCGCATTGCTGCGTGGGCCGCGCTCTCCCTCACGTTCATCCTCATCATCGTCGTGCCGCTGCCACAGTTCTTCACGTCGTACATCTACTCCGAGAAGGGCTTCACGGCATGGGTGTGCATCGTGCTCATCTGGCTGTTCGCGGGAGCGTCGACGATCTCGCTCATCCCGCTGTGGGAGGCGAGGGGCACGATTCGACTCGTTGCCGAGGGCGTCTGGGCCGATCTGACGGGGAAGCGTAGGAAAGCAGAGGCGTAGCTGTAGGGAGTAGTTCTTGTTTAAGGTTGTCAGACAATGCATCGATTAGGTCATGATTCGCCCCAGCGAGTGAGCACGTCCTTGGTGACCCATCCTCCGAAGGTGACTACGCCCGTCTTCCGCTCAATAGCAAGAAACCCGTACGCCCGTTTGAACTTGACGTCAATGCAAGTTGCCCTCCCCATCGGTTCAGCAAAGCAGCCAAAGCCTACGTCCCCAGCTACACCGGCGGCGCTGAAACCCGACTCCGTGAACTTCGCGACGCTGACTTGCGTCCCTTCGCTGATGCCGAGCTCCCCGTCGGTGATTCCCGGGAAATGCGATGCCAGTGCCCCAACCCGCTGGAGGCCGAAGACGGGGTTTTCAGTCAGATCGTGATCCCCCGTCACCTCGAAGGCGTGCGTGTACACATTCACGAAGGGCTTGCCGTCGTCCGGCGGCTCGTGCCGCTCCACCTGGCGCACGGAGATGCCAGGGCCGCTGAGGCGCTTTGCCTGCTCGTAGGTCGTCTTCTTTGGCGTGCGTCGTATGAGTGACAATCCCTTGCCGAGCACGGTCGATGCCGGTTCGCCCTTGAAGCCCAGAACGAGGTACACGTCGTGCTTTGGCCGTGAGGAGTACTCGCCTGCCTTGCCCTCGAGGCGCACGACCGTCACCTCCCCGTCGGTGCGCACAATGTCCAGTCCTTGGACACGGCAGGTGAGCTGGCTTTGGGGGCCACAATCGAACTCTTCCAGCCACTCCGTCTGCAGCACGATCGTGCTCGCAAGAATGAAGTCGCTCAAGGGCTCGAGGGGAAACTCGTCGATCAGCCCTTCCGTATGCTCACGAGTCCACATGTCCAGCTTCGCTTTGTCCCCAGTACCGTGCAGGATACCTCGGGAGGTGGCAGGAACGCGCTCAAGCCATTCCTTCTTCACATTCAGCGTGCATCGGAGCCACACGCCAATGGCGCCATTGAGCCCCGGAGTCTCGCGCAGCCAGTCGAGAACCTTGATAGCCGCCTCCAGCGGCCCCGTTCCGTCTGTCGGGTGGTAGCAAAGTGCCTCCTTCAGATCATCCGCAACCGGGCCTTCTGCCGCATCGGCCAGGATGGCGAGGATCGGCCACACGCCAGCTGGAGAGAAGACGGTCGGCTTGTCTGGCAGTGTCGCGATCCAGCATTCCGCGAGGTCGTTGATCGCCTTCGACAGAGGGTTAACGCGCTTGGGCTTCTTCGGGACAGGCGCGTAAGGCAGGTCGTCCGCATCTGGTGCGAAAGGCAGGTCGTCGATCATCGCATCGTCTGCGCAAGACAGGTCGGCGGTCATCGGGACAGGCTCAACAGGCAGGTCGGCTGTCATCGTTAGGACATGTGTGTATCGGGGGACGAGGTTCTCCGAGGTGCTCGTCTTATATCGTCCACTGGGCGGGGAGAAGCTGGCCCATGTCACACCACTTAACGTCACATCAGGCACACTACGACACCATCGCGCATGCTACTCGACTCAATCTCGTGGAGCAACCAAGTCGGTCCGAACGTTATCGCACGCGCCGCGGATCCGAGACGCATGAGCTCCGGATCCGGGCTGTTCAGATAACAGGTTGGAACACATTCAATACAACAACATCTGTGATTCTATAAAGCTCAGCCAAGATTCAATCCCTGTCTGTCCTCATCGTACCGGTGGCCCTTCGACGTCCGTGACAGCAAGCAGTCCATGAACTGGGCCGTCATGCGCCTGAACGAGGTAGCGTCACTGAAGTGCCTTCGCTTTGCCTTCAGAGCGCGCGCCGTGGTCTGACGGTTCCGCCCAGCGTCGACTTCAGAGCCCGTAGGCCGTGAGCCTATCTACACCCAGTGTCTACACCCAGCTGGAGACGGTGCGGAGCTCAGCTTCGCCGATGAGCAGTTTGGATGGTCGGTCGGGCTCTTAGCCAAACGCGAGCACGGGGGACGACTTTGCATAGCGGCCCAGGGAAACCCGTTCTAGCAATTATCCGGGGATGTCCTGCGCTGCAGCCTCCAGAGGCTCATGGTCAGCTCACAGGCCGAAGACCAAGGGCGGTGTTGACTTACGAAGCGGAGGGGCAAGCCTGGCACCCGTTGCGTGAGATACCATCGATATTGATAGTAAAGGCTTTGTGCCGAGGGAATTTGCAGGCTGTTAAGAAACGCAATCACGTTGCCTTGCTTGTCCCATTCGTTTAGCCTGCGAATGAGCTGTGCAAGTCGCGATGCGTGGACTGGGGCGATACCTCGTGGTAGGGAGTCTGTCATATTGAACTCTTTCAGTTCCTCCTTCAGAGGCTCCAACAGGCCAGGTACGCGCTCGATGATGCACTGTCTATGCTCGTAAAAGACGTCCAGGCCATAGGTAAGACGCATGTCTGTTACGAATTGGAAGAGACTGCCAGATTTGTCCCAGCGGCGCAGTGAGCGGATGAGTGTCTGAACGCGCGCTGCATGTAGCTTTGGGACGGTTGCCGGAAGTGATATGGCCTCTTCTTCTCGATCGCCGGATTCAGCCTCCACTCCCTCGATCTTGCGCGCAACGGCGGGACGTAAGCCGGGTACAAGCTCGCTGATAGCCTGTCGATGCTGGTAATACAGATTCAGCGTCGACGGTATCGGTAGCTTCTTCAGGAAGTCGGTGAGGTAGTCGCTTCTATCCCAGCCGCGCAGCGCTCGAACAATGGCACGAACGCGCCGTCTTCGTCCTGTTGGGATCGTTGGTGGCAAGCGTATGGGATCTTCCTCATCGTCGGTATCCTCGGGCGCGGTCACAGACAGATCCTCGGGGTCATAAACCCGGTTCGCTAGACCTGGGACATTCTCTTGAATGCATTGGCGATGCTTGTAATACAGGTTGGTAGCTGACCGAATGCCAGTGTCTCGCAAGAATGCCAAAAGGCTACCACGCTTGTTCCACTTGCGGAGAGCGAGGATCAAGAACTCTACACCTTTGCTTTGACTCGAGGGCATTTCAGCTGGCAGATGAATGCCGGAACGGCCTTCAAACTCCCCGGAGGCAGGCTCCAGTTGGAAGTTTGACTCTGAGGGAGTTTCTGAGTCTATTGATCCTTCAGCTCTGTCGTCGATGAGATTGGGTGGAGGTGTCGGAGAAGGCGGAGAGTATGCTAAGGCGAGCGCTGAGAAGTCGCCATTGGAGACGGGGTAGTCCTTGTTTGATGAGACGTCCTTCTCTGCGGCGGGTTCAGCCTGCGAAAGTTCGTTGGCGTCCGCAACTGCGAATGATGGTATAGGGGGAATCTCTGCCTCCCGTATCGGGCCCGGCGGGACTGGGAACTCGGTCGGATTCATGAGCCGCCCCGTCGCCCACGAGCTCCACACCCAGTCTTCAGACACGAGCGCGGCAGCTTCCGGACGATCCTTCACGTCGCCAGCGGCGCAGACGACATACTGCGCCTCAGCGAGCTGGACGGTCTTCCCGCCTCCCCGCTGGTGGTCAGCTTCTTCGTTGCCGACATCAGCAGAGAACAGCAGCTCACCTCAAAGATCCATCGCACAGATTCCGACACCCCTTGAAAGAAGGCTCGGGTCGGAGTTCCACTGTCGAAGGGAAGATGGGGCGCTGAGTCGTCATCGCCCGTTCGCTGTCGCTTCGAGGGTCCCGGCTCGGGGGAAGACACAGACCGCGGCCGTTTTGTGTGCTGCACTGTCGACGTCGGATCCATGGCGAAGACGGTGGCCAAGCGGCTGTAATGAGGAAACCGTCATCTGCTGGCGTGGTTGTGGGAAGAAGGAAAGAGCTAGCGGATGAGTTATTCTACGGTGTCGATGGCCAAGGTACAGTGGTTGTTTACAGGTGCTATCGCCTGTACAAAGTGGAGGTGGCAGAATCGTGCTCCAGGCACTGCGTTGGTCCAAGTCGCTCACAAAACCTCCCGGCCGTGCACCTACCCAGCCATCCAGTGCAAAAGGCAGCAGTATGCAGAGTTGGATACATAATACAGTATATACATAGTACAACATTGGTGCAGACTACAATTCTGAAGAATAGTCCGATGACGAGTGGCCGAGACCAGCGAACCAGCGGCGGGTCGACTCACTGGTCTGTGGACCTTCGTCAGGGGTGAGGGAGCTCGAGTCTGTGTATGGCGTGGTTGGAGGCCGCTGCTGCGAGCGGTGCCGCTCCATGGCCTCGGCGTCACGTTTGGCGAGCTCGCGGCGACCGGCCTCGCGCAAGGAAGGGTGCGGAGGCGCCTCAGGGACGGGTCCGAGATTGGAGGATGGACCCCGCGGTGTCCAGTCGCCATGCTCATCTCCGAAGTCAAGGTCTTCTTCGTCTGAGAATGATTTGTCAAACTCAATGACCTTCTTCTCCTTCTGTGGAAAGTACCCAAACACGTCCAGCTTCGTCTGCTGCGAATGCGAATCCTTGCGCGATGAGTTCTGCGACGAGCGTTTGGTCTGTCGCTTTTGGGACGGAGGAGGCGGCTTCGCCTTTGGAGTGTCCTTCGCCTTGGCAGCGACCTTCGCTTTCGGAGTGTCACTCAGCGAAGCGAAAATCGCCTCGTTAACACGCTTAGGGGAGCCAGATCGACGCACAAGTCGCTTTCCGGGAGAAACCGACAGGCGAGGCAAGCGCGGGGGCGAACGGAGTAAAGGAAATCCGACACCCCGCGTCTTCGGAGACGAGTTCTGTCGGGCTGGCGATGAGTGGAGCAGATCCGGGAAGGTCTGAGACGGAACTGAGGGAGCTATCTGGAAGTGTCAGTGAGGTCAAAGATATAGACTTACGCTCTCCGTTTCGTCAGAATCCTGCGGCGGATCACTCGGTGGCAGAGCCGGCGGGTCGCTGGGAGGCAGTTCATGTCGATCGTCGTTCACCTGCAGCTCCTCGACCTCAACCGGGGGGTCGCTCGGAGGCAGATCCGCGTTCCGCTCGGCGGATGCTGCGCCTCCACCGAGACTCCAAGTCATGAGGGTTTCAGCTTCCATCTCCACCGGTCGCCAATCGGTGAAAGGGCGCGGAGAACGAACAAAGACAGGCTGCGGGGGAGGCTTCGGTAAGGGAAACACGAATAACGTCTCCGGTTGGTTCCCCTGCGGTGACCGTGTTTTCGGAGGTGTCACTTGATGATGCTGGCGCTTAGGCTTCTTCGGTGTCGTCACGTCAGGCGAATTGTACACCGGCGACTTCGATTGGGGAGAGGCTCCCGGCAGCGAACGCTTAGAAGGACTGGGAGAACTGTCCCGGGGTCGATCGATGTACGGCCTGAATGGGGAAGTACGGCGGGGCATAGCGGCAAGTCGCGACGAAGGCAGAACCTGTGGCTTGGGCCATTGTGTCTCGCGCTCGCAGACCGGCTCCTCAATCGCGGAGGAGAAGGGTCGTAAGTTCCCTCGCTTCGAGTCCGCGCCCGGTTTGGTTGGGGATGAGGAGTGAGGAGAGGACGATGACTCGCTAGATAAGTGCACTAAGGACTTGAACTGTCCTAATGCGCGCCTCTGCCTCACTCCTTCTATTCGGTCTTTCGCCTGCTTCTCGACGTTCTCTCGCACGTCGAGCCGCAACCGTTTGCGCTCCTTCTCCTTCGCGATCTCCTCTGCACGCCGTTGACGATCTGCGCGCCGCTCCTCCAGCTCTGCAGCCTCGTCCTCCTCCGTAATCTCACGCCATGGTGAACGTGTAGCACGCCTTCGAGCACTGTCCTGTCCGCAAAGTCTTTGATGTCTTGCAAGGACAGACGCGGGGACCTGTGTGAGCTCACGTTGTGTCAAGGGCGCGTTTTCGGGAGTACGAGGTACTGGCTTAGCTGGCGATCTCGAAGTTGATCGGGCGCGCTGTGAGGGCTTTGCGAGCGGTTGAGTCGGTCGGTCCCTCAACGGTCCTCGCGCTGGTGGCTCGCTAAGCCATTGCGTGATGGCTGCGTCCGACTGAGGGTTTTGGGTGATAGGCTTCAGCGGCTTTCGGCGCCTAATGTCCTTTCCAGTCGTAGTCGGAGGAGTAAGATAGGTGTCAAGGGTGCGATTAGCAGCCGCGGTAGGGGTCGCCTGTGGTTGAGTGGAGCGCGGCCGTTTCCTCTGCGACGCGGTCAAATTTGATGCGGGGGCTGACCGCTTGCGGCTTGTGCTAGACGGAGGAGTTGAGATGCCGTGATGAACGTTTGCGTCAAGCTTCACGAGTGGGCGCTGGGTTGGCAGCTTGGCGGGCTTCGACGCTGACAGCCAGCCATCCGGGTGGGGTTGCAGTGGCAAACGTGATGACATGGCGAGCGAGGGAGGAGGTTGAGGGGCGGAGGGAAGCGGCGAGGGGGTGAGGTTGAGGAGGCGAGTCGGGGATCGAGAATCGTTGGGCAGGAAATCGGAAGTGCAGGTGGGGATCGAGTCAGAAGTCGGGCATGATCGAGCGATGAGGGGATCGAGTTGGCGATGGCGAAGATGACGATGGTCGTAATGTTCAGGTCGACGCGTCTGGTTGAGTCAGGGTCATTGTGCGCTGGGCCCCAAAATCACGCGCGAGCCTGCGTCAAGTGCCACAACGAGGTAAGCCCGTCCGAGCAGCCCGCCGGATTTGGTTCCGTCGCTTCCCTCGGGCGGAGACGGATCCTCACTGCCAATGGGAGCAACCTCTTTCAACGCCTGGCAGCAGGACCACCAGACTCGAGCTTCATCAGACTCAACTCACCACTCATCCCAACACCGTCGTCATGGTCGCCCTCCTCCGCTCGTTCCGCGCCGCCCAGGCCGTCGCCCGCCCCGCCCTCGCCGTCCGCCCCGCGGCCCGTGCTTTCTCTGTCTCCGCCATCCGCCGTGGCGGCGCCCAGCCCCCCGAGCTCTTGTATGTCTTCGACAATCGACCGAGGTCTTGCTACGTGTTGCATGCTGACTTCTTCCAGTGGACCTGGCGTGAAGGCGGGAGAAGTACCTAGCGAGTGAGTGCATTATCGTCGTGTTCGACGTCGCCGAGAGCTGGAGACGGAGCGCAGAAGATGAAACGGAGGTTGTGGTCGGGTGGCATAACTGAACTCCGAATTACCCAGTGGAGGGTCGGGGCGGACCGGCGCCACATTCAGCTGGGGAGACACGCTCACACGCACAGCGAGCAGCAGGCCACCGGTATCGAGCGTTTCGAGCTCATGGGCAAGGTCCAGGGCATCGACGTCTTCGACATGAAGCCCCTCGAGGCTGACCGCATCGGCACTCTCGCCGACCCCATCGAGGTCCTCTCCTACTACCCCGTCCGTCAGGTCGGCTGCACCGGCTTCCCCGCCGACTCCCACGACACCCTCTGGATCGACGTTACCGCCGACAAGAAGCACTGCCGTTGCTCCGAGTGCGGCTCCGGTAGGTATCGCGCGGTCCACGCTCCAAACTAAGCTGACATTCTTCAGTCTACACCCTCAAGTACGAGCCCCACGAGACGCTCTCGCACGGCCACCACTAGAAAACAGTCCTCATGAAAGGGCAAATCCGCATAGGACCACAATGAATATCATATGGCAGTAAAGCAGTAAAGGTATCGCAGGATTTCGGAACGTCATCGACCTGGGAACATCTCAGGAACGTGCCAGCGAAGGGGATCTGATCGTTGGCGCGGAAAGGTGTCGCTCCTGGGCTGCAGAAGGAAGCGAACGAGGTGTATGCGCGGAGGGAGGCATGCTGCATGCATCGCGAACGCATGTCCAGGAGGTCAGTTGTGGTGTGTGGATGGATGATGACGGAGGAGGATTGAGCGTTTGGAGGGTGGAACGTAATTTTGCCGATCTGACGGTCGCGTTCGGCTCCAATGATGAGCCGATTCCGATTGTTGACGCAGGATATTACGATGGATTGGAGGCGTCACAAAATGCCTCGAGCAGCGACGGAGGCCGTGGAATGTGCATCTCGGGTGGGGCTCACTAGTCCAAGCCTACATGAATCGGCGAGGCGGAGAACACCGTGTGCATTGCCAGAGATCAGGGCAGCAAGGCCGCATATCCGCATGGCGAGACCGACGAACGAGTTCAAAAGTCAGATGTTGCGGTGGAGGTCAGTCGGTGCATCGGTCCAAGTCTGAAACAGCAGGCTCATCCGTGGGACATGGCATCAGGTTGCGCGTTGTGCATGGGCCGCATGGAAGCAAGCCCCATGCCGGAAGCCGGTCAGACGACGACGAGCCAGAGCGACTAGCGATAGTCCAGTTCGTGCATGCACGTATGCACCAGCCCTGCCAGACAGCCAGGCCATGGGCCAGCCTGGACAGGACCAAACAAGGCTGACGCTTGTGGTAGCGCTTAATTGGCCCCTCCCTCACACCACCATCAGTTGGCACGTCATGGCGTTCGGTGCACGCGCACCGACAGATCAACATTTCGCCTTCTCCTCACTTCTCCATCGCTTCCACCACCCCACACACAACCTACGTCCCTCACAATGAGCCAGGAAGCGGGGACTGCACCCACCAGTGCCCCAGAGGCACCGGCCGCTCCCGCTGTCAACCACACCCCTCCCGTCGCCGCCGCCACCGCTGCTCCGGCCCCAGCTGCGACTCCTGCAGCGCCCGACGTTGCTCCGGTTACTGCTGCCCCGGTATCCGCACCAGTAGCGCAGCCTAACCACACCGCTCCTGCCAAGCACACATCGCAGCTGCAGATCGTCAATGAGAAGCAGGAGTTTACGTGAGTTACTGGCAGGCCGCGAGTGACCGTCACGCTACGCCGACGCTGACGCTGCATCAGTAAGGACCTGTCGAAGGCCCTAGACAAGTGGGGCATGCTCGACAAGGGCTTCTCCTACGACATTGTGGCCGTCTTCGGTTCGCAGTCGACGGGCAAGTCCACACTCCTGAACCGGCTGTTTGGCACCAGCTTCGACGTCATGGACGAGTCTAAGCGTCAACAAACGACCAAGGGTATCTGGATGTGCCCGTCTGCGTACAGCTCAACGCTCGTGATGGACGTCGAGGGCACGGACGGTCGAGAGCGAGGAGAAGACCAGGACTTTGAGCGCAAGAGTGCGCTGTTCTCGCTCGCGTCGACCGAGGTGTTAATCGTCAACCTCTGGTGAGCTTGGAGCGGCAGCTTTAAACTGACATCAGGGAGCACCAGATCGGCCTGTATCAGGGAGCCAACATGGGCCTCCTGAAGACCGTGTTCGAGGTGAACCTCGGCCTGTTCGGAGGCGACGCCGACAAGAGCCGCTCGAAGGATAAGACGCTGATCCTGTTCGTGATCCGTGACCACGTCGGCGCGACCCCGCTGTCCAACCTGACGGCGACGCTGACGGCGGACATGGAGAAGATCTGGGCTGGCCTGTCAAAGCCCCCTCACCTGGCGGACACCAAGCTGACCGACTACTTCGACCTGGACTTTGCTGCGCTTCCGCACAAGATTCTTTTACCCGAAAAGTTCGAGGAGTCCGTTCTCGAGCTTCGCAACCGTTTCACAGACCGGACCCGGAAGGACTATGTGTTCCAGCCCGCGTACCACAAGCGTATCCCTGCCGACGGTGTGCCGTTCTACATGGACGGCATCTGGCAGCAGGTGCTTGAGAACAAGGACCTGGACCTGCCGACACAGCAGGAGCTGCTCGCGCAGTTCCGTTGCGACGAGATCGCGACAGGTGTCATCGAGCTGTTCAACTCGAGCGCGAAGGCGCTGCGCAAGCCCCTCGAGGCGGGATCGGTCGTGCTCGGCCTCGGCTCGTCGATGGGCGACTGGCTCAAGGTTGCCGCGACCAACTTCGACGCGGCTGCGTCACGCTACCACAGCGGCGTGTACCAGCGCAAGCGGCTCGACCTCATGAACACGCTGCACGCGGTCCTGCTGCCGATGTACCTGAACCAGCTGAAGAACGCGCGGAAGCAGGCGACGACGCAGTTCGCCGAGGGCATCGCGACCTCGCTCAAGGCGCCGAGCTACGACTTCGCCGAGGTCGTGTCGCGGTGCACGCGCGAGGCGCGCGAGACCTTCGTCGAGACGGCGAAGGAGGCGACGCTCGAGGGCAGCGACTGGGACTACGCCACCGAGCTGGACAGCCTGGACGAGGACCTGCAGACGATCGCGGACCGGAGCCGCGCCGACGAGACGAAGAAGATGGTGAACGGCATCGAGCGCACCGTCAAGCGGCAGCTGGCCGAGCCTGTTGAGCTTGCGCTGTCCAAACCAGGAAAGGAGATGTGGGACACGGTGCTCGCGTCGTACAAGACTGCGACGGCGGGCGGCGAGAAGGCCTACCGCGCCAAGGCGGCCAGCTACAACTGCACCGAGGACGAGAACCGCGCGGCCCTCAGCGCGCTGCACAGCCGCGCCTGGCTCGCGCTCCGCAAGAAGCTCGAGGAGCAGACGGCCGACACGGTCGTCCTGTCCACGCTGAGGGGCAGCTTCGAGGACCGGTTCCGGTACGACGACGCCGGTGTGCCGCGCGTGTGGAAGCCCGAGGACGACCTCGACGGAGCGTTCAAGAAGGCGCGCGAGGAGACCCTCTCCCTTCTGCCGCTGTACGCGACCGTGTCGCCTGTTGAGGAGAAGCTGCCCGAGCTACCGGAGCCGGACGCGCTGGACGTGGACATGGACCCGGAGGCGTTCGACCCGGCGACGGCGTGGATGCTCGTCTCCCCGACGCGGCTACGCGGCCTCGAGGCGCGGTTCAAGCGCGACGCGGACGCGGCCTACGTCGAGGCGAAGCGGAGCATGGTCTCGAGCATCTCCCAGGTCCCACTGTGGATGTACGGCGCGCTCGTCGTGCTGGGGTGGAACGAGGCGATGGCCGTCCTCTTCAACCCGCTGTACTTTGCCGTGCTGCTCGTCGCCGCCGCGTCGGCGTACATTGTCCTGCAGCTGGGTCTCGCCGGTCCCCTTTTCCAGATCGCGCGCACGGTTACGGGAGAAGTCAAGCGCATCGCGACAGACAAGATGCGCGAGGCCTTCGCCGAGCCCCAGCACCAGAGGGTTGCGGTTCCTGTCGCCGTGAACGCGACAGAGAAGAGGAGAGAGGTCCGCCGCGGGCCGTCGGTGCACGAGCTCGACGAGACGAGGCTCGACACCCAGTTCGTTGAGAAGTAGAAGTGGAGAGTGAGGGCGCAGGAACGCGCGTTAGAACGAAGTCGTTAGAGTGTGACACCCGGTCTTTAGTTAATTCTTACCTTTGCCAACGTCTCTGAACCCAACGTTCATTTTTATTCCCTATGCATTTGTCGCGCCTGCGGCTCGCAGTGCTGCAAAAGAGATACTCTCGCTAGAAACCCGTTGTTACTATACAAATACAATGCATATGCCGGAAACACTGCCTGCTCTACGTCTCGTCTACCCGTCTACCATCTAAAAACTGAGCCTGAAATCTGGATATGATCATCCACACCGCCGATCCTTGCGGCGCCTTAGTCATCACCGCGACGCGAGTCTGGAGACAAACACATGAGACCGTGAGGATCGTGGAAACCTCGCAGTTGTAGCCTCCCGTTCAACAGTATTGCGATCCTGCCTCCAGCCCTGCGAGCAAACCAACCCGATCATCGCGTCTTGACCTTCGGGTCCCGGAAGAGGTGCTTGCAGTGCACGCAGTAGTAGAACAGCGTCATGTTGGTCGTCTGACGCTTCGCCTGGTCCTGGTAAAACACGGCGCCGTGCTGCCCGCAGTGCGAGCACTGGATCGGCGAGCGCTGCAGCGTTGGGTCCGTCTCGAGGTCCTTCGTCTCGCCGGGCTGTTCCCTAATCGTCAGCTAAGCCAGGGAACCAATCAGCTGCCTTCAAATCGCGTAAACGGCGGACTTGCAGGAGGTCTTCAAAGCTGAGCGCGAGGACGATGGCAGTCGAGGAAGACGCACCTCGCAACCGTCAACAGGTCATTCTTGTACACGCACGGCGCCGAGTGCGGGTCGTGCGTCGCGTTCTCGGCGTAGTTGCAGTTACGGCACTGGTAGAGGAGAACCTTCGAGTTGTTGTCCGACTGGACGTTAGTAAGAAGTCGTTGCCACCGAGCTTACTCGAGGATACAGCAGGTTGTTGCTGTTGTGTCAGCTTTGGAGGCAGGACTTAAGGCAGCTGGAAGCGGGAGGTAGAGGACGAGAAAGCGGGATAATGAGGGGGACGAGGAGTACTCACCACTCGCCACAGAATCGAAGCGACGGCATGATGGTGGAAAGGATGAGGGATTGATAATGTTGTTGTTCACCTGTGCATGCAGCTCGAAGGTCGATTGTGTCGATCGCGACGAAGGTGGAGGCGCTAGGCTCGCCACTGACTTTCGCGTGGAAGGCGCTCGAATCGAATTCGCGCCTATCGACTTGAAGTGCCACGTGATTAGTCTGCAGAGCCTCAGGTCCTCGCGTCTCCATGCGCAGGATCTGGAATCTCAATACGACGGAAGAACCGTGCAGGGTTGGCGGAGCAGGTATTGCCTCGGAACGCAGAATGCGCAGCGGGCAGTCAAGACCGCATTCATGTGTGTCCCGAGCCCCGAGCCCGGCGCACCCCCACAGCGTCTGCATCAATTCAGATCTGTCAATGATCGGCAGCGGTCGTGGCTGCCACCCACGCATCGGCTTCCGCGTCGAGAACAAAGCAAAGCCTTATATCCTTATCGGCGAGCAGCCCGAGCGTGGCGGCCAGTCCCACGAGCGAATCGTAGACAGACTCAAGCGCCAAGGTCTGGAAGCACACCTGCAGGGCGGTGTGCATGTCTAAAGGACGTGTCGACACGCTACGCGCTATGGCTTCGTTTCAAGAAACGTAAACCAATTCGCTGACCAGCGCTCAAACCAAACCCATGCGACGCGTGTGACTGCCCCGTTGATCTGCCGATCGAACGTGTGACCCGTGGCAAAGAAGACCGGTTCGAGGCCGCTGCATTGATGCGCGCGGTCGGTATGCCGCTGTTTGCAGTGCAAGCGCAGCACACGATGAGCTCGAAATAGAGCGAGAGGTTCTTTGGCGGCTTGCGTACGGCTTGCAATACGCCACGTTAAAGGCGCTCACCATTGTCTGCGCTGGCGCGCTGTTCGTCCGTTGGCGGCCTTGACCTGGTTCCCAGAATCCACCCTCCACCCGAACTTCAAATCCATCCCGCAAACTGGCCGCAAGCAGGACCTGAAGCTGTGCATTCATCCCCTTTCTGCGTCGACACACTTGCCCACACACGCATTCGCACACAGCGGTTTACGGTCGGTCTTCGGTAGTTTGCTAGCAGACTTGCGGCAGACAACGATACGTGGCCGAGCAACTGGGCCAAGCTTTCGACGCTAGCTGGTAGTGGACTATTCCTAGTGCACGGCCCAACCGAACAAGCGGCGCTGCGCGTTCGTGCCTACTGCGACACTTGCGACACACGCGCACACGCCCCATACCGGCACAACCCCTCACCCAACCTAAATCCCCTCGGGCCCATACACAGCGTACGACTGCTAGACTTCACCTTCCTCCGCATCCCACAGCTACACGCAGTCGCCACTTGCATCTTCGCAGCTCTACTCCATCCTTTTCCTCACAGCCCACACGCACACTCCGGCACCTGCACCGCATAGATCTCGGCTTACGACCACCCAATTTCGCGCAGCACACAGGCTCGCCCGCCCTTAGCCGCGTAGCTTATTGCTGCAGCAATGGCTGTTACCTTTTCCTTTCCGTGGGCCGCCTGGGCGCGACCATACGTCTCGCGACGTGTGCTGTACATCCTCGGGACGATCACTGCCGTCTTCCTCGTCCTGTTCAACTTTGCTCCGCATACGCTTCCGCCCGTCATCGCCCCGGGCTCCCGCTACTCCGACTCGTCCTACCAGTCTCCTGACAAGTGGACGCCGCCCATCCTCAGCAATTCCAAATCGCGACCGCCGCCGGAGTGGGATGCGAACGGCAACTGCCTTTTCCTCTCTCCGTTCGATGCGCTCACGGACGAGGAGAAGGCACTTGCTGAGACGATCGAGCTCGACGTTGTGTCTCCTGGTAACGTCCGCTTGAAGAATATCACTGGCACGGTCCCCACCGATATTAAGGCGAACCCGATCCTGAGGCTGCTGCGCGATGGAGAGGAGAAGTGGAACAACATGCTGCACTCTCAGAGCAAGACGCTCGAGGAGGCCGTCCGCAAATACGAGGAGAAGTGGCAACGACCGCCGCCGAAGGGCTTCGACCAGTGGTGGCTGTTTGCTCATTCGCAGAACACGCTTCTCATCGACGAGTTTGACTCGTGAGTTATTTCGGGTTGTGTGGTCAGTCCGGGACTCTTGGGGGCGCGCTCAGACCTCTTGCGCCTTCGTGCTTCGGGATCTCGGCTGGGCGCAGAGCTTTGGCGGAGAAGGGATCGGAGGAAGATGGTCTGGATCACAGATGTTTGCTGCACGGACCGATGCTGATGGACACTCAGAATCATGGAGTCTCTTCTGCCGTACTACGGTCTGCCAAAGGAGACGCTTGCCGAGCGCACGAAGGAGGCAGAGAAGATTGTGGAGACCTACACCATCATCGTCAAGGACGGCAAGGCGGAGATTCAGTGGAACGACGACTATGCCCGGGAGATGTGGTCCATCTCACGTGCGCGGGCAGACGACCAGGTCAACATTATGGAGCCTTTCCTGCACCTCCTCCACGACTTCCGGGCTACCTTCACGATTCACGACCAGCCTTCCATCCAGTTGGAACATGGCCCGCAGCAGGAGCTCATTGACGCTGCGCTCGCCCAAAAGCCGGTCAAGTTCGCGCACGACGTCGACCACCTCGAGCGCGACTGGAAGAAGATGTGCGGACCTGACTCGCCGTTGCACCGTGGTGAGGTCGAGACCCATGGACCTGGCACCTTCATCCACGACCACCTCCCGGCGATGGACCCGTGCACACACCCTTCAATCATGGAGAAGCACGGCATGTTCTTGGAGGTTCACAACAAGGACAGTCACCCCCAGCCGCACAACACCCTCTACCCTATCTTTGCCCTGTCGAAGACGGCTCTGAACGGCGACATCCTCATCACTCCCTTCTTCAGGGCCGGACGACACGATGTCGGCTACGACCCCAAGTGGAACGATAAGAAGGCTAAGCTTTACTGGCGTGGACGTGCCACTGGAATGGAGCACAACAAGGGCGCAAGCTCTCAGTGGAGACACTCGCAGCGCGAGCGCCTTCACTGGCTTGCGAACAGCAAGAGCTCTGAGCCCATGACGATCATGGAGCCGAAGGATGCGAGCGGCGCCGCCCGTATGGTCAACCGCCCCAAGAACAAACTGGGACAGTACTACACGGACGCCAAGCTCGTTGGTGGGCCCTGGCAGTGTGACAGAAATGATGGCACTTGCGACGAGATGCAGGCCGAGATCGACTTCGCCCCGCTCGAGGGGTCGGACAAGGCCAATGAGTTCAAGTACATTCTGGACGTAAGTTGCTCGGTCCGCGCATAAAGGGCATGAAACTGACAAAGCAGCTCGACGGAAACGCCTGGTCATCGCGATTCCCGCGCCTGATGTTGGCTTTCAACGTCGTCATCAAGTCGACTGTGTTCCCCGAGTGGTTCTCGCACATCCTGCCCGAGTGGTTTGCGTACGTCCCAACCAAGGTCGACTACTCGGACCTGTACTCGATCATGTCCTTCTTCCGTGGCTCGATGGACGGCAAGGGAGGTCACGATGAGGTTGCTCGTCGCATCGCCCTCAACGGTCAATGTTGGGCTGAGAAGACGCTGCGGTACGAGGACCTGCAGGTCTACATGTTCCGCATGTACCTCGAGTACGCGCGTCTGACCAGCCCGGACCGCGACAATGGCAAGATGGACTTTGTGCTTCAGGACTATCACCGTGACGGGAAGAACGCGGGTGAGGAAGTCGGCAAGCTTGAGGCTATGCCCGGTATCGATGAGAAGCGAAGACGGCAGAACCTGTAAGATTAAAATATAGATTAGCAACCGTAGAAACACGTCTGGGAGACGTGCGCATGCTCATGCAGACTTTGATCATCTGTTGACACCGATTGTTTGCCTTCAGGTGGGATCCATCGGAATTCGCCACCGCCACTGGCCAGTGGACATTGCAGGAGCAGGCGCAGATGAAAAATGACGGCACCAACCAGTGGCCAACTGCGGGCCTGTGACACGGTGCACATGGCGACGCGTCTGTAAACAAATCAACTCGATATTCCTTCATCGACATTGCGGCCCGACAAACGACCAGACGCTGTATCACGCAGCGCCATCCACCCTGCTCCGAGCACCCAGGCTAAATCCAGCGCGGCGATGCCGCCCTGGGTTTAGCTACTACGACCCAGCTCGCCGACGAGTCATCCACACGAGCGACTCGTCGCGCTCGCTCGCACCCGCCGTCGCGACCCCGCCAGAGTACGATGTCATCGCGACGTACCCGCAGCGACCACCACACCATGCGACAACACACTCTCCCTCCCTCGCCGCGTCCATGCACTCTGATGCGGCCGCGGCCGCACTGGACGCTGCTCCGTCAGAAGACGTCGAGCTCGCGGAGGCGTTCTTTGACCACGCGCCCGAGGAAGGCACACTTCCGCGGTCTTTCGACGACCACCTTCCTCCAGCTCCCTCAGAGGAGCATCCTACATACGAAGAGGCGCTGAAGAAGCCGCGCCGGCGGACACGGACACTCGAGGCGACGTCGCCGTTCGATCCCCCACCGATAGACGGTCCGAGCCGGTTCGACTGGCGCGACCGCCGCCGGCCAAAGTTCGACGTGCACGGGCTACCCACCTGGCAGAAGTGGTGGTATCCCGAGACGCCGCGGGTTATGCCGAAGATGACGAAGATGAACGAGACGGAGGGCGGATGGGCCGAGCTCAGGCGGTATTCGGATCAGTGAGTGTAGTTGGCTCAGCTCGACGCAGATCACGTCAGCTGCGACACCTTCATAGATGATCAGCTGACAGGCAGCTTCGTGCCGTTATTGCTGGCTGAGCAGGCTGAGGCCGAGGCTCAGCTCGAGAACCGCCTCGCATCTTGGTCCGACCACCAGCTGCGCTCGGAGGGGTTCATGATCAATGGCCTCGCCGGATCGACGGAGTGGCAACCACGTTACAAGGTCCATGGCGTCGTTGTGTCCTTTTCTCGGTGGGGAAGTGACGGGACAAAGCCGCTGCCACCAAGCCAGTTTGAGCCGGGCGCGACTGTGATCCTCAGCCGGACACACCCATGCCAGGATGCTTTCGAGATCGAGGGCGAGCGAGTGAAGGGCAGCGTGTTCATGATCAGCCGCGGCGTCGTGCGGATACTTTTGCCCGAGCTGCCAGAAGACGTCGAGAAGGGCACATGGAGGTCAGTATAAAGCACTCGAGCTGTGGAGTCCCTCTTAGACGAGCTAACGGTCAGAATCGATCTCGGTGTCAGCGACTTTGCGATCCAGAAGCAGCGCGAGGCCATCGACCGCCTGAACTTGGATCCGGTACTGCAGGACCAGCAATCGTCGCCTGCCGCCCCTAGTGATAAGGATCCCGAGGACGAGGCGCTGGCTGTGACAATGAGACGCCAGCGGCCACAGGAAATCCTCGTCGGTACTGGCTTACGCGATCTCATCCTGCGCCGGTTCCAGACCCACTATGAGCCGCAGAGTGCGCCGGGACACGGAAAGCTGGACGAGATTGCTGCTCAGGTCGCAGAGATGAAGCCTGGGGACATGGAAGCTTCGACGGGTATCGAGCACGATGACTCCTCCCCACGCGGAATCCTCAGTCCGAACAAGCTCATCGACTCGTGGGCACGGCGCTATCGCGTGCCCGAGGGAAGGGTGCCGATATCGATCGAGGGCGACCCACACGTACCGCTGAACGCAAGCCAGACGCGCGCAATTGCTATGATGCTCAGCGAACGTCTCAGCTTAGTGCAAGGGGTAAGCTGAATGACTATGCAGTCAAAAGCTAACGTTAAGCCCCCAGGGACGGGAAAGACCCGAGTGATCGTCGAGGCGATCAAGCTCCTGAAGCAGCACTGGCAGATTTCGCATCCTATTCTGGTGTGCGCTCATACGAATGTCGCAGTTGACAACCTTGTTGAGGGTCTCAAGGCGCAAGGGGTGAACGCGGTGCGATTTGGATCGCCCGACCGGGTCTCACCGCGTGTCGAGTCTCAGACGCTCGAGGCGCGTATCGAGCAACACCCTGCCTTCCCTGTGCTGAACCGGGCGCGCAACTCGAAGGAGTCGCTGCAGGCGGAGCTCAGCGAGAACCTCGCCGGCCCGCAACGCGAGGCGAAGCAGAAGGAGATCGGCAAGCTGAATGGCCGCATCTACCTTCTGAAGCGCCGGATACAGGCCGAGGTTCTGCACGACGCCGACGTCGTGTGCACTACCTGTCTCTCCGCCACCTCGCGCGTGCTCGAGGTCATCGACTTCCCCTTCGTCTTCCTTGACGAGGCGAGCATGGCTACCGAGCCTCTCTCGATTGTTCCGCTCACAAAGGGGAGCGCGCAGGTCGCCATCATCGGCGACCACAAGCAGCTGCCGCCCGTCATCATCTCCGAAGCGGCGCAGCAGGGAGGCCTCGGGACGAGTCTCTTTGAGCGCCTCATTCACGAGCAGGGTAAGCTGTCATGAACAGCGTTTCAAAAGCTGACAGCAGTGGTTCCATCTATCATGCTCGACACTCAGTACCGCATGCACCCGTCCATCGCGGCCTTCTCCAGCGAGGCGTTCTACAACAGCCAGCTGAAGGACGGCACAGTGGTGAACGGGCAGGTCGACCCGGCTCTGCATCCGCCTGTGACCGCCTTCCTGCTGCCGGACGGCGACAGCTCCAAGTCTTTAACCTTCCTGAACCACGACTTCCCCGAGTCACCGCAGAACCGCTCGATCGCGAACCACCACGAAGCAGGTAGGGTGTGCGACATTGTCGCCGACTTACTCGCGTCGAACCCTGACCTGAGAGGAGCCGACATCGGTGTGATCGCGCCATACTCCGCCCAAATCCGCCTCATCACCGAGTTCCTCACGATCGACGAGCGCCGGCAGCGTGCATTCCGGCAGTGGCTCGGCCCCGAGCGTGCCCGAGAGATCGAGGACATCGAGATCCGGACTGTGGACGGGTTCGAGGGACGCGAGAAGGCCGTGATCGTCTTCAGCACGGTGCGCAGCAACACGGGCGGTTTCCTCGGGTTCCTCGGCGACTGGAGGAGGTTGAATGTAGGCTTGACTCGCGCTAAGCGCGCACTCATTATGCTCGGCTCGCTGCGCACGCTGAGCAATGGTGTGCCCAGTGCGACAGCGCTCGAGAAGAAGGGTATCCCCATCGATGGCACAAGGGTGTGGAAACGCTTTGTCACCTGGCTCAGGAAAAACGGCCTCGTCATGGAGGATCCCGCTTAACTGTATCTTCTAGTGTATCACTATCTGCATTTGCATCTTGAACGTCTTACCGGATTTGTTGCAGGCGCATATAAATCTCGCACACCAGGCTGCGACGACATAGCGATCCATTGCCGGCCGCCTTCTCTTCCTCCTAATCTCCGGCCGGTCCGTTTCTGCAACGGCAAGCCACCATTGTGCTGCCTCCTACACCCTTCCTCTTCGACAAAACACATGCCCATGGGGCAAAAGATTGGCGTAAGGGAGTATGTTACTACTCGCTTGACGAGAGTGGGATTCGAACCCACGTCCGAAGACTGCGGAGGAGAACTGATGATTCACCTTAACACAGCGCCTTAGACCGCTCGGCCATCTCGCCTTGATGTTTGAGATTGGCTGACGTAAGCCTCGAGGGCGTTCGTGCCTGGGCGACTGTTCGATCATCGCTGTTTCTGGGCATTGTGTTTGTCTGCCGTTTGCTCCTTGTCCTGTGTGCTCATCGTGTGTTGTGTATGCAACGTGAAGGGACAGCACTGAAGGAACCAGCAGTGGGACCGGTTACCGTGAGGAGAGCAGGTGTGTTGGGGAAGCCGGGTGGGCTAGTCTTTCCAGTCGGGTCTGCCGCAGGCGGAGGTATGCTCTGCGGCAACGGCAGGAGCAGGGCTATGCACGGGCCTGATCAGACACATGCCAAGCGTGGCCTGTGTGGCTTGTGCTCGCGGGCCTCCATGGTCCAGAACTCGGTCTCGGGCCTCTCCGCCAGTTCGTATATCAATATACGCAGTGCCCGACGACGGCAATATACGATTCGTCCACGCCAGTCCTCGGTGTCAGGTTGGCCCGTGGCCCGTTGCCATGCAGTGTCAGTGGAGGCCGCGACTGTGTGAGCTGTGATGTTCCGCGCCACCAAAGGCCGCATCTGGGCCTAGGACCGGTCTCGGCATGTCGGCACGCCCTACCAGTTGCGGCCTGCGAATGAGCGACAGCGGGGAGCGGCCCGCCCTGGCCTGCCCACGTTTTGGCTGGGCACGGGATTCGACTACTTAGGATGCCGGGTTCCAGCTTTCGTACTGGGTTCTGCGGCGAGTTCGGACCTAGCCGAAATCCTCGGAATATCATTGCTCGCCGCGGTGAGCACGCAACGAGTCTAGAAAGGATGCGCGGAGCAACGTCGCTGGACCGAAGTATAAGAACCTAGTCAGGTGGACATGTGGCCTGCTCCATTCCGTAGACTTCTGACAACGTTTGGCCGCGGCCAACTCACTTCTCGCCCAGCTTACGCCCTCACCTCACTCACGTGCCGACAGCTCCACACCAAGGTCCCAAAGTCAGCAATTCTCCGAGACTCCTTCACGACACGGCAGTTGTTCTATTTCCACCCGCCCCACGAACGAAACTCACCCGACACTTTCACGGAGGCTCGGGGAGAACCGAGCAAAACTTCCAGGCACCGCCGCGGCGTACTGAAAGCCACGCGGGCAGCTCCACCACAGGGAGGTCTGTCACCGCTCTTCCGAGCTTTGGCGAGCTTTGCCGACGGAGAGCCAAGGAACATCGGCCAGTTCTCCATACAAGCGCGAACCGCACAGAGATCATTGGATCGCGCCGCGGCCAGGCTACGAGAGTGGGCCATATCCGCAGCTCTGTGCATTCCAAAGCGGACGTAGCGGATATCTTTGGAACCGGTTCCGTCATAGGAGTCGCTTCGGCATTTCTGTTGACACGAGCACGAGCTCGAGGAGCAAAGTTGGCCGCGGCGAGCCGGCCATAGGCGAAAGCGAGTAACGAGTCGGGTCGCAGAAGACCGCATCACGCCAGGGCCTGATCGGTGGGTGGATCCAGTATCCACCGGCCGAGCATAGATAATCATGACGCCTGGACATCATGGCATGACCAAATTCCCTCTTCCAGACCATCACCCATCGCGAATCCTGTTCACGGAGTACGACGACGCGCCTTCCTCCTCCTCCTCAAGCAGTGCCTCGTCCATGTCGGTGCTCCGATACCTGAGCCAGCCGAAGGCGGCCAACTCTCGCACCGCCCGCGCCGCCAGCGACACACCGACTCTCACGCTCCGCGTGCCCAACTACGGTATTCTCTTCGTCCCCGTTCCCGACCAGCCGAGCAATGAGTACGAGGAAGTCAAGCCGAGAGAAGACCACGTCCTCGCCGGCGAGCTCGAGGTGCAGCTTCGCGACGCCCGGCGAGTCAAACGCATCCGCGTCGGCCTCAAGACGGTCATGATCGCCGACTTCGGCGGCAAGAAGCTCGACGAGGACGTCCTCTTCGAGCGCAAGGTCGAGATGATCGGCGGCAACTCGGAGGGCCTCTGGCTGCCGAGCGGATCACAGAAGTGAGTACTCGCACACGCGCGAAAGCATTCGCGCCCCTCGGCATTCTCCGGCAAGCTCTGGCACAGAGCTCAGCGCCTGCTTGGTCAGCCATAGCACGCCACGCCAAGGCTCGAGTCGATTGGGCCCAGATCACGCCATGATTCAGGCGGGGAGCGATCAGTGCTGGATTGCTTGCTTGTTTGTGTGCATAGCTGACAACCAGGTTCAAGTTCTCCATCATCGTACCAGCGAACCACCCGGTGCACGACTGGCACCCCAATGCAAAGATCACGCACTACCTGTACGCCGAGCTTGAGGGCGTTCCAGACGCTGTGCCGCCGCGTATTGGCTCCTCGAGCTCCCTTTTCAGCTTCATGGGCGGCAAGCGCAGCTCGCCGCCTCAATCTTCGCGCCCATCACGGTCTGGCTCGCCCGCCCCCGGCGCCGGGCAACTGATGGCCAGTCCCCCGCGCTCCGGTACCAGCACGCCCGTGACCGGGTCCAGCCCCGCCGCGGCCCCGATGGCGATTGAGGCTGCCCTCGCTGGACTGCATGTCGCGACTGGACCGAGCGGAATCTCGACTGCCCCGACGTCGCCTGTCGGCTCGCCCGGCACCGAGAACGACGACCCGATTCATACCATGCAGGCGTCCTCGATGAGCATCACGAGGCAAGAGCTTTTCCCGCGAGCTCCCGCTTATGAGGCCAAGGGCGATCCCGAATGGCTCATTGGCAACGTTAGCGCTAAGCGCAGCATCATGCTCATGTACAACCCCGACCCGAACGGGGGAGTCACCGATTATGACGACTGCGCGAACGGCTACGCTCCGGGACTAGGAATCTGGAACGCCCGCTTCTCCTCGGACGTCTGGACTGTGTGCGCCGTCATGAAGTTCCGCTTCTCGCTCGACTCGATCCCGTCCACTGCGACGCTGTTCACGGTCCGCCTCGCGCTCGAGCAGACGCACACCATCGTGTCCCCGCGGGACGCAGGGGGCGAGGCTAAGAAGGTCATCACCACGCGGCACTTCGGTCTGCACGAGAGCGGCCGCCGGCCCCCGCAGGGAACGATCTACCCCGGCAAGGACTACATTGCGGCATGGCGCGGCCCCGCCGCGGGAGGCAAGGACGTTTGTGGCCCGGACGGGGGCAAGTTCGCGATCGATACCAACGTTCGCCTGCCGAAGGACGACGTCGCTCGCCCAACCACCCCGCCCGGAGTAGTCACCCCAATCACGGTCAGCCACAAGCTCATCCTCGAAGTCTTCTTCAGCGTTTTTGGCGAGGACGACCGCGGGAGGAAGCTCAAGTCCCCCGGCCCCGGAGGGCTCAGGATGCTCCGGATCAGCCGCCCCGCCATGATCCCCTCGTGCTCCATGATTCCTCCCATTCTCAACCTGCCGACGTACGAGGCGCACGTCCACGACCCGCTTGCAAGCGACGACCCCATCGAGGCCGCCCGGGAGGACATCGGTTGGGAGTGGTGCGCCTGCGGACAGAAGCTCGAGGACATGGAGGCTCGTATGCGCTCCCATGGCAGTATGGAGGAGTGCTCGCGCGGAAACCGGAACTCCGTGGACGACAAGATCTGGGCGGAGCGGGGACACCGATGAGTCTCCAAGCTCGACGACGAAGAGAAAGAACTGTGAAGAAGCAATCACTGATAGAGGTAGACGCTGTTTGTAACATTAGCCATAACATGCTTCAATGTGCGTCCATTGGGATGTCAAGTTCATATAATCTGTGGACCGTAACGAGCATATCAGGTCGACACAATGAAGAGCGGGCATGGTGGCAACGTCGTACCTCGCCTGCCTTATCTGTGTGCCTTGACCGAATAGAGGCAACAGATGCCCGCATTCCAGGCCGTGAAACAATGCGCGCGTAGATCAGTGATGCCCGGTGAACGTTCGTCGGCCAAAGCGCTTAGCGCGTTGGGTCCAGGTCCCAGGCCCTGCGGGCAGTGACAAGAGGTGACTAGCTGACCAGAGCGGGCCGTAGCCAGATCCAGATCCGAGAAAGGCCATAGCTTGCAACCCAACGGGACACACCCGTAGCACAGAGATGGAATGTTTGCTGTACCGTTCGCTTTGCCAACCGCATCCCGCTCGGCTCAGTGTAGCTCATCCGCCTCCCGCATCCGCCCAAGTGTGTCGACTGTCTCGTCCTGGGCCAGTTTGGTTCTGCACACAGCGGCAGTGACATACTCCATTGAGTCAAGGAAATAACCTTATCATCAAGCCAGCGCAACGAATACGAGAGATGTGGACCTCGACCCTCGCCTGTCCGGCTCTCGGAGTTCGGCAAAGCCGGCGCCGAGTGGGCATGGTGCGCACCCGCGGTGATATCTGTGTTCGGTGAACTGTAGTCGACGGTGATCAGTGCCGAGCCCGCAATCTCGCTCACGTTCTCTCACGCTCGGCCAGCATAACGTTATCAATCAGGAGACAATCCGGAGTTCTGTCGTTGCCGGACGAAAGGAGAGGAACGGGGTGCGATGTGGGTAGCGAGCGCTTCTTCCTCTCACCTCTCTCCTCAATTGTTGTACCTGTCTGCCGGAACCCCCTCGTGTGGAAGTACGTATGCGCAGGATTGGCCAGCAGGGGTATACTCCGACTGGTGACCGAGTCGGAGAGTGGTGCAGAGGAGCTGGAGGAGGTGGATCACACAACCCCACGCTGATTGTCTTGGCGCTCAGCTGCCCCTCGTGCCTTAGTGGTTGGGGGTGATTCGCAGCGTCTTGCTGCAATTAAGCGCAAGGGTCGAGAACGCGCGAGGAGGCGGAGACACAATTGGAGCGCGGCATGGCGTCGTTCCAGCGCAGTAGTGCGAGTGTGCAGCGTGTGCAGCATGCGTGACTTCGGCTCGCTGCCTGGTGAACCGTTGGACCGGAATATCGGGAAGCCTTAATGAAAACAAGACGACCGAAAGAAGTCAAACGCGATACGTCCGCCGAATAACACAATCTTGTCCAAGTTCGCGATGCTACGCCAAGTCGGGAATATGGGAACTGCGCAGGCGAGGATGCTAGTGCAGGTCCGACGGATCATCTCAAAGATCTGGAAAACAGCGAACGAGCACCCCACTTGTGCTCCGCTCCGCGCTCACCGTCCGTATCCTCCCGGTTCCTCGTACCTGTGGACCTGGTGTCCTCTCGGCCCTCTTTGACTTCCATAATGCTTTGCGCTGATTGGAAAAGATTGACATGCTTGAACTCTATCCCTTAAAACGTTATGTGGAGAGGTCTTCTGGGCCTCGTATTCGTTGCGAGACTGCCCCACAGACCTCGTCGTCGTGCGTCGACATCGGCGCACGAGCCAGATCGCAGCAGATGGCAGGACGGATGGACGTGCCAAGACCCCGTGCACACCCCGGTGGGCCGCGTGCGCCCGTGATAAGCGCGCGAGCTAACGAAACTAGCGAGTCGAGCCTTGCCTTACTGGTCGGCGAGCAGCGAGGAGGCCAGCACCGTTTCAGCCAAAAGTCTTGGCACTTATCTGATACGCAGGAAACGCAGTACGCAGCTGCCACCACAATCCTGACGCTCCTGACTGTCTGAACTGGGCCTGGCGGAAGTCCGTGCGCCCCACTTGCATCACTGCGTCGATGCCCTCCCTCATGCATCGCTGACGTCGTGCGCCCGTCACTGTAACCCCGCACCTCGTGCTCCCCTCGAGACCCGCACGACCCCAGATCCAGCTGCACAGGCATGGCACGAGAAGGCAGGGCCGGGACAGGACGAGCACCGATCCCCGCACGGCCTGGGTTGTCTCGGGTTTGTGTCGACCCCCACACCACCCTCCCCAGCGCCTGGCGCTAGCGTCTGCGCAGTTCGTTCGCTTCATATCTAATTCATAAAGGCAGGCTGATCTGTGATCATTGCCCTCGCCCCTCCTCTCCATCCTACATAAGCCCCTGCTCGTCTATCTTGGCCTTCCTCGCCCACACATCTGAGTTTCTTATCCTTCCTATCAGTTTCTTGTAACACCCACACACACCGAGAACCATGTCCCCCGTCGCTTTCACCGCTGCCGCCATGGCGGCTCTCAGCGCCGTCGTTTCCGCTGCGCCTGCCCCGGAAGTCGCCCCTTCCGCCCCCGCCAACGGCTCCGACTCTGCCTTCCCCGAGCTCGCGCACTTCTTCAGCAACAACACCCAGTGGGCGCAGCACAAGGCGCAGGAGGACTCCGGCTTCTTCCCCACCCTCAACGCCAGCCAGCACCCCGGCATTGTCTGGATCGGCTGCTCTGACAGCCGTGTTCCCGAGAGCGTCGTTACGCAGCAGAACCCCGGCTCCATTTTTACGCACGTGAGTGGCCTCCGAGTGACGAGTTCACGTCCCCGAGAGGGCGCCGGCATTCCCCCAGGACGTCGGTGACGCTGCCCCGCCGCCTGTGTGCCACTCCGAGCGGCCAGTTCCCCCAGTCCGCGGAGAGCGGTCCGAAACGAGCGCGATGCCTGTGTCCTAAGACCTAAGAGCGTGGACACCGGCGTTGTTGCTTGACAGCCTTCGGTCTCCTGTCAATTGAGATAAGCCCACAATCGGTCCGATCGGATTGGTGATTGGAGGTGAAATTGAGCCTGAGACGTGGGGTGAATGATCAATGGAGAAACGTGATCGTTTCGATTTCGGCACGATAACGAGATTGGAGTGGAATTGAGCCTGAGACAAGGAATGGAACAAAGATCTGACGACAGCGTAACATCGCGAAGCAGATCCAGCCGAACGACTGGTCCGCCCAGGCCGTGGTCGAGTACGCCACCGAGCACCTGAACGTCTCGCACGTTGTCATCGTCGGCCACACCAACTGTGGTGGAGCGACTGCGGCCTTCAACGCCCCGAACCCGGACGCGAACAAGACCGAGGACGCGGAGAACTCCTGTCCCAGCAAGGGCAAGCACGGCGAGGAGAACTCCGGCGGCCACGGCCGTGGCGACGGCGAGCCGGTCAAGAGCGAGTGCCCCTGCTTCACGCCCGACCAGGTCGAGCCCGGAACTGAGCCGGGACTCGAGCAGTTCCTTGCCCCGCTCATCAGGCTCCGCCACACTCTCCCCGAGGGCTCTACGGTCCAGGACCTGATCGTCGCCAACGTCAAGCACTCCGTCGACGTCATGGCTTCGACCAACGCCATCCAGAACATGTGGATCAAGAACAAGCGCGTCTGCGTCCACGGATGGCTGTACGACATCGGCACCGGCCTCCTCAAGGACCTCGGCTTCTCGCGCTGCGAGTGAGTCTTGACTGGAAGCAGGAAGGCAGCGTAAAAAGTAGCAACGGCCCGAGCGGGGAGCATAGAACAATCTTCGAAAATATCTAGCAATGGTAAACTTGTGCGATCTCGAGATCTAACCATTAATCAGTGATAGCCGTGATGGTAATGGCCGTCAAGCAGCATCAGCGAACTCTAACCCGCTTGCATGTCTCACCTCAATCCATAACAATAACCTCCTCCACAGTCATCAACTCACTGACCTAGCTCACTCCGAGTGACCTCCATGCACCCCTCAACCTCTGCAGTCCGAGCAGAGACGTACAGCCTCGTCGGTTAGTGCCACCAGCCAACGAGGAGTGCGCGATAAGCCAAAGACGGATCGGTATGCGGGATCCGAGGGGTCTGTGCCACATTCCGCGCATGGAGGTCGCTCTGCACGCGCCAGCATGCCAGCATGTGGACGCATGTGGGTGCAGCCAAGAGGTCGAAAGAGGGAAGTCGCAGTGGGCTCGGCAACAACGGGTGTTTCACCCTGTCGTTGCTCCGCAGCTAGCCCATCGTTAGCGGCTTGGCACCGGGGTCGCGTCGCGTCGTGCATCGCAAACGCAACACGGGACGTTTTTGGCTCCCGGATGCCGGACGCAGACTCCTCGTCCGCATAGCACGCATAGCACGCATAGCACGCATAGCACGCATAGCAGATACAGAGGGTACACGTTGCATGCACACCTCACTTCCATGCCTGCAGGACCACCAAGCGCAGCCTACATAGCCCGGCTCCCTCAGTCAGTGGAGAACGGCTGTGTCTCCGGCTCTGTATTCGGCCCATCCACTCGATCGCACAGCGATATAGTGCGCCAGTGCGATCTGTGCATAATCTGAACAATCTGCCCAACTCTGCATGCATTTCCGCACACAAACGCGCTATAAATACCATTGTAGGGATCTGCATCGCACACGATCTGTCTGCGCGTCGGTAGGTTCGCTCAGGTAGGATTTACACCCGTGCGCAGCCGTATTGTCGATCGCCTCTCTCTCTCAGCTCTCAGTTTTGACTTTGGACGGTTCTCGTTAAGCTTGCGAAAAACACTCGCGCCCACCCTCGCAGCCGACCATCGGGTTTGCACTCCCACGCCGTAAAACGGATCAAGGCCTCCCCGTGCACACTGCCTAATGCGTGCCTCTCTCTTCGTAGCCTCTCGTAGCTCAGCCCGACAACGTAGCTCTAACCTTGCTCCTCGGACTTGGAGGTCATTACTTGTTGCATTCACCTACGGAAATGTCCAGAGTAGTAGCTAGTATAATGGGCAGAGTTGTATTCGTGATGTTGAGATGATGGAGGGGTTTCTATCTACAGTTTTAGAGATGCTGGCTGAGTTCATGCTGGCGGTGCAGATGCTGCAGATCTGCTGTCGCTGGCACGAACGGAACTGGTTGACGCTCGCTGCGCTCGCTTGACCAGTTTACTTGCCAGTGGGGCACTTCTGGTTCTGGAAGAGGGTGGGCGAGGCAGTGACCTTCATGTCGCCGCCGACGCCGTTGGCGATGGTGTCCCAGGTGTGGCAGTTGGACTTCTTGGGGTAGAAAGCGGGGGCGGAGGGGGTCGGCTTCTGGCCCTGGTACCAGGTGGAACCGCCGTAGACGCCAGGAGCGGCAGCAATGTCACCCTCGCAGCTCTCGAACTTGTTCATGTTGTAGTAGTCGTCCTCGTCGATGGCCATGACCCACTGGCAGCCCATGAGGTCGTAGATGTGGTCGCACTGCTTGCGAACGGGCACGCCGTTGACCTCGGCGGTACAGATGCGCGCGCAGAACTGGTCGTACGAGATGAACATCATCCACTCCTCGTAGAACGTGTCGCCCTGCTTGCCCTGGATGTTGGTCGTGACGTTGCCGCCGACGGGGTTGCCCTCGCCGGTCGCGCCGTGCGGGTCAAGCTCACCGCCGTTGTCGCCCTGGGGGATGTTGAGCTTCGTGCCGTCCCACCAGCCGGCGACCTGGACGTACGACGGCGTGCGAATGAACTGCGCAGCCTGGATCGTGCCGTCGGGGATGAGACTGTGTGTTAGCGGGGAGCTTCGGTACCTGGTGTCTGGGCCGCCTGTGTTCGTAGTCCGAGATGAACCAGCGCCCCAGCGCCCCGAGGCGCCGGGAAATGGGGCGCAATGTCTTCGCCTTAGACGCATATCCGAAGGACCCTCCCCTCCAGGACGGCCGCAAACAGTAAACGGACTTACCGAGCGCCGTTGCGGGGCTTGGTGCACCAGGCGACGAGGTCGTGCTCGTGGTTGCCGATGGTCGAGTCGGGTCCAGGCTCCATGGGAGCGTACATGCAGAAGTCGTCGATCGAGTTGACCGAGATGAGGCGCGAGAGAGACTTCTGGTCCACGGTCTGGCCGACGGGAATGAACTCGGGGCGGTCGGGGTTGGTGGGGCCGTTGGGACCGGTGGGGATGACCTGGGCCGAGACGGCGGGGACGGCGAGGAGAGCGAGAACAGAGGCCCACATGTTGCACAAGTGACGATCAGTGGTAGAGAAAGAAGATGAGAAAGATAAAAGTGTCCAGGGGTGGTGCGGACGGGTGTTGTGGGAGAAGGAGCAAGGTTGAAGGTGGATATATAGATGAGAGTGCCGAAGGCGGAGCAAGGGTAGCGGAGGCTAGCAAGCAGATCGAGGCAGAGTTGTCTTCCCTCAGAAGGAACCCGTCGCCTGTCGCGCCCGACGCCTGTAAGGCTCGAGGAGACGGCTCAGGCGAGAGACGAGAGACTTGCTCCGTCAGGCCGTCAGGGGGCGGAGTCTGCTAGCTGGGACTGCCCTCGACACCCCTCGATCCTCGTTCGGTGCGGGCGGGGCTTGCGCTGTTCGGGGCTGCGGTGATCCGCCATGGATTCTCTCATTTGCGGCGCCCTGAGGACACTCCTGGCTCCTGGGGATGACAGTGTTCTGTGGCCTGTCCCTGCCTGCTTCCTAGCTTCTGTGCAGGCAGTGCACGACTGATGGGCCGCTGCTTCTTCAGACTTGCTGGGGATGTTTTGCTCCAGACAGCAAGACATGCGAGACAGGGGTTGGCCGACTTGCCGACAGAGGCCAGGGTAGCGGCCGGGCATACCGGGGGCAAGAGCCGGAGCGAGCAGACTCTGCCCTAGGGCAAAGTACGTACGGTGAGTACGGTGAGCGTCACAAATGTCTGACGCCAAGCTCCAGCAGGCATCGGGGCAGAGGGACAAACGTCAACCGCTCAGCGCTTGGCCAGCGATTCAGGGTCACAGACGCATATTCAGGGACGCTCAGAGACAGCTTGTCTGCATTTGAATTGCTTGTGTTAGGATTACAGTTGCAATTACTTGAACACACTTCTCTTTGGGTCCTCCTTGCACAAAGCTAGCGCCTCTCGGCCGCCAGCTGCGTCACTGCTCAGGAAGACGGACCCTCGGTGTCGGCCAAAGACGCTAGCAGCAGGCACGTTCCGGAGAGCCGCCAGAGCAGTGCAGCCCACCGCAGGGCCGCCGGAGATACGCTGGAAGAGACACAGCTGCTCGCTAGGCATCGAGGGTTCGAAGGTACGGGGGTGTCGGTGGCCCTTGACGCCGACGAACACACAGACGTCACTGCAGCTAGTGCGCTCGGCGCATGTAATCGATCCCCAGTGTCCCTGTGCATAGCTTTCTGGTGGCGTTTTCGTCCGACTGGCCAACGTACACGGAAACGCGGACTGCGGGCCGACGAGCGACAGACGACGCAGCGACGGAGCGACGATCGGAATGTCTATCAGCCGAGTTGCAGTCACGAGGGCGAATGCCAAGCTTCCTCCATTCTGCAAACTTGTGCCACCGTGACTTGGCAGGCGGTGCGTACTATCCTCGTTCACATCTTCACATGACCCATGAAGCCACTTTGGTGGCCGCTCGATTGATCTGACGACCGGCTGGGCGGACGCTGCGGAGGCGGTGGGTCACACAGTCACACCGGCCAGTTAGTGCAGTTGTCGGAGCCGAGAGACAAGAGGTTAAGAGACGGATGGTCTTGTGCGTCTACCCAGCAGTCAGAAATAGACGGAACCCTGCCTTCGGCGCCCTTGGTGCCCTTGCACAGGCCACAGGGCGTAAGCCACTCAGGTCCTCCATCCTCCGTCCGTGGAGTCAGAGACATGCCTGACCGTTGGAATCTGCGTTACGACATTACGACACCCGTGCTGACTTCTGCAGAGAGGTGAGGCACAGCGGCATTGGGGAGGCGGTATGTACTTGACCTCCGGTCAGACTGTGCGGAGCAAAGCCATGTCAGAGGTCGCAGGGGGTTGGGAGACACTCGGGCGGCCAAGAGCATCATGGATCCGTATGCATAGTCTCGGCTGGGCAAAGTGGAGACAGCTGACCGAGGCAGTCGAGTTGGCGGCTTGGCACTGCCCTCTAACTCCTGGACTCCGAATACGCAGTACATGATGTCAGAGCTCTGCCTGGTACCCTGCACTCCTTAGGATGCTGTGAGCGACATAGTCCGCCATGCCAAAGATGTCATGACGATCCAGGAAACAGTCTCGGTGAGGACGAAAGCCGGAGCTCGGCATCAGGTTGCCCGACCGCCGACAGGGCCGACAGAGGTGCCCGCGGCCGAACCTCTGGCTGCGTCACTCGTCTTCCCTTCCCCTGCACCGCCTACTCTTTTCCAAGTCCGTTAGAGCTGCTGGTACATCCGTGCACCGTTGTCAAGTAATAAGCAGTACATGGGAAACTCAGGTAACGATATGCCCAGATGTGCACTCGGCGCCCAGCCATCTGTTCATATCACTCGAGAGTCGTACCGAGTGGGTCGGAGGAAAGAGAGGAAGGCACGGCTCGTGACGCTGCTTACTGGAGGCACGGCGTACTGCGAGATGTGATCGGGTCGCTTTCGTGGAATTGCATCCGCTGCTTCACTCAAGCTGGGGAGGGATTAGAGTTCTGGAACGAGGCAGCCGAGCAATATGCGACCCGGTAAAGCTACGAGAGTACGAGATGACCAGCCACCCGAAGATACACCCACGATCCGCCGTTGTGAAGTGGAAGATTTGGACAGCCTTCGCCGCTTCGTCGATCACTCCCACAACCCAGAGTCGTATGCATGCTGTCGAGAGTTCGCCGTGTGAAACCCTGTTCCTTCACTGGCACTTACCACACCCAGAAGATGGCCTGCGACGCGAAACCCAGAGCTTGTAGCGAATCGATTGGCCCAGGATAGCGGTTCTGTAATATCGGGTGGCTGGCACAATTCATCGGGTGCCATGTCGCTTGAACGAAGGCTGGAGAGACGGAGGCACATCTGGATGCTGGCTCTGCGCTCTGCGCATGCATGAGAATCGACGAGGCACACTGCTGGAAAAGCTCTGGGATGGTGGTAGAGAGGAGTAGTGAGGGGGAGCAGAGGCACAGCGGAAAGCAAGGGGAGAGGAACTCCCGCACTTCTTGCCCCTGCACTTGAACCTACCTCGTGCCCCTCCGGTTGCCTCGAGACCGACTCTGCAGAGTGGATGCGCTGTGAGAAACAGTGTAGCGAACAGCCTGCTGCATCGTGATTACGGCTTGCATCGCGAGCCTGAACAGTCCATGTGTAGAGACGGCATCTTGAATGCCGACGTTGCCGACGAGCATCGGGCCGAGTACACCGCCGAGATCTGATTGTCTAAAATCGGGCACCGTCGGCGGAGCCATGCCCCGATCACCCCGCTGCCACGTCATGGCAGCGAGCGTGCCGAAATAGGCGACAGCCGCAGGCCTGGAATGCCCAGGTGAGACAGGAAGGCCGCATCCCCGCGAGGAAGGCAGCAAGGAGCGACGCCCTGCTTCTTCAGCTGCAACGAGAAGTCGATCGTCGGAACATGTCAGTGGGATCTCCCCAACACATCGTGGGTGGCTTCGACTCAGGGCGAGGAATGAAGGACACGACAAAAGCAGGCTCCAGCCAAACATACAGACAGTTACATCAAATCAAGACAAATACTTCAGTATCCCGAAACTTCAGAAACCTCAGACAACAAGAGTTACAGGCCGGTTAGCCCCAGCTGATCCAGCAGCGCCTTGTTCTCTGCGATCTGCCTCAGACGCTCAATCTCATAGTCATTCTCATCACCTGCGTGCTAGTTAGCTCAGGTCGAGGAGGATCACCTAACTCACCTTGCACAGGCTTCCTTGCAGCAGCGAGATAAGCCTCGACGATCCGCTTACAACTCCTCCCTAAGCGCTGATTGAGCTCCCCCGCCGTGAACCAGGACTCCTCCTCTATTCCCCCTTCGTAACTCAGGCGCACCAGATACACATTTCGTTTTCGATGGACGCACTTCTTCTGATACTTGTCGCGTCGCAAGCCGATGATCTCGACGCCTGCAGTCAGCTTCAGCGTCGTACGCCAAAGCTCAGCTGCCTCCGTCTACGATCAGGCGGTCGGCGGCGGGGCGACTGGGCGACTAACCTTCGTTGCTGTGTTGGCTGGCGGCGTCGTGGGCGTCCTCAGCGTCTTCGACATCGTTTCCATTGAGCGCAGAGTCCGCTCCGTCCTCATCATCCTTGGCATCCTCTGCGTTCTCGGCATCCTCGGCACCCTGGGCAACCTGCAGGATGTCGGGCTGGGTGTCCTCAGCAACGTCGACGTCAACGTCGACCTCAATGCCCTCGTCTTCCTCCTTCTTCGGGCTCTCCCGCTTCACCCAACCCTCGCCAGTCTCCTCCTTCTTCTTTGCCTTGTCCAGGACGTCGCGGCTTACGCGATGCGCGCGCATCCCAGCTCGCGTAAGCCAAGCCTCCTCGTAGAGCGGCGAGGCGCGCAGACTGCGCCGGTGCTGCCCAAACCGGACGAGATGCTCGGGACCTTTGGGCCCATCGCGCCACTGGAGCAGCGTCACGGGGTGTGCTGACGTCAGCTCTAGGAAGTGACGACGGCCAACAGCTTCATCCTAAGAAGCATGACGTTCTGCCTCACGGCTGAAGGTTCGCAGCTACTCACGCTTCGCGTCGAACTCCTGCACAAGCCGAGACGAGCCAACGATGACATTCGAGCGCGGCTCCCACGTGTCATCCTCGGGGCCGTAACCATCCCAGCGCACGATGTAGAAGTACTCTAGGCGCCCTTGATCATTAGGCTCCTGCTCCAGCGATCGCGCCAGGATCTCGGCGACTTCGTAGACCTTCCCTCCTCTGGAGGACTGATAGTGTCAGCTCAGTGATCAGCAGAAAGCTGTGGCAGCGGTAATGTGCATTCCTCCCGCTCAAGAGCGAGATGACGGGATTTTCGAGTGCTAAACCGAACAACCACGCACCTTCTGCTGCTTGCGCTTGACGATGCGCGGAGGAGGCGGCGCTGTTATCGTTGAGCCTTTCGCGCCAGGTGCGTAATGGACAGCGACGTGACGCTGGGGTTAGCTGGTTCCGGGAGTTTCAGCTCACCTCTCTCGCGGAGCGCCTCGGTGCTGTGGCCTTCCTCGTAATAGCCATAGTGAGTGGCGAATCCCTGGTCGGTGGATGGTGGATGGAGTGTTGTCGTTGTCGAGAGTGAGGAAGACGCGCCTTGTGAGAGCCCTCCACCTCGGAACGCGCTCACGGAGTTGACTCGGACTCCGTGACCGTCAGCCCCAACCTGTAATACATGACACCGGAACAGGCTAGCTTCTCTGGACATCATGCATTCTGCACACCATTCCAACATCCCAACGCAACCATCTCTTCGATGAACGCTCGGCGTGCAACAGTGTCAACGACCCGAAGAGACATCGAAGGTGACATTGCGCAAGGACAACATGGAGCCCCACCCTCGTACATCGAGGAACATGCTGCAGGGACTCCATGTTCTGAACCTGAACGTAGGTCCGAGTTATTTCCAGAGTCCCTTGTCTTCGATATTTTCACGATCTCGTTTATCTCACGGCCTCCGGAAAGACATCGTTTGTAAGCCTTGCACCGCCGCTGCCCGACGGCGGACACCGCCTTAAGCATCTCCGGGAAGATGCGGTGAGCGTTCCCTGCTCCTCCGGAACGGCGATCAACAACGTGGTCCCTCGCACTTCTAACTCTCGATTGATTGACCTATCTCACCCTCGGATTCCTCGGAGATGATCGATATGACGTACTTTGACACAGGGCAACACCATGTCCGACGGCGTGGGTCTTCTACCGCACCGTTACCTGCGCACGTCTGTTCCGCTGGGTTCCGCAGCGTATGTCCGTCTCGTTAAGCGCCTCAGGCGGCAACCGAAGCCTCGCTCGGAGCACCCACGGATCCGACAGAGATCTGGTGTCACGCTGACCCACATGCCCACTCAACATTATCAAGCCTAATTTCACGATCAGACTTAAAAGGACGCTCGCAGTCTCTTCGTTTCGTCCCACCTCAACAACCCCAACATGCTCGCTATCTACACCCTCCTGCCCCTGCTTGGGCTCACGCTCGCTGCTCCCATCGAAAAGCGCTGGAACCGTGTCCGTATCCGTTCTGGCCGTGACGGAAAGTGTCTCACGGCCGCTCCCAAGACTTGGGTCGGCGCGCCCGTGTACACGACTGACTGCGCGAATGCGCTGCTGTGGTCCATCAGCCCCGGCTCTGGTTCGGTTCTGATGGGCTCGCTCGCGCTTGACGCCGGCGAGAACCCGCACAACAACGGGGCGCTCAAGGTCTGGACCTCGTATCCTGGCCTGTTCCAACAGACGTGAGTTCATAATCCCAGCGCAGTCTGAACTGACAGTCAGTTGGTACCTCACCGACGACAACCGCATCGCTATCACTGGTGGTGACCAGTGTCTCGACGAGGGCGACAATGGCGTCCAGACGTACCAGTGCACTCCCTGGAACGACAACCAGGTTTGGTACATTGAGGACGAGAACGGACAGCCCCCCACGAACCCGACTCCTTCGGCCTCTTCCTCTGCAACTCCTTCGCCCTCGGCTACGGACCCCACTGACCCGCTCCCCGAGATCGCCAAGAGCCAGTACATCTTCCCCGACCCCAAGGACGGTGGCCGCCGCATCCGCATCACCGGCCGCAACGACCTCTGCGTGGTCGTTCAGGGCGGCTACCCTGGCCGCGGCGCCGCTGTTCAGATGTGAGTTCAAGCCGGCGTGCAAGGAACTGACAATCAGCTCGTCCTGCATCGCGAGCAACGACACTTTCATCGAGGAGCACCTCTGGGACATGCCCCAGGGCACGGGCCAGGTGAAGCTGCACGCGAACCCCAAACTCTGCCTGGACGCCGGTGACAACCCCGCCAACGGCTCTGGTATCAAGATCTATGACTGCCTCGACGTTCCCCAGCAGCAGTGGACGCTCGAAGACGGTCTCCTTAAGCTCAAGGACCTGAACCAGTGCCTTGACGTCGAGAAGGACTCGACCCGGTCGTACTCGAAGCCCTACATCTCGCTCAAGGATCTTCAGACTTGGGAGTGCTCCAAGCCAGACCCCTTCCAGCAGTTCAGCCTCTACGACGGCCCCGGCAATGACGGGTCCCAGTAAACGACGCAACATCACAATGCCAACGGACATTGCACGCACGATGAACACGACGGACTATGCATAGCTATCACGACACTATCAAGTGCCCTCAGCGTGTGAGAGGCGTGCAACGAAGCTCTTCACTGATCGAACGCCTTCACTGAATTCATCCACACCACTACGACGCTACTCATTCATAGACCTCGTTTCAGGGAAGGGGAGCACGACGCAGCCGCTCGAGTGTTGGGAGTAAGGCAGTTGCTTGCGTTTACTGGCCCCAGAGGCCACCGTTCGTGATGCCGCAAAACTTGTCCTTGGAGCAGGCGTAGAACATGCGCTCGCTAGACTGAGCGAACTGGAAGTAAGGGAACCAGCCACTGGAGGGGCAGATCCAAACGGCGCCGTTGGGGACCTTCTGGCCGTCCTCCTGGGTCTTCCAGCGCCACGCCCTCTTCTCGCACTTGCCACCGCCGAAGCCGGCTTCTTCATGGAGTCGACGTAGAGCAGATTGATCTCCCAGTTCGGCGAGATGAAGATGTACGACTTCTGCAGGGCGTACGACGATCACCAGGCAAGCTGGGTAACGAGCTCCCTCGTCTCGGCATCGGGGAAGTCGTCGCGAGCCTCGAGGGCGGTGGCAGCGTCCGCGGGCGTAGGGGCCGCAGCGGCAGTGGCAGCCAGCAGAGCGCCGGCGGCAGCGAAGTACTTAGCGTGTCAACTCGGCAGGTGCCACAAGACTGTCAATGTTCGTAGCGCAACAGCAACAGCCGATCTTCAGATGCCCGTCTTGGCGGTAATGTCCGCAGCAAGGCACGTTCTTCAAGAACATCCACAGGACGCTCTTGAATATCCACCATTATCCCCCGAAACCCTCCGAATTCCGGCATCGCTCGAGCCACTGACTTCCCAAAGTCACTCGCGCAACTCAAGTTATGTAACGCCCGGCGTAGACGTTGGAGCCTGAGGCTCCTAGCTGGCGGCATGACTGGAATCCTGGCTCCCCACTCGGGGCAAGTTCGGATCCACGAGTTAGTACGCGATAGTGCTGCGGATAAGATACTATTGCAGAAACGGATAAGATACAATGCCACACACAAGGTTTGCGCCCAGCCCGGCCTAGGCTGTGCCAAACTCCGGGTACCGTCGGCCGCAGGATGTTCTTTAGTAGCTCTATGCTTGTTGACTAGTGGCTGGAACGTGCTTGAGTAGCTGGAATTCAGGATGGGGGATGGACTAAAAGGCGGCGTTTTGTCATATGCCCGTCGACGCTTACCGGTGCCAAGCTGATCTATCTGCGCGGAAATGCTTCTACTACGTCGTAGTCCGCTTAACTGGACGGCCATGGTGAGGATGGCGAGGTCTCAATACTGACCTACATTTTGTTTTCTCACTGATACCTCGCCCAGAGCGTCTCTACGAATAGCAGAGGCCCTGGCTGAACGCCTCTTCAGAGCGGGGGTACCAGCCACCTCCATTGCATACCCAGATAGCAACATGCGGAGCCCGCTGACCAGACAGGAGGGTCGCTCCACTTCGAGAAAGGCTGTCGGCCATACCGCGGAGACGTCGTGTTAGTCATGGACACGGTCGCTGTAACAATACGGGATACCCTGGCACGAGAGGCAAACCCTGGCAACAACGCTGACTGCATGAGGCCGGTGTATCACATGGCAGGGGCACTACCGAATGTTCATAGCTGATTATAAACTCATGACGGAGGGAGAGGTTGTTCTGAAGGCGATCTTAGTTACCCCAGAGGCCGCCGTCGTTCCTACCACAGGCGACCTGCCAAGGGCAAACGACGTTGAGACCCTCCTTCTCTGCCTGTTGGAAGTTGGGGAACCAGCCACCGCCCTTGCAGTGCCAAATGGAAACAGTTGGAACCGACTGGCCGGATCTGAGGGTCTTCCACCCGTCTTGCTTGTACTTGCAGTTGCCGCCACCAAAGCCTCCCAAACCGTCCCACCACGATTGGGGAATGTTGTTGATCTTGTCGGCGCCAAAGATGTACTCTCCACTAAACTCCTGGCGGGCGGTGGCTAGGGCGCGGAAGAGGGCAAGGCTCACACCTCGGGCTTCAATTGCATGGTCGTCGACAGGCGCAGCGGGCGCAGCAGAGGCGGTCGTGGCGAGAACACCGACGGCGGCGGTCAGGAGGCTGGTAAAGACGACCATGTCGTAGGAGTTGTCAGGCGGAGATATGTGCTGAGGGGGCGACGAGGCTGTCGTTGTCTGTCTTCTTCACCGTTCGTATGTCTGCCTTTATATGCTCTCAACTTCAGGAGGTCTGTACCCCGCTCGACGGTGATGTGTGAGAACAGCGCTGAGCGGGACCGGTGATCCTTCGAAGGTGCCCGCGCATTCACCGAGCGGTTGTACTCCGGTGACGTTGACTTCTCGAGGGAATGAGAGAGCGTTCAAGTGGTCGACGCTTCACGAGGTTGTTGACCTGCTATCCTCGTTGTGCAGGAGTTGTTTCCGCAGCGTTCATTTATCGATGGCCGACGTAACCGAGGTGGTCTACTGCGGACAACGTGATTTTGGAGGTCTCACAAGTCCCCCGTAACGGGGCCAGAGTTTGTCGAATGGCGATAGAAGGTTCCCCGGACGCCATGCTGTCATGTCCTGTGAGTGGAAGGCCTGCAAATGGCCTAGAGAAGCGGGGTACGGCCTTCGAAGCCGTTGCCGAAAGCTAGGCCGGTGCCTGAGAGTGTTCCGAACTCATGGGCCTCATGCCTTCCTCAACCACCCCGGCGTGGCTATTTGGCAACAGCTAACGCAGGAGACTTGCGTAAGGCGGCCATGGTTCCGCTGGGGAGCACATGTTTGCTTCACGACGAGCCGGGTATGAGTGGGGTGAGGTGTTCATGGGCTGACCGCCGTAGTTCGCAGGGCTGGAAGAGGGGGTAAGCGGTCGGTGTTCAGCGATCAACGTTCATCGCAGCGAAAGTCTAGATGCAAGGACGAGAGAGGGCAGAGCCCGTTGACATGAAGCGGGCACTGTGCCCAAACACGGGCCTCAGATAGGAGACACTCCATCGACCCCACCGCTCACGGTACTGGGCGTGAAGTGTTGGCACGTTGTCGGCGGAGGTCTTCGCTGCATTCGATTCTCGCGGTCGCGAGATTACTTTTGAGGGTCCTGGTTTCACTGAGGCCAACACCTTTTGCCTCCGCGCTCACCGCTTCCGCGTTTGGCTGTCCGGTGTCGGAGGGGGTCTCATCATCTCCCACGGTTGCACCTGGCACCTCCACTGACGTCCCGCATACACCCACACAGTGCGCAGAGGGCTCATTCGCCAGCTCACTCTGCAGGCTCCGACCACCTATCACCTTGAGGGCGGAGAAAGGCTCTGCTAGATTCAATGCTTTGTACGGTGTCGCCGGCCCACAAGTCGACTGCAGCAGGATCGTACAGCACGAGGTGAGGTCTGCCACATCGCTCTCAGGCCTCATCGGTCCAGAAGCGCCGGAACTCAAGAGTCAGAAGCTAGCCAGATGAACGCTGCGATTACAGTGACAGTTGCAGGACTATCATGCAAACCAACGTGTTCGTCGAGCTCAGAGCAACCGCGCAATCCAGACGAACGGTATCTGTCAGGGTCTACGTCGCCTGCGGTATGCTGGTACGAGCATCACGCTCACGGAAGACCGAGGATAAGAATTACATTCCTCTGGTCGTGTGAGGAGCCAAGAGCTGAGCAGGAGACAGGCAAGCAGCCCAGTCAAGAGACGGGTGGTGATGGCTGATAGGGTGGCGACAAACGTGTGACCACCTCGCGCTCTCGTTGCTCCGCACCAAAGGCCCGTGAACATGTGTCCGTGCCGATCTGAATCGGCTTGGCCGTGCACCGTGCACACCCCAGCGTCACGCGGGTGGCTATCATTGAAAACAGCAACGGCTTGGCATCAGCCGTTCAGTTTCCGTTCGCAAGTAACCCCAGGTGATAAGACTGGACACGTCTGAAAGAGGTTGCAGATCAACGGCGACAGAATGGGGTCGTGGGTCGAGCAGGCTGAAAACAGCATGGGCGCTCTCTGTACCTAGGCTCGCTTGAGGTTGCCAACGTGTCCTGTTACTGCGGCCAGCGGATCTGGTCACCGGTCTGGTCCCCACTCTGACCTGACTTCTGTGTCTCGACTCGAAGCGAGTTCAATTACCTTTGCCACCGCTACGCCCGCCCGTTCTGCTCTCTCCTGACTCTCTGTGTACCTTGATGGGCAGGATGAACTTCATTATGCTCAGTTGATCCGAAAATTTCCATTTCTAAACGATCTGCAATCACCTGTTTGCGGATGGCCGGATCAGAGGCGTTCTGGCGTTCCGGCGGCTGGCCGGTCCAGAGCTGTCCTCGCGGTGCACGCGGTGCGATATGAAGGTCCGCTGGAGATCAGGCGAATTGCAGGTCCGGAAAGAAGCCGACTTCTTGGCAAACCTTCGAAGGACCCTTTTGGGATCCTGACGTTGCTTGGCGGAAAAGTTCTCCTCGCCGCTTCGCAAGCGGCTCTCTCCCCGAACAAGGGAGACGGAGCATGCACAAATGCATGTCTGCAAGCAGCTGTAGCGCGGGTAGGAGGTCTTCCATTGCCATTGTCAGGTGATCCAGGCCAGCAGAGCACACGAATCGCCATGATAAGACCCACGCAACGCATCATTGGAGCAGGAACGCGATCGGGCACTCGCTTGCACTTCCGCTGTGGAGCAACGGCGTATGGCGTAGAATGCAGGCGCACGGCGTCGGGCACAATGCGTATGGAGCTGTCTTGGCTGCTGTATTCGGTCATCAAAGGTGGAACAGTCACCAGCCCCAGCCAGCGTGCGGGCGTCAGGTAGCCACGTTCTGGTAGATCGAAAGCGGAGCCTGCGGCATCGTACTCGGGCGGACTATCTTGCACGCACTTACGCAGCAAGTGTGCACTCTTTCCTGAACGCAGTCCGCATGCAGCCGCATGCAGCAGATCAGGAAACTCGGCGGCATGGCCGGTCGCAATGTCGGAAAGGCAAGGATACCGGATCCACGCTCGGATCCAGGCACGAGTGGCCATCTTGCCAAGGTGCCGAGATTCTTGGCAGGTCTCTGCGAGACGAATCGACGAAAAGAGCTGCACACACGTTCGTGCATCTGTTAGAAACGTTCGTTTCTCGTCGCTTTGGATCGAAACATTTGCCTTTTACGTGCACACGACCGCATGCAGAAGGACAATCCGGCAGAAGGCCGGCAGGCGCTCGTGTGACTGGTCGTGTGCCGGTCCTCTGTGTCGTGTGAGCGCTCGTGTGACCTGTATAAGAGCTATGCATGTCCACTGTTCTTCCAGTTCACCAACCGCGCCCCTCGCTCTCCGCCTGCAGCTGTAGGCCTTGGCACTCAGCAGTTCATCGACAGAGCCAAGAGCAAAACGACCAAAATGCCCACGCTCCACCAGTTCGACTACATCTTCGCGATCGGCCTGCTCTTCGCAGCGCTCGACGCGTACAACATCGGAGCCAACGATGTCGCCAACTCGTTCGCGACGTCTGTCGCCTCCCGTGCCCTGACCATGCGTCAGGCGACGGTCCTCGCGGCGATCTGCGAGTTCCTCGGAGCCGTCCTCGTCGGTGCCAAGGTTTCGGACACGATCAAGAACGGCATCATCGACCTGACCCTCTTCAAGGGGAACGCCGGCATTGAGATGCTCGGCTTCACGTGCGCGCTCGTCGCCTCCGCTACCTGGCTCATGATTGCGACCAAGAACTCCTGGCCCGTCTCGACCACGTACTCCCTCGTCTCGGCCCTCGCCGGTGTCGGTGTCGCTACCGGCGGCGGCGAGGCGGTCAACTGGGGCTGGAACGGTGGCAAGGGTCTTGCGACCATCTTCGCCGGTTTCGGAGTTGCGCCCGCCATGTCCGGTGGCTTCGCCGTCGCGGTCTACCTCATCACCAAGTTTGCCGTTCTCGACCGCAAGAACTCGGTCATCAAGGGCCTGTACCTGTCGCCGTTCTACTTCTTCACCGTCATCGCCGTCCTGACGATGTCGATCGTGTACAAGGGCTCGCCTTCGCTCAACCTCGACGACCTGCCCGAGGTCACTGTCGCCCTGGCCATTGTTCTCACCGCTCTCGTCTGCGCTATCCTTGCCGCGGTCTTCTGGCTGCCCTACGTCTACCGCATGGTCGTCAAGAAGGACCACACTCTCCGCTGGTGGCACTTCGTCTACGGCCCTGCGCTCTGGAAGCGCCCCGACCCCGAGCCGCTCCCCGAGGGTGAGGCCGGCAACACACTCGTGAAGGACTACCGTGTCGTCGGCCGTGACTCGCCCCAGGCCACCCCTGAGGGTGGAGGACCCCGAGAAGGGCGAGGGCGACGAGAAGAACGCCTCTGCCACGCCCGAGGTCGAGGACACCCACGTGTGCACTTGCCGCCCGGTTGTTGGCCTCGCCGAGGTCGACCAGAAGGAGGAGACGATCGGCCACAAGCTTCACCCCCGCAACGTCTGGATCTACATCAAGGCCCTCCCCATGCGCATCCTGTCCGGCGCTAGCGTCGACATCCACGAGCGCCAGGCCCAGAGCGGCGAGTCCGAGCGCCTCAAGAAGATCCACGCCATCGCCCACCAGTACGACAACGACACCGAGCACCTCTACACCTACCTCCAGGTTCTTACTGCCTGCGTCAACTCCTTCGCACACGGCGCCAACGACGTCTCGAACGCTGTCGGCCCCTTCAGCGCGATCTACTACATTTGGTCCACCGGGAACAACCTCGGCAAGAACGTCCCGACCCCGACCTGGGTGCTTGTCTTCGGTGCCGCGTTCATCGTCATCGGTCTCGCGACCTACGGCTACAAGATCATGGCGGCCCTCGGCAACCGCCTGACGCTGCACTCGCCCTCGCGTGGCTTCTCGATGCAGTTCGGTGCGTCGATCACCGTCCTCCTCGCCTCGCAGTACGGTATCCCCGTTTCCTCTACCATGTGTCTCGCCGGCGCTACCGCCGGTGTCGGCCTTGCTTCGGGCGGCCCCAAGGCTGTCAACTGGAAGGCCTTCGGCTGGATCGTCCTCGGATGGATCCTCACTGTCCCCGTCGCCGGTACTGCCGCGGGATGCCTCATGGGCCTCTTCATCAACGCTCCCCACTGGTAAACAGTAGAGCTTAGACATTGTTCATAGACTCAGGATTAGACAGAGCGGTACGCCGCTATGTATCACTAGTGTACTTAGGTTACAACCTGGCTGCATCGTGCGAGTCAAACTGACCACAGACAGAGCTGGCCTGCCGAATTGAGGAGTTCAGCGACAAGAGTGGCGAAATGCCACATTTCGTCGACGCTAACGCGTGCTAGTGATCGGCGTCGCGGCTGCTACTGCGGTGCCCTTTGATCGTCCTGTGATCGAAAGCCGGGTCGTGCGGGGCCGTGCGTGCAGGGATCTAATAAGTGGGATTGCCTCCATTTGACGCATGCTGAAGCAGTAGGAGACGTCCGAAAGCCGGACCTACCGGAAGGCTGGCTGGGCCGTGTCCGGAGGACAGATGGGCAAGGGGGTGTGGCGTCCGCGACATGCTTGACACATGACACCGTCTTACATCTTCCTCATTGCTTCTACGGTCTTCGCCAGCTCCGGCACACCCGGCAGAAGCATGCTCCTCACGCCCTCGACTGTTCAACGGCACAACTGCCCCCTTCCTTCTCTGATCTCTGATCTCTGTGTTCGCGTGTTCGAAGCTGTGAAAGAAGGCGGCGGAAGTCGAAGGCGCAGTGGAAGCGAGCGGCGGGTCCTTTGCTGTCTCAGAGATGCTTCCTTTGCGCTTTGCGGCTCCCTTCGCCTGGAACCAAGATGAAGATGTGCGCGCCGGTCACACAGCACTGCACGGCGTCAGCTCCGCCTTTGCGCCCGAGCGCAGCGCGCACGGCGTGGGCCGTGGCGTGCGATATTGGATCGGCAACAGATCAACGCATCATTCTGTTTCGGGCGCAGTGTGCAACGCGTGGGCGATGGCGACTGCGGGTCGCGGCGCGCCGCGAGGCGCGAGGCGAGAGAACGTGGGTTCGTGGGCAGCTGGCCAGCTGGCCAGCTGGGCCTGTCGGCCGTGTGGCCGTGTAGCGTGTGGGCAGTGAGGGCGCATGAGGGGCAAGGGCGGAGGCTGAGAGGTGAGTGTGCAGCGATCCGGACTCAGACGGATCAGCGCCTAGGGTCTCGACAGGCGATCGAAAGGACGCAGATACAACACGCCGTTGCACGCGATACACGAGTACAACGCTACACGCGGACCGCGACCTCGACGGTGGTGAGGATCGTCTCCCCGGGTCAAGTCGCAACTTTGAGGAAGCAACATCCACCTCAATCTCACAAACACCCATTCCACCTCTCCTTCGCAGTACTGACTCCGAATCACTACGGCCTTGATCGAAAACAGCACACAGCCATGGGTCCCAACATTCCCGCTGGCCACCCACCAGATGGGCCACCCGTCGTTGCTCCCCAGCCGCCTTCCCTCCATCCACCTCAGCGTCCGCCGCCGCCACAGCGCAATCCCTCGAACTCCTCGATCACGCTCAACAAGGGCACGTCGAAGGAGGTGCAGCGCCAGAAGTCGACGTTTATCTCGTGCACACATTGGTGAGTCCTTCTCTGCCGTCGGCGGATGCGGCGCTGCTGCTCTCTTGGCCCGTGTAGTGAGCTGACTGCAGCCGTGCCCGCAAGGTCAAATGTTCCGGTGACAAGCCTCTCTGCACGAACTGCTTGAAGCGCGGGCTGAACTGTCATTACGATGCGTTCGTCAAGCGCCGCGGGCCAGACAAGGAGCCTGGAGGTGAGTACCTACCTGGTCTTCCTCCGCAGGCCCAGACGCCGCTGGAGGAAGCCACGGAGGCAGACGCGAGATGACGTGCCGCAGCGGAGGCAGAGAGCGGGCGTGTGCTGTGTGTATGGTGTAAGCTGACGCAGCAGGCCGTCTACGAGCGCGCGGCACGTTTGTGAACTACGCCGCCCGCAGGAGTGGGAGCAATGGTGCCGTCCGCATTCCCTCTGCGCCGCATGCGCCCGTCGTTCTGGGCGGACAAGGTCCGGCGCGCTACGCGCGGATCGTCTCTGCCGGTCCGCCGCTGAGCCACCTTCGTCACCCAGACAACACCGGTCCGGGTCTTGGACTCAGTCTGGGCGCGCCGCGCATGCTGCCTGAGTCGAACCACGGCGATCTCCCACACTCCACCTCGCAGGCTCAGGCGCAGCAGCTCGACGCCGTCCAAGCCGTGCACCGCGACGGCTGGGCGCTCCTGCTCAAGGACTACACTCTGCCTCAGCTTACGCAAATCTGCCACCTATTGTGAGCTTATTCTTGGCGTTTATAAAGCTAACAACAGCTTCGTCCAGCTCGACCTGTGGTTCAACTTCTTCCACCAGGGCTTGTTCTTCCGCAACCTCGCCTCGCAGCGGATTCCACCCCACGTACTCTGCGCAGTTTTGGCCCACACCACCCTCTTCACCGAGGGCGAGAGCAAGCGCGGCCAGCTGCGCGCGCTCTACTTCGCGCAAGAGGCGCGGCGGCAGATCGACACGTGCCTCACCGCCGGAGGGCGTGAGATGGCGCTCGTGCAGACGTCCGTCCTGTTGGCCGCGTTCGAGTTCCAGCCACACGTACACCAGAACCTGTCCCGCGCCATCGCCGCCTGGTCCTTTGTCGAGAGCTGCGCCACGTCCTGCATCCCAGAGGCGCAAGGACCACCCGAGGAAGGCGCGAAGGGCACGACAGCAGCAATCGAGGCAGCCGAGTTGAGGAGACTCGACTGGACGTTCTCCCAGCTCTCGGCGAGCTTGACGATATGGGACTGTCTCCTCGACAAGGCGCACGGACAGGCACTCCCTTCGCTGTCAAGGGTGAGCTTCTACGATGTGTTCCACGGAGCTGACATGCAGCCGACGCTGTTCATCGGGAAGGAAGCCGGCGCCGCGCCGAAGGGCAAGCCGTGGCGGCTGTATCAGCAGAGCATCAGTTTATGGTGAGCTTTTTGGATTCCACCCAGCTGACGACAGGCATCAAGCTGTGCGCACGCCGCAAGGGCCGACACACGCGCAGATGGTCAACTACGCTCGCTCGCTTCTGCGCGAGGCGCAAGCGACTCAAGACTCCGGCACGCGGAACTACGCCTGGCAAGCGACGGACTGGACCAAGGTCGCGCTCGGCATGTTAGGAGACCTGGACGACGGCGACGTCGCCCGGTGGATGGCCGACCAGAAGAAGGCGCTCATGAACGTCTCGTACCCGACCGATCAGCAGGAGAAGCAGCAGCTTCAGTCCTTCTGCTGGTGGTACCTCATGGTCGCTTATACGTGAGCTCGCCATTGTAACTCGAAGCTGACAGCAGGACGATCCGACTCACGAACTACTCGCCGGCGAACAGGCACGGCGCCGAGAGCGTGCTCGCCGAGGTCGACAAGGCGCTGCACACCATCAGCAACAAGTGGTCGTGTTCTGGCGAGTTGTTTCTCCCGTCCCTCTTTCTAACTGACACGCAGCCCTCGAGCATCATTGCAACATCATCAAGCAGTGGCAGGAGCGCCTGCACGACCTGGCGCAGTGAGCGCCAAGACTCGGCGGGCGGTATCTGACCGGTCAGAGTCGGCAATGGCCGGCCCGTGACCCTGAAGTTGGCCGCGGCCAACTCGCAGATCTCTCGGCCAAGCAACTATCCTATGACGCCGAGCTCGACTCAAGCATAATAACCGCCCTTCCTTCTCGCCTTTCTCAACTTCTTCCTCAGACTCTCAACACCTCTTTCCCCTCTCCCTCTCACCTCGACAAACTAAGCAAAACAAAGCACCATGTCAGCCTACGGCGCCATCAAAGTCAAGCCCCTCGACGCCGACCTGCCCACCTACTCCTACCCGCTGCCGAATGGCGAGATCCTGACGACGCACGCGGTGCACAACGGCAACGCGCCCGCGGCGTTGATCGCGTACCTCCACGAGGTCTTTGATGGGGAGCTCGAGGGTGAGTTATGACTGAGATCTGGTCAGCTGACAGACAGAGGGCAAGACGTATCCCCAGGAGGGACCTATGACGCTCGACGAGTTCAAGAACTACTTCTTCGGCGCGAGCACCATCATCGGCGTCCTGTCGCCTGCTGGCACGGACCCGGCAACTGTCCAGACGCTCGAGGACGCGCACGCCGGACGAGACTGGAAGGAGTGCATCGGAGGGTGCTACTACATCAAGCCCAACTACCCAGGGCGCAGCAGCCATGTGAGTCGTCTCGTGCTCTCCCCGCTCCCTCCATCGCCTCTGGAAGGGCTGTTGAGTTTCACAGCTCCCCGGATTGTTGACTTGTAGCTGACGTCAGAACTGTAACGCGGGCTTCCTCGTCCCCAACACGCAGCGCGGCAAGAAGATCGGCAACGCGCTCGCAGAGTCGTACACGAAGTACGCGCCTGCGCTGGGCTACCGCGGATCAGTGTTCAACCTCGTGTACGAGAACAACGTCGCAAGCCTGCGTCTCTGGGAGAAGCTCGGCTTCACCAAGGTCGGCGTCATCCCCGGCGCGGGACGGCTCAAGACGGGCAACGGCGACGAGGAGCAGTACTATGACGCGCACATCATCTACAAATCCTGGGTTTAGTGGCATCTGTGCATGTGCATATGTGATATGATAGAGTGATAGTGGTCTATTTGGGATGCACGGATTGTGCCTGTACGATTGCGGGTGGGAGAGCAAGCAAAAGCTGGTGTGGTGTGGAGTTGCGGCTGATGAGGAAGGACGGCCCGGTGCTCAGAGAGCAGTCTTGCGCGGCTCAGCCGGCTTATTAGCGGCGTCAGAAGCAGCTGGCTCCTGGATAGGCTCGACGGGCTGGAAGATGTGCTCGCGGTAGAACTTGAGCTCGTTGATGCTCGCCTGGATGTCGTCCAGTGCCCTGTCTGTTAGCTGTCGCCAGGATCGTGCTAGCTCACCGGTGCGCGCTCTCCTTCTGTCGCGACTCCTTCTCGCGCTTGATGAGCTGCGGGTACCATCTTCGCGCGATCTCCTGTACTTGATTAGCTGGGAACAGTTTCTCGAAGCTTGGCCGTCCGAGGGTTTCCGACTGGAGCTCCGCGACACTCACCTTGACACTGGAGACGTCCACGATGCGGTACGACAGGTGCTTCATGACCTCCGGCATGCCGATGAGGAGGAACCTGCAGGTCAGCTGATGTTCAAGAGCCCGCAGTTTCCAGAGCGTGTAGAGTGATAAGGTCAGGGGTGATTCTGACAGTGTCTTCCTTTGAGGGAGGCCAGTTTCAGACGACATGAACTTACCGCATGTCGGCGTGCACGGTACTGCCAGCGAGCAGACCGGCGCCCTTCTCCGGAATCCACTTCTGGATGTACTCGAGCACCTTCTGCGCGACGTCGGCGTAGCTGTACGGCGAGTCGAGGCACTGCTGGATCAGGCCAGAGTTGCCATGCGTCGTCTGGCACCACTCGTCCATGCTGGTGTACGTCAGCCTCTGCCCTTTTCTCTCTCATAATACGCCCCACCCTGCCGGACCAACGTCTCGTCGTAAACGTACCCATCGAGGAGAGCCTTGTCCGTGTTGATAACGTAGCAGATGCCGTCGTCGACCGGGTTCAGGTGCCCGTCGGTGATGATGACCGCGATCTCGATGATGACGTCCTTGCTCGTGTCAAGGCCGGTCATCTCGCAGTCGACCCAGACCATGGGCCCATCGTCGTACGTGAGCGGCGTGTCTCTGGCCATTATTGTCGAAGGTTTGATAAGATAAGAGGGTGGAGACAACTTGAAAACTGACGACGAAACGCGAAATCGATTATTGTTTACATCCGGCGGACCGGAAAAACGTCATGAACATCTCAGACACGTGCAACAAACAGCTTTAAGCCGGGACCTGGATCTCATCAATCACGGAACACAAATGTATACAATTATCGGCCACCGTTGCCGCCCGCGCCGCCCTGGCCGCCGAGGCCGCCCTGGCCCATGAACTGCTGCGCGAGGTCGCGCATCGCGGGGTCCTGCGCGAGCTGGTTGAAGTCGGGCATGCCACCACCGTTCTGCATGTTGTCGGCCATGTTGCGGAGCGTGGGGTTGTTCATGAGCCGCTCCATGCCGCCGTTCGCCATCAGCTGCTGCGCCATCTGCATCATCTGCGGGTTCTGCATGAGCGAAGCAATGTCGGGCATGCCGCCGCCACCGCCACCGCCGCCGAGGCCGCCCATGAGGCCAGCGAGAGACGAGAGGTCGGGCATGCCACCGGCGCCGCCGGCACCGGCACCAGCGCCACCACCGCTGCGCGGCTCGCGGTCAGAGACAGCGTTCGACTTCTGGTCGTCGGCGCGGCTCTTCGCGGTCGCGAGAGAGTTCTTCATGTTCTGGTTCGAGGGGTCGATCTTCAGTCCGTTCTCGTAGGCCTCTACAGCGTCGGCGAACTTGTTCAGGCAGTAGTAGGCGTGACTGTTGTTAGCTTCAGGGGAAAGTGAGGTTAGCTTACCCGAGGCGAGAGTATCCCTTGGCGAACTTGGGGTCGAGCTCGATAGCACGCTCGGCGTCCTCGACGGCAGACTCGTGCTTGCCCAGTCCGCTCCAAGCAGCAGCGCGGTTCGAGTAGTAGACGGGGTTGGGGTCGAGCGCGATGGCGGCGGTGTACTCCTTGATAGCGTCGGAGTACTTCTTCTGGGACATGAGCTGGTTGCCCTTGACCTTGTGGGCGTCGGCCTCCTTCTTGTCGGCCTCAGACGGTCCCGACGAGGAGGAAGAGGCCTCAGCGGCAGGCGCCTGGGCGGCAGCGGGGGCGGCCTTGCTCTTCGTCTTGTTGAGGACGTCGAGGAGGCTCAGGAGCGAGGCGGGCTTAATCGAGTAGGCTGCCTTGTCCTCAGTCGAGTCGGGGTCAACACCGAACGACTCTCCCAGACACTGGACTGATTGTCAGTTACCCTCCGGTATGTGAAACTCACTCGCCACCTCGAGCGACTCCTTGTCATCGTCCTTGATGGTTCCGTCCTCAGCGGACTGGCGGAGGAAGTCGATACTGTACGGTCAGCTATGCACAGAATCGATCAAGCTCACAAGTTCCAGACAAGCTGCTTTTTCCTAGCGTCAGACATTGTGATATGGATAGGTTGATGGAGAGTTGGACCCAGGGGCGAAAAGAAGGAAGGTGGTGGAATGACGCATCAGTCGTGGCCCGGTTGTGTCCACTCCACGTGGCGATGGTGCCCAACCGCCGCCGCCGGGCACCGCAGCCGGTAGCGTCAGCGGTACTGATAGTGCAGGCCGCGTTGGCGGCCGCAGGCTAGCGTGTTTTGGTGCTGTACCGCATCTGCCTGAAAGATCGGACAGAGAGCTGAGAGGGGTCATCTGGCAGTGTGCGCTGGGATACGCCTGACGAGGCCGGGCACTTCTGGGCGCTGGAACGGTTACGACTGGGCGCGGGAAGTGCGTCCCGTCTGTTGCCTATTGAGCTATGAATCGCGAACACACGTGTTGTAGTTCCAGCGTTCCAGCTGTTTGCTGGTGTATCTATGGTGTCAGACTACTGCTAAGGGAGGTGTGCAGATGTCAAGGGCAAGCCGCGGCAGAACATCAGCCCGCTGTCCGGTTGCTGGGACACCCGAGTAACAGTAAGGTAGACACTTGCCCGCGGGCTGAAGGCGACAGCATTGCTTATCTTGCAGCAGGAGGTACTTCTCAGTCTCAATGCGCCCCGTTTCATGCAATCGCTCACTTGGCAGGAGGCACAGAATGAAAGATATTTGGATGAAGTCGAAGTCAACGGTAGTGATGGCGTCGCGTCGTCTATATGCCTCCGCCTCGATCGACCTGTCAACCGTGTTACATATCGTGACCCTGACTGGTCCTTGCTACCGTCCACTCCATCAACCATCTACATACACTCCACGACCAGTCGCCAACCCGACGACATCAATCTCGCAGATCTTCCCTGGCAGCACGCGCCCGAACCTGCATAGAGCCGCCCCCTACCACCGCCCACCCCACTCCCGCCATGTCCCTCCCGTCGGCCGCCGAGGGTCCGATGAGGATGCCCTCCGTGTCGCGTCCGACTCGCCGGCCGTCTCAGTCGACCCCGTCTGGAGCATCTGTTGTCCGTCGGCCATCGCGCGCAGGTCATCAGCTTCCAGTCCCCCACAAGCCTCTTTCTCATCAGGAGGCCCTTGAGGCCCTGCGGTCTTTCCTCAAGGAGCGCTCCTCCTACGATGTCTTCCCCGTCAGTTTCCGCCTGATCGTGCTCGACAGTCAACTCAAAGTGAAGAAGGCGCTGGACGTCATGCTGCTTTACGGTATGTGGGAACGTTTGATGATTGTTGACACAGACAGGTGTTGTTTCTGCGCCACTATGGAACACGGCCACTGCGTCCTTCGCAGGAATGTTCACCGTCCAGGATGTCATTCATCTCATCCAGTACTACTATCACACCTCCAGCTGGGAGGGTGCTGCGGCTGATGTCGAGCAGTTCCGTCTGGGAAGCCTCCGAGGTTTGTGACTAGATGTGATTGAGTGCTGACCGCCAGACATCGAGAGGGAACTGCAGGTGCCTCCACCTCCTCTGGTCTCCGTTCACCCGCTGCGGCCGCTGTTTGACGCGTGCAAGTGTCTGATCGAGACTCACGCCCGTCGTCTGCCGCTGATTGACCGAGACTCCCAAACGGACGGCGAGGTCGTCATCAGTGTCCTGACGCAGTACCGTGTTCTGAAATTCATTGCGATGAATGTAAGCTGCTTCGAAGAGACGAAGCTGACATGCAGTGCCGCGACATCACGCAGTATCTCACCTACGGCGTTCGCGAGTTGGGCATCGGTACCTACATTGAGAACCCGACGGCGGAGAAGCCGTTCGGCCGTATTGCTACGGCCACCATGAAGACGACTGTGTTCGACGTTGTGCACATGTTCTCTGAGCTCGGAATCAGTGCCGTGCCCATCGTCGACGATGAAGGCAAGGTCATCGACCTTTATGAGACCGTGGACGTCATCGTGAGTTGCGAAGTTTATTGCAAGCTAACATCAGACCCTGGTCCGCCTTGGAGCTTACCAGTCGCTGGACTTCACGATTGAGCAGGCTCTGAAGCAGCGTGCGCCAGACTTCGAAGGCGTCGTCACTTGCCACCCGAAGGACTCTCTCGGTGCCATCTTCTCGCTGATCAAGGTTCGCCGAGTTCACCGTCTTGTCGTTGTCAGCGGTGAGGATGACCCACACCCTGGCCGACTTGTCGGTGTCATCAGTCTGAGCGACATCATGCGGCACTTGATTGTGAGTTATGCGCTGTACGACAGAAACTGACGAGCAGAACGAGACCCCTACGGCTAGCAGCGGCCTTGCGCCTCCTCAGGAGTCGGCTGAGTCCCTTGAGTCCCCGCCGAACGAGCCTGCTGGAGATGACAAGCAGTGAGAGTTTCTTGCCTTAGAGAGAGCACTTTGTAACATTGTTTTGTAACTGCGTTGAACGCCCCCAATCCATAGCAGCACCGGCGGTCTTCCTCAGCGCATACACTTAGATTCGGTACGGATGCATGTACATGACGTTGGAAATAGTTGTGCATCCTGCCTCGTTCTGACAGTGTCCAATCTGTTCATTCTACAGTATAGGAATACATCGCGCCGGTCTGTGTATCGCCTACTCGTCGTCGCGCTCGCTACGGAAGCGCTTGCCCTCGTCGCCGTCCTGGTCGTCATAGTCCTCGTGGCTCCTCGCCCTCTTAGAACGCTCCGCAGCCTCTCCAGTGGGCACGTCGGCGCCCGCCTGTCCGAGACCGCCAATGGCGGCGTACGTGTCGAACTGGACCTGCTGACGGAAGCGGTCCTGCTCCTGCTGCCGGCGCTCCATCTCGAGCCGCTGGTGTCCCCATCCTCCTCGTCCGCTGTCGTACTCCTGCCTGAACTCGTCACGGACCTGGCCACCACTTCGGCCACGGCCGAACTGACGACCCTCCTTGTATCCCGGGTCGAGGTCACAGCGGATGATTCGCTCGTCGAGCTTCGTGCCAGAGATGTAGCGCAGGCACGCGACAGCCTCAGAGTGGAGGTAGTACTCGACGAAGGCAAACCCACACGGCGTCCTGACGGTCAGCTACTCCCACGTTAAATCAGCTGGTTCAACTCACTTCTGGTGTCGGTCGAGACCCATGATGATTCTGGTTCGTCAGCTGTCAGCGGCTCGATGCAGCATACCTCTTGATGCCGCCACCCTCCTCAGGCTTCGCGCAGGTCGCGAACACTGTTGTCAGTTAGGAAAGTAATACCAAGCTCACGCTCGTAGATCTGGGCCTCGGTCGTGTAGAAGCTCAGGTTTCCGACATAGAGAGTCGAGGAGGCCGAGAGCAATCGGCGTTCGGTCTCGCGGTCGAGCTGGGACGAGTTAGCAAAAACCGAACACAAAACTCACCTCCGACTGGCTGTCCTTGTAGCTGGACGGGAGGTCCAGGGGTGCGACGACGTGCGACATGGTACTTGGTGCTACAGTGAGCTCACGAGCTTTTGTTGTGACCAAGTGCGAGCCAGGGGCACGAAGTTCAGGTCGATCGCATGCGGGAGCAACCGTGCGCCCACCGTGGGAGAACGCGTCACCATCACCCTCGCCTCTGGACATCACCGGCTGACTGACCCGATTAGCACACCTGCATACGCTGCATAGCCTCACATTCGGACAGTCCAGACACCATGTCCGCCAACGACCCCAACCTGAGCGATGCGGAGAAGGTAACTTAAGCTGCCAACGTGGTTTCGAGACGTAGCTAACGCAGCAGATGCGCCTGAAGCGTCTGGCCCGCCTTGGCGGCTCAGTGTCGCAGGAGCCCCGGGTAGCGTCGCCGCAGACTCCATCAGAAGAACAGGCGCAGTCCGACAGCTCGACCACACACGTCCCCGCGTCTTCTGGCTCGCGTCTGCTCTCGCAGGCTATCCCGTCGCCCGCGCGCGTTCCGTCGCCAGCTGCCAAGCCGGCGTCGCCCGCGCCGAAGCCCAAGACACCGGCTCCCGCCACCCCAAAGGCGTCACCGTCGCCGCGGCCCGCTGCGCCCAGCGGTCCTTCCCGGAGCTCTTCCACCAGTACTCCGGTTCCTAACAAGCGTCCCGCTGCCGCGTCCCCCGTCAAGCCGACGAAGAGCTACGCGGACTGGGAGGCCGAGGCCGTCGGCAAGGTCTTCAATGTCACTCTCGACGTAAGCTGTCTATGTCGGCGTTGGAAGCTCACGACAGAAATCCGAGGCCGAGTCGTCCGATTGGAAGAAGACGTGGCTGAAGGAGCTTCGCGGCGAGATGCAGGAGGAGAACCCTGGTAAGTGTGGATAGTTGTGTTTGCATCGCCCACAGCTGACTTACAGCGGCCACACCGAAGGTCTCCCTCGATTCCCGCGACCGTCTACTCATCGCCCGTCTGTCCCTTGACCCGACGTCCATGGCGTCCAGGTAGGTGTTCCATCACTTCTTGAACCTGACACCGCAGTGACGACCCCGACCAGCTGACTGTCCTTGCCGGTATGCCCGAGGGCGAGACTGTGTTCGAGTACCTGACCGGATGTTGGAAGCGACTGAACGCTGTCAACCGCGAGATGTCCAGGCTGGGCTACAGCAAGGAGGAGAAGGCCAAGTGGCACGAGGCGTACAACGAGCTGAAGCGGTTGATCATCTCCTACAGCGGCATGACGCTGGAGGACCCGACGATGTTCCCTCAGCCTGCTGAGTGAGTTTTCCGGATACTGCATAACTGACATCAGCAAACCCGTCGGACCCGCCGAGTTCCTTCCCCTCCTTCTGGGTGTTTCGAGCACGGGCGCTGCCGGCGATCCGTTGACGTCCTCTGCGCCGCAGCCGGTCGTCCAGCGCAACCCTAACGCGCTTGCGCCGTCTGACCTCCTGCCCTTCCTCAACGACCTCGCGACCGGCTTTCCCGAGGGCGGCATGGCGGACGTGATTACGCCGACACTCAGTCTGTTCTTCCAGGAGTGGTTTAAGATCACGCCGACACCGGACCTCCTCGGCCAGGAGTGGCAGAAGTACCTCGGTGCCATGACGCTGCTGGTGCAGGTCAAGGCGATCGCGGCTCTGGTAAGCTGTCTGCCTGTTCCCCGTGAAGCTAATGACAGCTTCCGTCTCTTCCCATTTGGGTAGCCCCGAATGTCGACGCTGCCAAGGTGGAGTGGCAGTCCCTGCTTGGACCGCTCACCAGGCTGAGCGTGTTCCCGCGAGAATTCGTAGGTGCCGCGAGGTTTCCTGACCTGACCTTCGCAGCCGCAGATCTGGAAGACCTACTTCTCCAACCCGACGGAGCGTAAGACGGCGGACATCGACGCCAACAAGTCCAACCTCCGTCACGGCCTTGGTGCCCTCCAAGTGGGTGTCTTGAGGCTCCTCTCTGCTAACCCACCAGAACGGACTGTTTACCCTGTACAACGCCATCGTCCGCGCCTCTCCCGAGTCTCGAGAAGGTGCCCTCGACTTCTTCGCGAAGGTCGTTGCCTTGAACGTGAAGCGAGCTGGCAGTCATGTAAGCTTGCTGAGGCGTTGTATCAGCTAACGACAGGTTGACTACCGCACCGTTTCCTCTGACGGTTTCATGATCAACCTGCAGTACGTTCTGCTGAAGCTGTTTGAGCCGGTCATGGACTTTAACTACTCGAAGGTAAGATAAGCGGCTCGTGGCTTTATAAGCGGCTCGTGGCTTTATCTGACAGGCAGATCGACAAGGTTGACCCGGAGTACTACCGCCACTCGAAGCGTCTCGACGTTTCCGAGGAGACGAAGATCCACGCAGAGAAGGCGGAGGCAGACGAATACTTCGGCCATGCTATGGACACCGATTCGAAGCCGGGCTTCATCCCCGACATCTTCTACCTGCTGAACCACATGCACCACCTCGGCACGATCAAGACGATCAGCACCCGCACCAAGCTGGAGCGCAACATCAATGACCTCGAAAAGGAGTTAAAGCGCTTGGAGGGCATGAGGGGACAGTGGGCGGGCAACCCGACTGCTGAGGCGCAGGGCGAGGCCGCTATCAAGAAGTACAAGGGTGACCTTGCTACGATACACGCCTCTATTCACGCCTATGACACCCAGCTGCTCGACCCCGCCATGGTCCGCCTCAACGTCACCTTCTGTGGCTTCCTCATGAACTGGCTCCTGCGCATGGTCGACCCGGAGCACGCTCACCCGCAGAAGCCCATCTCGTGAGTTATCTCACTCCAATCATGCAACTGACCCATGCAGCCTCCCGCTCTCGTCTGAGTCACCAGTGCAGTTCCGCATGCTGCCTGAGTTCTTCTTCGAGAACGTCGTCGAGTACTACGACTTCCTGGCCCGCTACAGCCCCGACGCCCTCGACGACGCCGACAAGGACATCCTCATCACGTTCGCGATCGCTTTCGTGAACCCCACCTATGTCAACAACCCCTTCCTCAAGGCCAAGCTTGTTGCTGTAAGTTCTCTTTGCGCCTACAGCTACCATCCCCTGCATCTCGAGCTGACATCGCAGGCACTCGCCAACGGTCTGTACCCAGTCGGATACTGGCGCAAGGGACCTCTGTTCGACCGCCTCAGCACGCACCCGCAGTCGACGGCCCACCTCATGCCCATGGTCATCCGCTTCTGGATCGATGTGGAGTCCACCGGTGGCCACACCCAGTTCTGGGGTGAGTTGTAAGGGGCGTTCCCCGCTAACTCTCAGACAAGTTCAACTTCCGTCGCGACCTCAGCCGGATCCTCAAGTCCATGTGGACGAACCCGCTGCACCGCGAGGCGTTCGTCAAGTCCAGACAGTGAGCTGATGAAATCCAACCATGAGCTGACATCAGTGACAACCTCGACCAGTTCATCAAGTTTGTTAACATGCTCATGAGCGACACGACGTTCCACCTCGAGGAATCTCTGACGAACCTGGCCGCTGTGCACAGCCTGCGCGCCGAGAAGGAGGACGAGGCGGGCTGGGCCGCCAAGACGCAGGCGGAGAAGGACGACACGGAGTCGCAGCTGCGCCAGGCGGAACAGTCTGCGCCCTTCCACACGCACATGGGTTTGGACCACATCGAGCTCATTCGCGACATCACCGCGACGGAGAAGGAGCCGTTCCTCGTCGGCGAGATCGTCGACCGTCTGACGGCTGTGAGTAAACAGCAGTTTCGGTAACCCAGCTCGGTAACTGACCCCAGTCCCTCGACGAGTCCCTCGCGACGCTCGTCGGCCCGAAGATGCAGGAGCTCAAGCTGAAGGATCCCGAGCGCTTCGGCTTCAAGCCGAAGCAGCTGCTGGCCGCCCTGGCGCAGATCTACCTGAACCTAGGCTCGGAGCAGGACTTCATCCGTGCCGTCGCGAACGACGGCCGCTCCTACTCGAAGGAGCTGTTCGAGCGCTTCGCGCGCATCCTCAAGAACCGCGCGATCATGACCGACGGCGAGGTGCAGGAGATCATCGCGTTCACGCAGCGCGTCGAGGACGCCAAGGCCACGATCGAGATCGAGGACGAGCGCGAGATCCCTGACGAGTTCCTCGGTGAGTTGTTAGCAGTATCGTCGAAAACTGACATTCCCAGACCCTCTGCTTGCTACTCGTGAGTTATATCGTTGCCCGCGTAAACTGACCCCAGTCATGAAGGACCCGGTCATTCTCCCGGTGTCCCGTGTCACGGTCGACCGGAGCACGATCCGCGCCGCGCTGCTCTCGAAGGAGCTCGACCCCTTCAACAATGTCCCGTGAGTCCCTAGCTTCAACTGTCTCTTGCCAGCTAACCCCCTCCAGGCTCAAGTACGAGGACGTCATCCCCAACGACGAGCTCAAGGCGCAGATCGACGAGTGGGTCGCGCAGGGCAAGGCTGCCAAGCCACAGGAGGTCAGGATGGACCTGGACGAGGAGTGAGGGTTGCGAGCGTAGCGAGCGTAGAAGTAGCAAGAGCGATAGAGGTACGATTGCCACGTGTGAATGAAGAGAAAATACAGATACGTAGTAGAAGTCATGCAGTTACCCCAAGCGCAAGGCACGCGGAGCGACGTTGTGCCGCGTCTGAGATCTGACACACTTCCGAGCTAGCAAGAGAAGAAGTAGCTCAGACAAGGTGCGAGGCACTGTGACGCTCTGACGATGATAGAGGCGAGAGGGGCGACGAGGTCGTGGCATCGTCGCTCCTAGTTGCAGTTGTGGCACAGAACACGATCCACCTCAGCACGCTACACAGCTTCGACTTCTTGCCTCCACTTCCTTGCACGGTTCAGAACAATGGCACTCGTCATCTCACGTCTCATTCCACACTAGCCCACCCAACATCGGATGCAGCTGAGCCCCGAGGGGACTACGGGACTGCCTCGGTGTCGCCGTGTATGCCGGTCGTCCGTTGTGCAGTAACCCAAACAACACAGCTTCCCCCTCGGCCCCTCGGTTGCTGTCGAAACATCCGTGGCCCCGTGGCGCAACTAACGCATTACCCTCTCACATTCTCAATAGCTCACGAGCTAGTCAGCTCACCAGCTCGCTCGGCTGCCTCACGCTAGTCGCTATATGCAAGCAATGACATGCCATGGTGCACGTGAGCAATCGTGTGATTCAGGCAGCATTTAGCCAAGCACCAAGGAGGTGACATTCGCCACTGTTCACATGTCATGAGGCGGTGCAGCCTTGCCATTGCTTGGCACCTCCCCACACCGATGTCGATTCGGCGACTTTCATGCACGTTCATGACACCAGATCTTGGGTCTTGGCCGCGGTGACTGAGACCATGTGGAATGAGGTCATAAGCTTTATGCCTCCATCGACAGGGAATCTTCCGTTGCGGTGAGTCTGCGGGCAGCTGACTGGCACGGCTGAGGCCAGACCGGGCCAACGGGTCAGGTACACAGAGCCAAGACGGTACCAGAGCCCGATGAGAAGTCTTGGAGACTTTGGGTGAGATCGGATGTATCCAGATCTCTGATGCTCATCGGCCTCATCGTGGAGCAATTTTGGGTGTAATCGAGCAGTGACGCACAGAAGGCTGGCTCCTTCACTGTCTGCTGTCTGTTGTCCGTATTCGTACTTCCGTGGCCAGACGCCCGGGGCCACGGGCATCTGAGGGCAGAGTGACAGGGGTCAAATTGCAGGCGCTCGCTCCGCACGACCCGCGGCAGAGGCAGAGCAGGAATGCCAAGAGATTCGTTGCTATGATCGTTTAAGGCAGGCTACGATTGGAGCGCGGGACACCGAGAATAAAATCGCGCACTTGGCATTCTACCAACCTTCTCATTGCATGGCGCAGCGCTAGTGTCGGGAGTACGGTCCGCACCGTAGGTATAACTTGTTTTGGACGTTTGGACGTGGCACAGCGGCACAGCGGATAGACTGCTGCGTATGGCAAAGGATGTCACTCTCCCAGGGGAACTAGCACCGAATGTGCAGGGAAGTCATGGACCATTGGAAAAGAATCTGGTGCACCACATGTCTCCACGCTGAAGTGCGGAATACGGGGGGTGGCCAAAAAGGCGATCTCACCGATCTCCTCTCTCAGTAGGCAGTGGCAAATCTGCAGCAGAGGCATCGGGTTTCCCCGAAGATCGTCCGGGGCCATGGTTGGCCAAGTCTGGCGCAGGCGCGATCGGAGGCATCTTCTGCGGGCAGGGGAGGGGGGCGTGATCGCACGACGTGCATTGGCTCACGCTCCGCCATGCAGCCAGATCCATAATCGCCGAGTAACAGCAGTTAATTAGAATCTATGACGCGTCGACCTGCACAGCAGAATGACGGAGCTGTCCGGCTTGCACAACACGGGATACGCCGACCAGGATTGCAGAACTGCCGGCCCCGGTCGGGTGGCGACAATGGAGTGGCGACAGGCGACGGCATGCAGCTGCTGCAGTCGAACGAGCGTTGATCAGACAGTGGTGCAGGCCGGAGAACACGGATTGGGCAGAGCTGGCAGAGACAATGGGCCAACCGACGCGCCGCGCGCATTTCGCACTGTCGCGCCTGGCCCGACCCCCTGGCGCCAGGAAAGACCAGCCGCTTCCTGGCGCCAAGCCAAGAAGCCAAACACCCGGTGCTACGGCTCGAGCTGTCTGCTCCGTGGGGCGCACTCTGGTTGCGCAATGTATCGCACGCATCGCAAAGCTGTTCCAAGCAAGTCCCGGCAAGGCACATGTCAAGCTCACGGTGAGCAAGCGTGCGACCTTGGTGTACCTTGCGGTGCTGGGCGTGTCAAGCTCCGGCAGCTGTACTGGCCGTGCTGGCGCGCAGCCGTGTGGGAGCATTCAAGGAAAGGGGCGATCGCCGTATGGGACACTGGCAGCGCCCCCCTACCGCCGCTTGGCCGCTGTCTCGATCTGTTTAGGAAAAGTTGGGAGAGATTAGCAAGGCAATTAAGAAAATATCGGATGGACTAACATCCACGCGGTACAAATCCCTTAGTCCGGCCAAGAACGCGCAAGAGAAAATGAACGGGTGAATTGGCTCTTGCTGGAGGACCTCAGGGCGTAGACCAGGACACAGGGCCCCAATGTGCGGTCCTGCCTTGGTCCTGCCTGCCTCCCTGAGCTCCGGGCCATGGGCTTGGCTCTCCCTCCCTCACTCGACGCACTGCGCCAGAGGGCAGAGGGCTTTGCCCCACTAGCCAGGCACCAATCTGCACCGCCTCAACTCACCACCGTACCAGCAGAAACAGACGGCTCCATACTCCAGTACGCGCCTCTCACCGCACCACCGTGCCACCACACCCAGCAACCAGCCGGTGCAGCGCTCCCAGTCCACTGCCGCATCACTGTCATCGCTCGTCTCTCTGTTTAAATCTATAACCTTCAACACTCCAACTGTCATCGTCGCTCACTCCCCCTTCTCCCTCAGAGACAACTCGACACCCATCCTTCCCCCTTGCATCGTTTTCGCCACCTAGTTCTTTTCGCTTCTACCCCTCTCTCCCGCGAGCGTCAAGCTCAGCTCATCACGGGCCACAATGCCCTCCCCTCCGCAGATCGTCACCACCGACCTCGACGGCCCGCAGCAGCAGGACGTCAACAACTCGCCGCACACCCCCGTCAACCAGCAGCAGCCCGGTAGCGACCCCAGCCACCTCTCCCCGTCCAACCAGGGCGCCCTCGCCCCCGGCTCCCCTACGCTCACGACGAGCTCCTCCGTCCACTTCAACGAGGACGGATCCCCGACCTCCCAGATCCCGCCGTCGTACCACAGCGACATCGCCGGCGCTACGACTGCCAACAACAGCCTGAGCGTCCCCGACAGCCCTTCCAAGCACAAGCGGAAATGGAGCATCGGCACCTGGTCCTCGAACGGCAAGGAGCGTGATGTCTCTGTAGTCGAGACCGAGGACAACGACTCGGACGAGGATGGCGACAAGAAGAGGAAGAAGAAGGGCAAGGAGGAGCTCGTCTCTCACCTCGACCCGTCCAAGGACACGACGGATCCCTCCCCCTTCAAGGAGAAGCCGTCGACGCTCGCCATGCTTGTTGACCCCAAGTCGCTTGACGACCTCGAGAAGATCGGTGGAGTCCAGGGTCTCCTGAATGGACTGGGTGTTGACCCCTCACGTGGTCTTCCCGCCGAAAACAGCTCCAACAGCGGTGCTCCCCGTTCCTCGTCTGAGCAGCGTGCCATCGACGGTGGCGACGGTGCCCAGTGGAGCGCCACCTACGAGCAGCGCCGCAAGGTGTACGGCCGCAATGACCTGCCCGAGCGCAAGTCCAAGTCCATCTTCCAGCTCATGTGGGAAGCCTTCAAGGACAAGGTCCTGGTACGTACTCTTTCACCCGCGCCCCTGTGTTTTGGTGCTCCGTTACTGACGCAACCCAGATCCTTCTTTCCGTCGCGGCCGTCATCTCGCTCGCCCTTGGTCTCTACCAGGATTTCGGTACCGAACCTCACATCACGTGGTCGGACGAGTGCCCTAACGGATGTGAGGACCCCAAGGTCGACTGGATCGAGGGCGTCGCCATCATGGTCGCCATCATCATCGTTGTTTTAGTTGGATCCATCAATGACTGGCAGAAAGAGCGCCAGTTTAAGAAGCTGAACGAGAAGCGCGAGGACCGTACCGTCAAGGTTCTCCGTGGCGGTAACGAGCAGGTCATCAACGTCCGTGACATCGTCGTCGGTGACATTGCCATGCTCGAGCCCGGAGAGATCCTTCCCGTCGACGGGGTTTTCCTCAGGGGCCACAACGTCCGCTGCGACGAGTCTGGTGCGACTGGTGAATCCGACGCGATCAAGAAGTCGACCTACGACGAGTGCATCCGCGAGCGCGACAACCTCCAACCCGGCCAACGCCAGAAGCTCGACTGTTTCATGGTTTCCGGCGCTAAGGTCTTGGAGGGTGTCGGAGAGTACGTCGTTACTTCCGTCGGTACCTACTCGTTCAACGGACGTATCATGATGGCGATGCGCACCGACACCGAGGAGACGCCCCTCCAGCTCAAGCTCAACAAGCTCGCCGAGCTCATCGCCAAGGCTGGTGCCGGCTCCGGTCTCATTCTGTTCATCTCGCTCATGATCCGCTTCTTCGTCCAGCTCCGCACCGACCCCAATCGCTCGGCGAACGATAAGGCGCAGGCTTTCGTCCAGATTCTCATCATTTCCGTCACCCTCATTGTCGTCGCCGTCCCTGAGGGTCTTCCGCTCGCCGTCACTCTCGCACTCGCGTTCGCCACCAAGCGTATGACGAAGCAGAACCTGCTTGTCCGTGTGCTTGGCTCCTGTGAGACCATGGGTCACGCCACTGTCATCTGTACCGACAAGACCGGTACCCTCACCCAGAACGTGATGTCGGTCGTCGCCGGCTCTCTCGGAGTCCACGGCAAGTTCGTTCGTAACCTTAAGGAGAACGCCGAGCGCAACATTGCCAACGACGAGGACCCCGACCGCCAGGACTTTGCCTTCGACGCTTCCGAGATGAACGAGGTCGCCTCCCCCGAAGTCGTGACTCTCTTCAACGAGGCCATCTGCATCAACTCGACCGCTTTCGAGGATACGGACCAGGACGGCAACGTCGAGTTCGTCGGTTCCAAGACTGAGACTGCTCTCCTCCGCTTCGCCAAGGAGCTCGGCTGGCCCAACTACAAGACCACCCGTGACAGCGCCCAGGTCGTTCAGATGATTCCGTTCTCGTCCGAGCAGAAGAGCATGGGTGTCGTCATCAAGACCGCCACCGGCTACCGTCTCTACGTTAAGGGTGCCTCCGAGGTCATCACGGCCAAGTGCACTCACTACATCGACGTCACGCGTCACACCGAGGGCCTCCACGTTAGCAAGTACGACGCCGCTGCCGCCGAGAACATCCAGAACACCATCATGTTCTACGCCAACCAGACGCTCCGTACCCTCGCTCTTTGCTACCGCGACTTCCCTCAGTGGCCTCCCGCTGGTGCCGAGGGCACCGACCCCGAGCAGGTCCCCTTCGCCCTCACCAACCAGGACCTCACTCTCATCGCCATCACCGGTATCGAGGATCCTCTGCGTCCCGGTGTCGCCGACGCCGTCAGGGCCTGCCAGGGTGCTGGTGTCGCTGTCAAGATGTGCACTGGTGACAACGTCTTGACTGCTCGTTCCATTGCTCGCCAGTGTGGCATCTTCACTGCCGGCGGCCTTGTCATGGAAGGTCCCGTGTTCCGTGCTCTCTCCGATGCCGACCGCCACTTGATCGCTCCCCGTCTCCAGATTCTGGCCCGTTCTTCTCCCGAAGACAAGAAGCTTCTCGTCCGCACCCTAAAGGAACAGGGTGAGGTCGTCGGTGTCACTGGTGACGGTACGAACGACGGTCCTGCGCTCAAGCTCGCCAACGTCGGTTTCGCCATGGGTATCGCCGGTACTGAGGTCGCCAAGGAGGCTTCGGACATCATTCTGATGGACGACTCGTTCTCGAACATTGTCCTCGCCATCATGTGGGGCCGTTGTGTCAACGACTCGGTCAAGAAGTTCCTCCAGTTCCAGATCTCCGTCAACATCACTGCCGTCGTCATCACCTACATCTCCGCCGTCGCTTCTGCTTCCGAGACCTCGGTCCTGACTGCCGTCCAGCTGCTCTGGGTCAACCTGATCATGGACACCTTCGCCGCGCTTGCTCTCGCCACCGACCCCGCCACGCCCGCGTCGCTCAGGCGCAAGCCCGACCGCAAGGACGAACCCCTCATCAACACGGATATGGTCAAGATGATCGTCATCCAGGCTACCTACCAGATCTGTGTCTGTCTTGTCCTCCACTTTGCTGGCGCGAGGATCATTGGTCTCGACCCGAACGACGTTGGAGACGTTGCCGACCTTCGTACTCTCGTCTTCAACTGCTTCGTGTTCTGCCAGATCTTCAACCAGCTCAACTGCCGTCGTCTCGACCGTCACTTCAACGTTCTCGAGGGCTTCTTCAAGAACTACTGGTTCATGCTCATCTTCTGTATCATGGTTGGCGGCCAGATCCTCATTATCGAAGTGGGTGGCGCCGCCTTCCAGGTCACTCGCCTCTACGGCCGTGACTGGGGCATCTCGATCATTGTCGGCTTCATCTCCCTTCCTCTCGGTGTCATCGTCCGTCTCCTCCCTACCGCTCCCGTCACGCGCTTCCTCATCAAGATCCACGTCTACAACGACCCCTCGAAGACGGCGCAGACCGACCTCGAGCTCATGGAGGAGAACGTTGGCGACTACACCTACAACCCCGCCCTCGAGAAGGTCAAGAACGACCTCACCACTTTCTCCAGCATCCGTGGTGGCCGTCTCCGTGGCTCGTCGCTCATGGTCGGCCGCTCGCGCCACAACCACAAGGAGCTCAAGAAGGCCAACATCGCCCTCCCCTCTCTGCTCACCATGGTCCCTACCCTTATCGCGGGTACGGTCGGCGCTGGCTCGCACTGGATCTATCAGACCAACCCCGAGGCGCTCGCGGACCCCGCGAACCAGGAGCAGACCAAGTCGACCGTCGACCTTTACACTGGCAAGGTGCAGCTGCACCCCGACACGGACCCGAACGACCCGCTCTACGCCAAGTTCGGCCTGACGCCTCCCAGCCAGGACGAGAAGAAGCAGTAAACGCGCTTCTCGCCTCGCCTCCCAACACTACACTCACTCTCCCTAACTCTTCCTCAAAACGAGACTTCGCCTTTCGCAATGTCCTATTGCATATTCTCTTTCGGTTCTCCTGTACACACCGCAACGTATACCCCCTTCGCAAGGGATCATAGATGGGTTTTTAACATACAAGGTTGTTTTCATTTTTCTCTCTCCTCAATAGATGGGTTCTCATAGACTAAGCGCAAGGGTGTAAGGAAGAAGAAGAAATGAAAGTAGCTGTGCTGCCACGATCTTTGGTGCAGGTGCACCAGTTTGCAACGGGGCGAGGGGCGTTCTAGACTGACAAAGCATTTCAATGCCGTGCGATGAGTTTCGGAGCTCCGCATTCGATGCGTTCTCCAACGCTGTTGATCAGTGCTCAAGACGCAGCCGCATGCATGGATCTCGTCTGTAGTCACCGAGAAGCGACACTGAGCCACGTCCAGGCGGGAGATTACGAATCGCTCACCGCTGCAGTCCGAACGACGTCAGTGACCAGCCGACCGGATTTGCTTCCGCGCCCCGCCGAGCAAAGGACGTCAGCGAGTTTCTTTGCCGTTCTCATAATTCTACAGCCGGGTCACCAGCTTCGACAGCTCACTACACCGCAACAACAACACCAGGATGGCCTTCGCTCAGAACCTCGGACGGTTTGTCGGTGCGTATTGGCTTTGCGGGACTTCTCGGCGCTCTGGGAGGGTATCTGGCGGGGAACGGCGGCGGATGAACGGCGACATGACCTTCTTCCCGAGTAGCGCTGGGATGTCAAGCTGAGAGATCGGGAAGAGGAGCTGACATGCAGTCCCCCTCGCCATTGGCGCGGCCGTCATTGACTCGGCCATGTACGACGTGCCCGGAGGCTACCGTGCGGTCATGTTCGACCGTTTCAAGGGAGTTCTTCCCAACGTGAGTCGCCTTCGTCGATCTCCTAGCTTCACAAGGCAGTTCGAGCTGACCCCAGTCCGTCGGCGAGGGAACGCACCTGCTCGTGCCCTGGATGCAGCGCGCGATCCTGTACGACATCCGCATCAAGCCGCGTAACATCTCGACGACGACGGGTTCCAAGGACATGCAGATGGTCTCGATCACGCTCCGTGTCATGTCCAGGCCGAACATCAACAAGCTCCCGCAGATCTACCAGAACCTCGGACAGGAGTGGGTGTCCAGCTTGGGAACTGTGGAGTAAGCTGACAGAACAGCTACGACGAGCGTGTCCTCCCCTCGATCGGAAACGAGGTGCTCAAGGCCATCGTCGCCCAGTTCGACGCGTCCGAGCTCATCACGAACCGTGAGATCGTCTCGGCGCGTATCCGCGACGACCTCCTGAACCGTGCCAAGGACTTCGGTATTGAGCTCGAGGATGTTTCTATTGTGCGTATCCCCTTGCTGCATTCCTCGAATGGTCATAGCTGACAACAGACCCACATGACGTACGCAAACCACACATTGTCGCAAGCTAACCATCAGGTTCGGAAAGGAGTTCACGTCTGCCGTCGAGCAGAAGCAGATCGCGCAGCAGGACGCCGAGCGCGCCAAGTTCGTCGTCGAGAAGGCCGAGCAGGAGCGCCAGGCCGCCGTCATCCGCGCCGAGGGAGAGGCCGAGGCCGCCGCCGTCATCTCCGCCGCCCTCAACAAGGCCGGAGACGCTTTCGTCCAGTTCCGCAAGATCGAGACGGCACGGGATGTTGGTGAGTTTGAGAGCTGGCTGGCCGCTGCAACACGTGCCAGGCTGTACGGCTGGCGAGCAAGTGCAGCGAGTCCAGCTGCGCGGCGATCCCTTCAAACTGAGCTGACACCCAGCCAACACGCTCGCCGGGTCGCGCAACGTGTCGTACGTCCCCTCGAGCTCGTCGAACCTCCTGCTCCAGGTCCAGGACCAGAACAGCAAGGTGTAAATCTAGGCAGAAGCAGTCACAACAAGCAGTGTATGAACATTCACCATTCTAATCACCCCGATCGTTGCATGTGCCGGCCGAGTCTGGCGTCGGTGGAGTCCGTGCCAGGAGACGAAGGAGACGTCCTTAGTCCCATATGCCAGTTATTTCTGCGTTCTGGTCAGATTGTATTCGAGATCAGCGTGCATATCAGCAGGAAGCATTGGGGCATTCTGTCCTTCCTCCGAAGGAAGGCGATCAGCAGCACGGTTCTCTGACAGACAAAGGGCGGCAAGGACAGGGGGTTGCATTCGGAACTCGGTGGCAACGTCAGGGGAGCTGTGCACGTGACCTCAAATTCCGAGGCAGGTGCCGGTGCCATCGACATGACCGATCCTTAACCGCCGCCGCTTACCTTTGTCCTTGTCACCCACACCCAAACAGACACGATGCTCTGCGCCGGCTGCGAATGCAGGGAGGCGTCTCGCCTCGAGTGCCCGATGTGCAAGAAGTGAGTTGACTGCGAATCTCTGGCAACTGATCAGCAGGCTCGGCATTCAGAACAGTTTTTTCTGTGACCAGGACTGCTTCAAGAAGAACTGTGAGTTGTGATGCGGCGTTGCCAGCCCCGAACGGCAGTGCGGCGCTTAAGCTTTCCATTTCGTGTACCCAGCTGACAGTACAGGGGTACGTTCTGCGCGGTCAAGTGAAGTATGGGTTGAACTGACCGTCACAGGTCCAGCACAAGCTCGTGCACAACATTGTGCAGATGGCGGTCGAGAAGAACGAGGAGGCCGACGCCACGATTCCTCCGCAGATGCGCGACTACAAGTTCACCGGCCCGCTGAGGCCCGTGTACCCGCTGTCCGAGAAGCGCGAGGTCCCCGCCCACATCCCCCGTCCGGACTACGCCGACCACCGTGAGTTCGCCCGCGACCGGTCTGAACTGACATACAGCGCAGGGCTTCTCTGCTCTCGAGGCTGTGCGCGAGCGCGGCGTCAAGGTGTGCAACGCCGAGGAGATCGAGGGCATGCGCAAGGTGTGCAAGGTGAGTATAGGTCGAGGAAGCTATGTTTCCGTTCCTGTTCCGTAGCTGACGGCAGCTCTCGCGCGAGGTGCTTGACTACACTGCGTCGTTCATCAAGCCGGGCATCACGACGGACGAGCTCGACGCCATCTGCCACCAGGCCTGTGTCGACCGCGGAGCGTACCCTTCGCCGCTGAACTACGCCAAGTTCCCCAAGTCTGTGTGCACGAGTGTGAACGAAGTCATCTGCCACGGCATCCCCGACAAGCGGCCGCTGGAAGAGGGCGACATCATCAACCTGGACGTGTCGCTGTTCTACGGCGGCTTCCACGGCGACCTGAACGCGACGTACCCCGTGGGCAAGTGCGACGAGAAGTCGCTCGACCTGATCAAGACGACGAAGGAGGCGATGGACGAGGCGATCAAGATCTGCAAGCCCGGAGTCCCCTACCGCGAGATCGGCAACAAGATCGAGTCCATCGTCAAGCCCAAGGGCTACAGCATCGTGCGCCGGTATACGGGGCACGGCATCCACCACCTGTTCCACTGCGCGCCGACGATTGTGCACTACGCCAACTCGAAGACGCCCGGCCGCATGGAGCCGGGTAACATCTTCACGATCGAGCCCATGATCAACATGGGCACCGCCAACCTCGACCACTGGCGCGACGACTGGACCGCCGTCACGCTCGACGGCAAGCGCTCCGCCCAGTTTGAGGAGACCATCCTCATCACTGAGACGGGTTACGAGATCCTCACGCGGACGAGCGCGAGCAAGAAGAAGAAGAACAAGAAAAAGAACAAGAAGAAAAGCGCTAACGGCGCTAACGGCGCTAACGGCGCCGCGGCCAACGGAGCCGCCGACGAGGAGGAGGACGACGACGACGCCACCCCCGACGCCGGCACGCCCGCCGCCACTGATTAGATTATCTTATGTCTCTGATTGTCCTCCTGCCCGCTCCTCAGCTTGCAGCGCGAGCCCAGCCAGTGTTCGCCTATCTGTCCCAGCATGCAGCATGCGGCCTCTTACTGTCATAACAATGCATAGTTTGTGTACATGAGCGCGAGATGTATAGAGATGTTGCTTCTTCTCTTTTTTCCGTCTAGTTGCATGCAGACATGCCGCCGCTTACTCGTCCTTCTCGGCGATCGTCTTGAGCTGGGCGTTAGCTAAAACCTCACGCGGATAGCTCACCTGCAGACCGTGGATACCGGCGATGTCCTCCTTGAGGCAGTCGTTGACGAGCTTGTGCTGCTTGACCATGGACAGGCCGGCGAACTCGGGCGACGAGATGAGGATGGCGTAGAACGAGCCGCAGCCGCCTGTTCGTCAGCTTGCTGCGGAGAAGTAGTTAGCTGGAAGACATACCGGAGACGTCCTGGACCTCGAGCTGCTTGCCGGGGAAGCGCTTGTCGAGCTTGTCGTAGATGCTCTTCTCCCCCTCACCCATGCCCTCACGGGCGACACGGGCGGAGTATGCCCGGTAGGCGGCGAGCTGACCAAACTGGGCTGACCGGGCGATACGAGGGAAGGCGGAACGGAGGAGGGACATTATTTTGGATTAATTGGAACAACAAGATGTAGCTCGGACAAGGCCCAATGAATTCTCGCTCATCTCATCCACTTCGCCGCTCCCGTCTCATGTAGCGAGAGCCTGCGAGCTGCATGCCGAAGTTGGCTGAGAAAGAAAGTGGAGGTCCTATTCTGGACTTCCTTGGCGGGAGCAATTCCCAGAGCCTTGAGCCTCAGCCACGATGTCACGATCGGGCGCGACCTGCTGGGTGACCCTGCGACCTACGACACTGCTCGACGTGCCGACGGCACAGCTGACAACAACATACACTACTCGCTCTTCCTTCAGTACATTTCACGACCTACTCTAGCCTTACGAACCGTACGCCTACGCCTACCATTCCCTTATAGCGCAGCGCGCACCTCGTTTCCGACTGTAACACCCAGCACCGACTCCCCACCGCCGATCGCCAGCCGCCCAGAGCGGATAAACGCGTCCCACCATGGCCGACGCAAAGCTCTTCAGTGAGTTGGACGCTCAAGCAAGAACTGACATCTCAGCCCGCGGAAAGATCCAGGACCTGCGCGATGAACTCCGGAATGCGGGCGACAGGCGTGACAAGGCGTTCCAGCGCAAGAAGACGACAGCGCTAAAGAAGATCGTCGCCAACATGACGATGGGCAACGACAGTGAGTTCGGTGCTTGCCGCAGGAACTGACAGCAGTGTCCCCGCTGTTCCCCGAGATCATCCAGGCTATGCAGATCCAGGTGCTGGAGATTAAGAAGAGTGAGTTGCCCGAGGCTTCGCAAACTGACGACCAGTGGTGTATCTGTATCTCGTCAACTATGGACGATCGAGACCGGACGAGGTGGCCCATGCGATCGGAGGCTTCCTCTCGGTAAGCTGATGCATGTGCGTGGTTAGCTGACGCCAGGATTGTGCGGATAGAAACCCACTGATCCGCGCTCTCGCTATCCGCACGATGTCATCTATCCCGCTCCCGTCTATCATACAGGCGCTGGTGGACCCGTTGCGGCACGCGCTCGAGGACCAGGACCCGTACGTGCGCAAGACGGCGGCGATCGCGGTCGCCAAGCTGTACGCGTCCGACTATGGGAAGAAGACGATCGAGCGGGAGAACTTTGTCGCGATGCTGCGCGACTTACTGGCTGACCACAACCCGACGGTCGTCGCGAATGCCGTCGCCGCGCTCGTCGAGATCTCGGACCGCTCCTCGGACATCACACTACGGCTCAACGCCACGGTGGCGGGCAAGCTCGTTGCCGCGTTAGGAGAGTGTTCGGAGTGGGGCCAGATCTACATCCTCGAGTCGCTCATGAGCTTCATCCCGCAGACGGCGATGGACGCCGAGATGCTGGCCGAGCGCATCTCCGTGCGCCTGCAGCACGCCAACTCGGCCGTCGTCCTGACCACGATCAAGGTCGTGCTCTACCTCATGAACTACATGGAGGACGAGCAGCTGATACGCATGCTCGAGCGGAAAATGGGCCCGCCCCTCGTCACCTTGCTGAGTTCGGGCCCCGAGGTGCAGTACGTCGGGCTGCGCAACATCCTCCTCATCATCCAGCGGCGGCCGACCGTGCTGCAGAACGAGGTCAAGGTTTTCTTCTGCAAGTACAACGACCCGGTGTACGTCAAGCTCGCCAAGCTCGAGATCATGTACCGCCTGACGCGGGAGGAGAACGTGTCCGAGGTCCTGACAGAGCTAAAGGAGTATGCGTCTGAGGTCGACGTCGACTTTGTGCGCAAGGCGGTGCGCTCCATCGGTCGCCTCGCGATCAAGATCGGCACCGCCGCCGACCAGTGCGTCATGGTGCTGCTCGAGTTGATGAAGACCAAAATCTCGTACGTCGTCCAGGAGGCCATCGTCGTCATCAAGGACATCTTCCGGAGATACCCCTCCAAGTACGAGCGCGTCATCAGCATCCTGTGCGAGAACCTCGACGTCCTCGACGAGCCCGAGGCCAAGGCCGCCATGATCTGGATCGTCGGACAGTACTCGGACCGCATCGAGAACTCGGACGAGCTCCTCGAGGACTTCATGTTCACGTTCAAGGAGGAGACGAACGAGGTCCAGCTCGCCCTCCTGACGGCGACGGTGAAGCTGTTTATCCGCCGGCCGACGGCGGCGCAGGAGCTGCTCCCCAAGATCCTCAAGCTCGCGACGGAGGAGGCGGAGAACCCCGACCTGCGAGACCGAGTGAGTACCCACGGTAGCACCTGCTACAATCGCCCACTCGTAAGCTGACAACCAGGGGTTCATGTACTGGCGCCTGCTGACGACGAACCCGACGGCGGCGCGCGAGGTCGTGCTGAGCGACAAGCCGGTGATCTCGACCGAGACCGACCGGATGGACCGGGGTATGCTGGACCAGTTGCTGCTGCACACGGGCACACTGGGCAGCATCTACCACAAGAACCCCGAGACGTTCATCCGAACGGCGAAGCCGCGTTTCCTGCCCGACTCGCCCGCGCTCAACCTCGCCTCGAAGCGGCACCTGATCACGTCCTTTGGCGGCCCGGCGTCGCGGCCACGCGCGCCGCGGTCGTCAGACGTCGCGCCCCAGCCGACTGGCGCCCCCGCCCCCGCCGCCGAACAGCCGTCAGTTCCCGCCCGCCCTGCTATGAACGGGACCGAGAACGGACAAACGGCCCAGGTGTCCAACGACCCGTACTCGCAGCTTGCGGAGATTGACCTCCTCGGCGGAGGAGGGTACCAGACGGACGTGCCGCAGCCGAGGGCGAACCAGGGGCAGCAGAGCGATCTCCTGTTCTAGAAGGCGGGACGTTGTAGATACGGACACAAGGGATGTATGAGTGTGTGTCAGAGGGAGTCGAGGTGTACCATGTACCAACCATACCATGCGAAGGGTGAAGTGAGAATAATCTGGTCAGACGTGATTGGGGCCGCCCTGATACGCGGCATGAGAGATAGGCGGTGGCGGCCGGGTGTGTGATCGTGATCATGAATCAGAGGTGAGAAAGCAGGCACGACAGCAGGCGAGACTGTCAGGCGGGCAACAGACGGATGAGGTCAGGGGAGGGTATGAGGGGTACGCAATCCATGAATGAGACGAACATGGTGGCCTTTACCCCATGGCTTTTTTGAAGTCGCAGCCAATGCCGAGTGTATGCGGAATTGCGAGCGAGGTGCAGCTTTCAGGCTTTCAGGCTCAGGCTCAAGATTCAGGTTCGAGGACGATAGGACGACTAACTCCACGGACGCGGGGCCGTGTGGAGGAATCACGTGACCTCGGCTACATGGCAGAGTGGAGGGTTGCGGACTTCGGCTGTGAGGATGTCGCCATGTCGCTGCTGAGTTTGCCGGCAAACACTCGAGCCGGCGAGCCCCACCACCGTGGTACACTGGTACTCTGGCCACTCGGACGTCTGCGGCCGGTCGTGCCGATATCCTTATCCTGCAGTGGCTCACCTGGCTCACCTGGCTCAGCACAGAGTTTGTTACTCCGCCGCACCGTACGCTCCTTGGCCCACTCACCGCCCGCACCTGGCACCTGCATCCTCTCCACTCGACTCCCGACTCTTTCTCTTCTTGTCTCTGTTCACTGTTCACTGTTCACTGTCCTGCACTCTGTCCACGGCCGTCTACTCGCTACTCTCCTCCGACTAGCCTCAGTCCTTTCTTGAAATCACACAGTAGTAGACCAGTCCACCACAGCCAGCCATGTCCCAGCAGGAACCGCTCACCCCGTTCGGCTCGGCCCTCGCCGGCGCCCTTGGAGCCATTTTCTCTAATGCGTGAGTAGTCCGTCGTTCGGATATGCATGTGCATGTGGCGAGGAGCCCTCCGACATGAGGCCCGCTCCACCTGCTCCGCCTGTGCTATGCGAGCGACATGCGATGCGATGCTCTCAGCTCAAGCTAACTTTCAGGCTCGTCTACCCCCTCGACACGGCCAAGACGCGTATCCAGGCGCTGCCGCACGACGAGGTCGAGCGGGAAGTGGCCGAGGCGACCGAGGTCTCGCCCAGCATCAAGGAGAAGGCCAAGGGCGGCAACCCGATCGCCAAGCTCATCGTCGCCCTCGCGAACAAAACCAAGAAGATGGCCATGCTCGCCATGCTCATCCGCATCCTCCGCACCGAGGGTCTCGCGGGCACCTTCCGTGGCTTCGCCGCGTCCATGATCAACACCTTCTCCATGCGTAAGTGTCGGCGCTGCTCGTGACAGCGAGCAGATGTGCAGGCGCTCTCTGCCCCAGCGAAATCTCTAGCCGAGCTCCCTGTGGCCCACACCCGAGGCGACTCGTGCACCGAGCGGTGCACCCCAACGCCAACGGAGAAACACCTGCGCCGTCGCAGGTGACTACCGTGCGCTCGAGCGTCGATGCTTCTCCGTCGGCGCTGGTGCCCACTCCACCCATTGCATCATCTGACTTTCCTGCCTCGCCTAAGCCTCGGGTGCGGGCTCGTGCCTGAAAGCGCCCATACAGTTTGCTAACGTCTCGCAGAGTTCGCGTACTTCTACTTCCACAGCTTCCTGCGCACTGCCGCGCTGAAGAAGGTGCCCCAGCTCGGCACCGGTGCCGAGCTCGGCCTCGGCGCTGCGGCCGGCGCGCTGGCGCAGATCTTCACGATCCCCGTCGCCGTCGTCGCGACGCGCCAGCAGCTCTGGAACCCGCTCAAGGGCGCCACGGGCGCGGCGGCGAGGGAGCCGTCGCTGCTCACGACCGCGCGCTCCATCATCGCCGAGGGCGGCGTCACGGCTCTGTGGACGGGCCTCAAGCCCGGCCTCGTCCTCACCGTCAACCCGGCGATTACGTACGGTGTCTTCGAGCGCGGCAAGGGCATCCTCCTCAAGGGCCGCGAGGGCGGAAAGCTCGGCGTCGGAGAGGCGTTCTGGCTCGGATGCCTGTCCAAGACCCTCGCCACCGTCGTCACCTACCCGTACATCTTTGCCAAGGTCCGCCTCCAGGGCCACACCCCCGACGACGTCGACGGACACGTCCCCAAGGGTGCCCTCGAGATCCTCAAGGACGTCTACCACGAGCAGGGCATCAAGGGATGGTACCAGGGCCTCTCGGCGCAGATCATCAAGGCCGTTCTTTGCCAGGGTGAGTACAAAGTCGGCGCGAGGCGAAGCGAAGCGCGCAGCGCGGAGCTCGCCGAGCCGCCGTAAGCATTGCGCACAACGCGGTGCTCCGCATGCTTCTCTTCCACTCTTCATTGCATTCTCCCTCGCGGTGGTGCTCATGACAAACGTCGTGTGCTACGGGTAACGGCTGTGACCAAGGGATGCTCGAAATTCCCTTCCGGCGCCGGATTACCGAGGCGCCAGCGGCAGTGGCGGCGCCCTCCGCCCGCATGCCTCGGTAATAGCAGTCATCGCAAGCTTTAGCCCACATTGCATCACCCAGGCTGGCGCGTCAGCGCCGGCCGCCCCTGGCTACATCACTCAGCCGCGCCGTCGGCGGACACCGTGTGCTTGCCGCATGCTTGCGGTGTGCTTGCCGTCGGCGATGGGCGTGCCATGTTATCCGCGGGGCTTATCAGCCGTGCATGCGATCCACACTCGGCCTGCAATCATAATGCACTCGCGCCTCACTCGCTTCGCTCGCTCGACGCTCGTGCTGACATACAGGCATCCTCTTCGTCTCCAAGGAGCAGTTCGAGGACCAGGCGCGCCAGATCCTCCGCGTCGCCGGCGACCTGCGCGGCAAGCTTGCCGAGCGTGGTGTCAAGCTGCCCGTCTAAGTGCAGACGGACGCCTTCGGCGTTCGTCTGTGCTTTGACTCTCCCACTTTGACCACCCCAGCCTTTCCGCTGGTGCCGCTGGCAAGGAGTCTGGGAGAACAAGCAGACGGGCACGGCGCGCGCCGCACAACATCCAAACCATAATAGACTCAACGCAAATCATTAGTCACTCTCCGACCCCATGACCCCAAATGCCAACAGACGAGCCGATCCTTCTCTTGTTATCTTGGTAATCTCTCAAAATCCTCCGCCCCCGCGTTGCCCCAACGGGATCGCTTAGATGCAGTGTATGTCGTATGCAGTATCACTTTGCCCAATGCTTGCTTCTAATGACGTCCGACGGACCTGTGAGCAAGCCTGTGAGCAAGCCTGAGAGTAGGCCAGAGAGGTGGTTAACGAGAGAGTGCGGAAGTCAGGCTACAGGAGATGAGGTAGTGGCCATAGTGACCATAGTGGAGGAGGGAGACCCGACTGCAGGCCGTGTGCGTGCTGAGTTGGAAACGGGCTGGAATCGGGCTTGGAGGAGGCGCTTGCTAGTTTCGATGTTTCCCACGGATGCTCTCCACTGCCAGCCCGCCGACGCCTCCATGCAGCAATGCAGCAATGCAGCATGCTGCTCCCATCAGTTCCAGATTGCTCTACTGCTCGACTGCTGACGTCTCCGTCAACTCCACACACCATCGCAGCTGCGCCGCCTCCGGCTTCGCCTTCGGCGGCAGTATCGCTCGGGTAGTCAATATACATCCCCTCGCGCCGCGCTCGCCGCTCACGCACGCTCGCACAGGCAGCGTCGCCCCAGGCGGGCACAGGGTATCTACAGTGGTCGGTGTATCTATACGACGAATATAGACGTTTGGTTGGGTAGGTTCTGGGATTTGGGTGTGGGTGTGGGTTTGGGTTCGGGTACTCTTTGTGCACTCGGGGCATAGTAAGGGACGGACGGCATCGATGGGATTAGAAAGTGGAGAAAAAGTAGACTGTGTCTAGGCCGAGCACTGGTGCTCACGCTCTCGCCGGGGTGGACTCGCTAGCGCTCGTCCTTCAAGCGAACGAGTTCTCAGGACGCGAGCGCACCGGGCTCGAAATGACCTCGGCAATGTCGCGGACGCTCTTGTCGGCCGCCGAGTCACGACCATCGACGACGTCGCGGATGAGCTCCATCGTGTTCTCGAGCGAGCGCCGGCGGTTGGACGGCGACGTGCGCGTCGTGCCGAGCGACGTCTGCCGGTTGTGCCCGCGGCGCCAGTTAGGCGTCGAGGGCGAGCCGGCGGTGGGCGACGGCGTCGCGGGCGAGGGGGGCACGGACGTGTCGATGCTGATGCCCTCCATCGTGCTGATGCTCGTGTTGCTGGGCGAGGCGGGGCCGGAGCCGTTCGGCGAGGCCGGCGCGCCCTCGTCCGGGTCGATGATGTCGGGGGGCAGGCGCTCGTTCTCGATGTCGCTCTTGCGCGCATCGTCGAAGCCCTGGATCGCCTCCTTGATCCCCTCGGCGCCGTTGGCGAGCAGGCCCGCCGGAAGAGTGTTAGACCCAGTCAGGCTCTTGAGCTCGGACACACGCTCAGACTCCTCACGCAGCAGCGAGAAGACGCGGGACATGCGTCCCACGGCGAGAATCTTATTCTTGATGACCGCACGGCGCTCGGCGGACACGTCGTCCATCTCGCTGTCCGCCTCGGCAGGCGTCTCGGGCGTGATCATTGGCGTCTCCTCCTCCTCCTCGAGCTCCTCCTTCGTGCAGCAGTTCAGGATCGCGATCAGCATGTCCGTGATCTTCTCGCCGACGAACGGAAGCGACCACGTGAACACGTCCATGAAGTTCGGCAGCCAGTAGGGGTGCGGCGTGCAGTTGAACTGGCGAATGTTCATGACGTTGGCCTCGTACTTGAGCACGGCAGCCTTGTTCGAGTACACGTCCAGGTAGTTGGGAGCCGAGAAGATCGTCATGACCGACGGGAAGCCAGTCGTCTTCGTCTTCTTGTACATGCGATAACCAGCGTCCTGCGCCTCGTGCGCACGGATGATCGACAGCAGGTTGTTGCGCTCCAGGAACTGGCACGCTGCGTTGTACGTGAAGAAGTATGAGCAGCCACGGACGTGGTTGTGCACAAAGTTCTCCGACGCGTTCTTCTCGTTGCCAAAGTCCTCTGAGGGGTCGGCCCACAGGATGTCGCACATGAGGCCGTGCGTGGGAGGCTCGCGGAATCGGTTGATGGCGCGCAGGTCGTCGAGGGTGTGGAGTTCGGGGGAAAGTCCGCCGTGGATGCAGAGGAACTGCTTGTTCATGATGGCGGCGAGCGGGAGGTTGCAGAACGTGTCCATGCACGCGTTGTACACCGTCTCAGAGTACTTGTGCTTGCCTGGGGGTCAGCTAGCCAAAGTCATCTTAGCTTACACTCCAGCTTGAAGGTGAAGTAGTCGGTCAGATGACGACACTCGTGGTTTCCTCGAAGCAGGAACAATGTGTCCGGGTACCAGATTTTGAGCGACCAGAGGTAGAGAACACACTGGCGTCAGCAGATCATTCTTATTGCGTCGCCTCACCTCGATCGAGAAGTAACCACGGTCGACATAGTCGCCGAGGAACAGGTAGCGCGTATCGGCGGGGTTGCCGCCAACTTCGAACAGCTTCATCAGGTCATACTGGACGTCAGCTGAAGACCACAAACAGGGAGCTCACGTATTGTCCGTGGATATCTCCGCACACTGGTTCTGTCAGTCTCGCAACGGGGTGTCACACCTACCCGTGATGGGGGCGTCGACCTCGAGAAGGTTAGGTTCATTGCGGAGGAGTTCGCCGCCCCTTGAACACGTCAGTGCTGAGACTCGAGCGCGAAGCCATGGGCCGACTCACTTCTCCAGAATGTACAGCGCCTGCTCCTCCGTCAGTCGTCCCTCGCGGTAGAAGTGGTTCTTGAGGAATGCAATGTCAGGCTTTGTCGGGTCCGTCTTGGACCAGAACTGCTCGTCCGTGGGGGTGTACATGGCGGGAGCTTGGACCTGGGGTGTTAGCTCAAGCGGCATTCATCGGATGCTAGCACTCCAACTCACATCCTTGACAACACGCTCAGTGGTGCTGACAGTGTCACCGTTCTCGAGGGTGTGGACGGTAAAGTCAATCTCGGGGACGGGCATCGAGCCCTTGTTGCGGATGGCCGCAATGGCGTTTGCGGTTTGGGTGGTAGGCGAGGTCATTGTGGGCGGGACCTACGAGCCTTTGTGGGAAGTAGATGAAGGGGAAATGCCTGGGTGCGCTGTCTGTCGATGTTCGCGGCGGGGGCGTAGGGCGAAGGAGAGGGACAGCGGGGAGGCCGAATGAGCGGGTCGTCGCGCGATCGCGCACTTGCTCGGGTGGAGGGGTTGACGGCGAGCGAGAAGTGCAATGTTCGGGACGAGCGGTGAGGTGGTGGTTGTGGTGGTCACTGGGTTAGAGAGCAGTGAGGAGGATGAGGATGAATGAACGAGACGACGTGGTGATCTGATGATGTGTCGAGGCTTGGTCAAGAGGCGAGGCCAGACTTGGGAGTGAGCGGTGCGTGCGCTACGTGCATACGCGGTGGCGGCGGGTGCATCAGCAGTGCAAGGGACGGTGCACGCTACAGTGTGCCAGTGTACGGTCCCGCGCGAGAGCCCGCCTGGCTGGCTGGCTGGCTGTACGCGGTCAAGCGCTGAGCCATTCCTGCCAATCCGTGCCTGGCTATTCCTGCACTCCTGACGCCAGACTCCTGCCCGCGTCCATCTCACCACCGCATACCCCACAATGCCACACACCTGACTCACTATACTATGGACAAGTATCGCCGCATAACCCCGCACAACCCACTACCAGGGCAGGTCCTCACCGCACAGACCACCTCCACCGCAGCAGAAAGCGTCACAGCATCCTGAGCACCTCCCCACCATAGCCGCCCTCAATCGACCTCCACCTTGCCAGGCCACGCGATCGAGCTCACCCTCCATCTGATCCTCGTCTTGCGACACACCAACTCATCTTGACCTTCCTCCACCTCTAGCCAACATGCCGACCGTCGAGGACTACTTTGACGACGACACCGACCTCCCCCTCCCCTCCTCCTCAAAGGGGCACCTCCCGGACACGGGCATGCGGGGAGCCCTCGTCGAGGAGATCACCGATGACTTTGACTTTGACAAGGCCGCAGAGCAGGGTCGAGGCGAGTACGGCGCCGACTCGAAGCCGCCCCCTCCCTCGGCCAACAAGGGAAAGCTCGTCATGCGCGACGACCCGGGAGAGGTGCGCCCGTCCGGCCCCTCTGGTCCCCAGATCAACCCCAACACGCCCATGGGCGGGTTCATGGGCGACATGCTCAAGCTGCAGGAGGCCGAGGAGGCTCGCATCGCCAAGCTCCGCCAGCAGTTCGGCAACTCGAACATTGCCAAGGACCCGAGCACGTATAAGAAGTAAGCTCGGTGATTGCGTTCTGAGCTAACAAACAGCTGGCACTCGGTGTACCCGCGCTACTTTGACGCCAAGGTGTCGGTGAAGGACGGCCGCCGTGTGCCCCGCGAGAAGGCGCTGTGGTGGCCGCAGGCTGCCCACGTCGCGCGCGCATGCGCCAGCCTCGGTCTCCCCTCCGTGCTCGAGCCGGAGAAGACCCACCCTGCCGACTGGGAGAACCCCGGTCGCGTCAAGGTGCAGCTGGTCCGGGACGGCGTGCAGGTCAACCCCCGCGCCTCGAACCGGACGCAGCTGTACCTCCTCCTCGCGGCGCAGATGCAGGCTGCCAACCCCTCCCTCGTGCCGACGAAGGAGGACAGCAAGCCGCTGAACCCTCCCCCTGCCGCGCCGGTCCAGAAGTCGAAGAAGGGCAAGGGCAAGGCCGCGCCGACGAAGCAGGCCGCGCGCCACCCGACTCGCGCGCCCCGCCCCCCGCAGCCCCTGCCGGCCATGGACGACCGCCTGCCGCTGCACACGCCCGTGGCTGCTGCTGGTGTCGCGCTCAGCGCGCTCAAGCGCGACCTCGAGCAGGCCAAGGAGCAGCAGAAGAACAAGCCGATCGGCGGGCCCGAGGAGGGCAAGCAGCCCAAGATGAAGAGGGTTGTTGTGCGCGGCAAGCGCTAAGCGGCGAGGGCGCCAGCCCGAGGCGCGATCGCGGCGCTGTCACGGCGAGTGTTGCGAGCCAGGTGGCATTGCGAGCCAGGCGGCATTGCGAGCCAGGCGGCGCAGTGTGCAGCGAATGAGCACAGGAGAAGAAGGAGGAAGTATCTATCGCCCAGCTTGCTGCTGGGCTATCTTGCGTCACCTTCACTCGCGTAGAGGCCTGACGTTGTTACAATTATGCATGAAACCCACATTGCGACTTAATGTTCGGGACAGGACGGTGCGCCAGCGGCGGGCGTGCTGGTGTGAGAGAATCCAGACCCAGGCCGAGGACGAGGCACCCGACTGAACTCAAGGTCGAGACACGAGACATGAGACGAGGTTTTGTCGTTGAAGGAGTCTGGGAGTGTGGCACGAGGTGCAGCGTGCACGGCACACAAGGGGAGACGGTTTCGGAATGAAGGTTGTCAATGTCGGCATGTCGTCTGGGCCTGGAATTGCTATTTACTCTGCGGTGTGACTTGAATAGTGCTATTAAGAGATGGAGTGAGATGAGGCAGGCAATGTCCGTGTCCTGTGATTACAACTGATAAGGGGTGGGAGGCGGAGATGATGTTTGAGGGTTGCGTTATGCACCGGCTGGCCGGTCATGACGCAAGGCCTTGTGACTGCAGTGCACGACATTCGCACACTACCAGAGCATGCGAGTGCCTTCTTGTCGACCAGCAACGCCGTTCGCGTACGGAGGTTAGAGACACGGCGGCTTGTCCTGCCTCTCCTCAGGTATAGGCACCGCAATACTCGAAGTCGGCAGTCCACTCAGTCTATTCACGCTCCTCGCGAGAGAATCAAGCTGCCGCTCAACAGCCTCGACGAGATGATTCGGCCTGCCCAATTCCTGATACAGCGCCCAGGTCAGTTGCAAGTGTGCCGCAGACGCGCGCACGGCCGCGATGTCCTCGGACCGGGTCGCTACTATCTTGATCGTCTCGTAGGATGGCGGTGGGGGCAGGGGGACGGGGGCGGGGGCGTCGATTTCTGGTTTCTGCCAGAGGTCTGCTCGTCAGCGGGGTCCTCTCCGTGCTCTCCGGTGCAATGGGTGCCAGCCGTGGTTCATGCCAGTGACTAACAGTCCGCCCCGCTGCCAGGACCAGAACGAAAGACTGGTGAGGAAAGCTGGGCCGAGGACTGGTGTGTGGCAGACTACGGCCTCGGCGCTCCGCGCCTCGGCACTGCGGACTCACTGAAAGCCTTCTTCCTCCTCGACGTATCGCTCCGCGTCAACCAGGACCGCGTACTCTCCCCACTCGTGGAGCTGGTCCAGCTCGACCGTATCTTCCCCCTCGGCGGAGGGGGCGGGGACGTCGTGCTGCTCTGGCTCATGCCTGGGTCTGGGGTGGGCGGGGCGGAGGACTGGGATGCGCGCCGGTATATCCCGTAGCCTCCTGTCGCTACGGTCGGGGACGAGGGTCGCGGGGTCGGGGGCGCCGGTGCAATGACGCCTGTGTAGGATGTTGGCGGGGCGGCGGAGGTCGCGGTGGGAGCAGGCGAGCGAGTCGTCGTCGTCGTCGCCGTCGTCGTCGACTGCTCGCGACGGTGCCGGCGGAGAGAGAGGGAGTGAATGGCGAAGACGTCGTTCGTGGCGCGGTTAAGAGGGAGAGCTGGTGTGGTATGTCACGAGGCGGTCGTGTAGGGAGTCAAGAAACACAACGGGGACCAAGGGGGTGGGAAACGACAGCATACGGCATAAGGCTTATAAACGGCGGCGTAACGCAGACGTCTGCGACGTGCGAGCTCCGCAAGCAAAGAGCAAAGAGCATGGTGAGCAGGGAGCGATGTGCCTGTCGCCGTGTCCTGGTCTGTTCATTCAAGCAACGTAAGGCTTGGCCACCTTCGTCGCTGGGGCAAACCGAACTCTCCGCTGAACGCGCCGACCATGCGAGAGTGTACGTTAGCACCAGGTTTGGAACCAAGGATCGGCAAACTCTATCTCTCCTCTCCCAAGCATAAGCACGCACGAGCACCACGCTGCGGGCCCACACGGGAATCAGCGGCAAAGAGGCGCAGAGGGCACGGCTGGGTCCACTGCAGAGCACACGCGAGGTCAGGACGCCAGGATCCAGCGAAAGCTTGCTGCTTCCCGCTCAATACTGGTCTGAACCAAGAGCAGCGACTGAATGCGGTGTGCCGACGAACAGAACCTGCGAGATCCTGGTTCCTTCGATTCCAAGGTGCCCAAGGTGCGGTCAAGGTAAGGTGGGGAGTCACCGTGCCCTTCGCTGTCCCCTTCGCTCCGCACGGCTGCTGCGCTCTCTCTGCAACAAGGACGGAGAGATGGAGGGAAGACGGACACGCGTACGCGTCAGCAGCAGGGAGCGACACGGCACCGGGACATCTGAATTCTCCCCTCAGGGTGTGACTGAATTCAGTCTCGGAGCTGGCTCCCAGCGTCCCCGTCCGATCCCTTGGGCTAACAGAGCGGCGATCGGTCCTTCGCCATCTCTTCTCTGCTCTCCATCCAGCTCGTGCTCTTATCGAGGAGAGATCGGGTCAGATCTGGGAACGGTGGCAGGGAAGCACGAGAAGTGGGTGAAATGAGGTGATGCAATGACCCAAGCGTAGGGCAAACCTTATGCTGCGCCAGAGCTACGAGACGAAGCCGCCCTGCTCCTACTCGAGCGACATATCCGGCATTAATCCAGGTTGGAGCACAGGCACTGGTGTTGCCAGAGTACAGGAGAAGCTTATTGAGGTTGCGTAAAGCAACTTGTCACGCTCGCAACGCCATGTGGGCGGCCATGACTGCCCTGCTACCAGTCGCCCGGAAGTGGAGAGACACAAGCTGCAGGCACAGCATCAGGCCGAGCAGAGTGTCAGGTGGACGCTCGCCGAACAGAGGGCGGCACAGCTATCGACATGAGCTGCATTGCTGAGATGCAGCGAGCTCTGAACAGTCTTGCTGGGCGAAACAGAGCAGACAGAGCCAAGAGCCGCCTTCGCCGCCAGCAGAACTCCAATTCAGTCAGAGTTCAACGACGTGGTTATCAGTAAGACAGGAGCACGCACTCCCCCACATGTGCGCCACGCCGCGCATCCGAGAACCCACCGCTCCCAGCAATCGTCTCCTCTCCTCGTCCGCTCCCTTCGCCCGGCATCATTCCCTCGACCCTGGTCTTCCCTGTCCTTCGGTTCTGCCGTTCCCTCTGTTCCCTTGGACAGGAACCCTTCATTCATACTATCGCCCTTCGCCCGGCTCCTCCCTCGTCGCCGCTAAGAAGACAGCTGTGCGACTCTTGCCCGCCAGCGGACACAGCGGGCGTCGCAGCCCGCAGCGTGGCGCTCATGTGAACTCGTAACTGATCCAGGACATGACGAGGTTCCCGCAGACACGAAAAGAACGCCAGTGGACGCCAGCGGATGCCAGCGGGCGCGAGTGACCCGGAAGACGACCCGGAAGACTCGGAAAGTGGCTCGGTTGTGCGTTTGAGCTTCGGATGCTTGATCGCAGGAAGCGTGGCGTTGCGGCAGGCGCGATAGCGCAGATCAGAGTTTCGATCTGCCACTTAGTTTGCGGGTGGTAGAAGGCTGCTCAGGTGGTTGGACTTCCGGCTTCGATCTGCTGGCTGTCTTCTGGCTGCTCACTTTCCTTGCTCTGCATCTGACTTACCCGGCATAACCGACCTCGAATGGGCTTCTCACAACGGGTCCGACCAAAGTCGAGACTAAACATAGTTCGCCGATCTCGCGATATCGTATGCCAGGTGTCCAGAATCGCCAATCGGGTTCTACGCAGGCGTAATTGCAGGATCAAGGACGTGAGCGGCCACTACCAGCTCACGACTTTGACTGAGCTCCATGCTCCTGCGGACCGAACCTGCACGGTGCATGAAACGTTTGCACAATTTGCATATACAACTTGCAATGAGGATGATGCGCCTTCAGATCGAGCTTAACCTGATGATTCGTGTGCTATCTAGTCCGGTAGGGCTTCTCGCGGGGGGGTGTTTTAGGAACGGGTTGTCCGGGGCGGGGCCAGGAGCTAGGCAAGTGAGTCGCCTCCGGCTCATCCTCAGAAAGAACGGCCTGCGCAACGAGGATCGAGAAGACGTCGCCTGGGTGCGTTCCCGGGAAGGCCTGGCCATCAGGCCCTGTCACAGGGACACCGTCACACTTCGAGCTGATGGCGTCGAGCTCGTCGAAGATGTTCACGCCGTCAACGATGGCATTGTTCTCGAGGGGATGAACGGCCGACGGCTCGTCAGGATCCCGTGCGAGGCGTCGCGGCTTCCCATACACAGGTAGAGGTTGGCCAGCCGCGTCAACACCAAATGACCTCGACGCCCGAACAACCGTAGCAGCCTCAGCATGATACTTGCCGTTCTGAGTGATAAGGGAACGCGGGCCATTTGTCAACACACCTGTCCGCTCGCCACGAATCCACGCGTACGCGGACGGCTCGAGTGTCTTGAAGAGAGCATTGGCGAGCTGGGTCGGGACCTCCGTGAACTTCTCACCTTCTCTGCAAACGCTCACGGCGAAGGTATTAGGCTTGTTCCGGTTGCGGGACGGGACAAAAGCGATAATACTTTCCTTCTCTTCGAGCTCATCGAGGGCGGCGAGGTCAGAGTGTGTGAGCGCAAATAAGGCTTTGAGCTCAGCGGCCGCTCCCATCCCTCCGCCGGCCTGTCCCTGCGTCTCGGCGTTGCGGGCTGGCTCAGGAGATGAACCGCCACTTTGTTTTCCGTCAGTGTCCATCTCCTTAATGAGCTTGCCGGCCAAGTCGGAGCGGGCGATGTGCTTTTGCCCATCGTACGCGGTGTACCAGTACTCCTCCTGGCTGGCCAGTATTATGTGTCCACGGAGACCCGCTGCTTCACACACGATGGGGAAAAGTTCCGCATACAGCCCCATCAGCCGACCCTCGAGCTCAGCCTCATTGGCCAGTTGGTGCGCTTGTCGTGCCGCAAAGGATCGTGAATCTCGGTCGAGAACCTTGAAGAACGGGCTTGTGTCCTCTGTCAAGCGCTGTTGATCTAACCGCTGGAGTAATTCGCTGTAACCCCTCGACATGTCACTAGGATACAGATCAAAGTGTAGACGCACAGACTTGACACCGTCGTCGGGAAGGTTACGGTGAAGAGTGCGAAGCATGGTGGCGGCGATGAGCTTCAGCTCGTTGGCGCTCGTTTTCTCCGACTGTTTTTCCTTCCTCTTTTCCCTCCAAGGATAAGGTTGTGACTCCGGTTGCCTAATGTAATCAAGCAACCGGGGGTAGTTAGTCGATTTTGATTGACTGGACATGTTGGGGTGTCTGGATGTTCTTGAAAGTTGTTGTGAGGGGCTATTTTTGTAGGTAGAGCAGTGGCAACGGCCTGGCAATTGAGCTCTGATAAACACGTGGCTCCAAACGGAACGATTTAGCTCCGTGTTGTCACATTGCGGAAACCCAAGCATTTCTGGCTGGCAACATGGGGAACGAAGGGTCATTTTAACCATCGGGGAGCAACACTGAGCCCGCTGAAGTATCATCAACAGACTGTGCAGCCATGCAGTGCAGATTCCTATGGAAGTCCCGGAAGAGGTCGATTTTCAAGTGTGTTAGCTTTTGCCTCAACTCGCAATCGGCGGCACCAAATAATGACATCAAGCCACTGACGTTCACATCGGGATTTCACTTGGTGCACTTTCACCTCATCACCATCTGCGGTACTTTCACGATGTCTTCCCGCCAACCATCTCTTCAAGGCGATTCCTCTCGGCCTGCAGAGGAGTCCCGACCACGCCGCTCCTTCCCACCTCGAATTCTGGGGTTCCCAAGGCGCGACTGGCAAGGGGTGACTTTCGGCGCCCCGCCGTTCGGTCCAGAGTATCGGGAGCTGAAGGCTAGGTGGGCGTGTCGAGAGGCTAGCCGACGCTGGGCCTCATCGCTGGAGGAGCAGAGCATGGATGACAGGACCGAAGTAGATTTCGCGCTGGCCGTAACGGATCGCGCTGCGGAGATGTTCGTGCTGAGCTGCATTGCCTGGGCGCTAACCACTAGGAACGAATACATTCGTTCATTGCACCTCGAGAACGGCACGGTGGTCAAAACGACGGAGGATTGGATTTCGTACTCAGACAAGCTGATCAAGCTTGCCTTCCTGAAGGTATGTTTTGGCGCAGTCCGCTGACTTACCTTTAGTCAATCGAGTCTCTTCGCGTCTCCTTCCCGAACTCCACCGTGCTGGACGAGTTTGAGCTAGGCTTCGTTCGCTCCTTCGCGCGACCGGCACTCAATTTATTCTGGTGCGACATGCTCGACAGTGCCGGATTGCCCCCGACAGAGTTAGAGTTCGATGAGTCAACCTTTATCGAGCCATATCTTCCCAGTGTCCTCGAACCACGCCCATTTACGATGGTGAACTTGGAGGACCCGGGGGCGCCACCACAGGTTGTGATGCTGAAGCCGAAACCTGATGGTAGCTGGGAGGAGGTTGAGGTTGAGGTTGAAGAAGAGGTTGGAGAGGAAGGATCGAGCGCATATGAGACCGCCACGACGGGCGGGAGTCAGGATGGTAGCTCGCCGTCGCATCCAGCAGTGGCTGCATCGGGGGGCGCGGCGACTTCGTCTGACGCCTCTTCTGTGTGGTCGAGCGACCCGCAATCGTCGCCGGAGCGGGTTGCCGGCGTACCATCGACACCGTGCACCCCCGCGACACGAGCCATCAGGACGCTAAGTGGTCTGAGTAGCCCGAGTCCGAGATCGTAAGGCGTTTATCTCATACTGATCTGTATGTATGCGCTCCTTCGCGAGGCCGGCGCTCAATGCGCAGTGGCGCAGTGGGCTCGACAGCGACGGCGATCCGCCCCAGGACGTCGCTTACGACGAGGAGCTCTTCACGGACCCGTACTTTCCCAAGACCTACAAGCCGATTCCCTTCACCAAGGTCAACCTTGAGAATCCGGATGCGGAGCCAGAGGCCGTGTGGCTTACGCCCTGCGCCAACTTTCGTTTACTCCAGTAGGATAAGACGCCAAGTGACTGAAGGATCGTTGAGAAAGTCCAGGCACATGCTGCCCTTTGGATAGAGGCCGGGTGGCCCCTTGCATATACAGAGTATGCATGAAGATGAGCCAGCTACGTCTATAAAGGTAGCAAGACGCTTCTTCGCTTTGAGGAGGGTAGTACAGCATACAGCACATGCGTCATCTATCCTGAGGTTGTATTCTAAGGGCGTGATATTTCTTTAGAGTCAGCACTGGTGGGGTTCAGGTGGGAGAGGGAGATGGGCGGCTAAGATTAATATAATTCCGATTGCAAATTCCAGGATTTTTCATTGTGGACGTTGTAGGTGTAGCGCTGATAACAGAGGAATGATCCAGGCTCCCCTGCGCCTCGAGTCTCTGTAACAGACAGAGTTCTGGTTGGCCGGACTAGTGATGAGAGGAAGTCTATTACTAACGCTGAACTCCCCATCGGCGATGTTGTAACATATTGTTGTTCGACGAGTTACGGTCCGAGTAATAGCAACACAGACAGTATCATATGAGTCCTGAATAGCGGTCAATATACCGTAACTTCCGCATCGCAAGGAGAGCTTCAACGGCTCACCAGCGCTGTCAGTATGGGTACACCCGTGGAGGCAGTCTTTCACTTCTCCCTCTGGGCACAAACGTAAGCTGGTGCATAACATGGAAACTGCATAGGCATCAGGTCTCGGCTACCACGCCTCGCGTGCGGTATGGCCTCTTTGAAGCCGGGGTGCGGGGTACAGCTTTGAGAGGATGGGGCCAACAGGGGGCCTGCGCTACATGCTCTGGCTCAGTCGAGGTAAGCTTGGCCTGACCGATTAGAAGGGCGAGTAGGTCAGCTGGATAAGAACCTTTCTTAACGTGACCGTCGTCAGAGGCGTTCGGCACGTCGGAGTCATGTTTCAGGATTGCGGGGAGGCGGGAGAAGAACTGTCCTTCCAGGTCATCTGGATCTGGATCGTCCTCCTCGGCTTCGTCGTTGTCGCCTACACTGAGCTCTTGAAGCGCTGCGATGGGCGTCTCAGAGGAAGATAAGTCTGTGCGGACTGTCCTGTCCTTTCCCGTAGAATCCTGACCGAAGACTTGAGAGACGTGCACAATCCGCTCCGTTCGACTGTTCAGAGTAACGACATACTCTGGCCCGTTTGTCAGGGCCCCCATCCGTTCTTCGCGAACCCATGCGTAAGCGCCCGGCTCGAGAACCTTGAACACCGCGTTTGCCGTCGATGTAGACACGGCTGAATAGTTGTCGTGCCCGTTCTGCGCGGCAAATACGGAGGGGCGCAGTCGGTCCCTTGTGGGGAGGAAAGTTAGCCGGGCTTCTCTGAGGTTGAGGCTCTCGAGCGTGGTGAAGTCGTCAGAGGTAAGGGCAAAGAGGCTCTTAGTTTCGATGACGAAACCCAGGCCCTTGGCGGGGGTGTCGGTGGCGTCTTCTTCCGGTCCTTCTTCTGGACCAGGGTCTTGAAAGCTCTGCACCTTACCCGAAATGTCCGAGCGAGCTTGATGCTCTTTGCCGTCGTAGCTCAGATAGCGACGGACCTCTTGGTTGGCCATGAGCACATTTCCCTCAATTCCGGCTCGCGCGCAGATGTATGTGAAAAGCAGGTGGAAGACGCCCACGAAGCGCCCTTCTAGCTCTCCTTCGTTGGCTAGCGCATGGCCCTGCCTGCTTTTGTACGACAGGGAGTCGGGTTGAAGAGCGCGAATGAGGCTAACGCTGTCCTCGTCGACGGGCTCGCTACGGAGTGCGTTCACGAGCATACCGTAGCCGTACGATACCTCCCTAATTGGTAGATCGAAATGAAGTCGAACGGATGCCGCTTCTTCTGGGCCATCTTGATTTCCAGAGCGCTGAAACGCCCTCAGCATTGCTGCGGCAACAAGTTTGAGTTCTCCGGTCTTGGTCTCGGAGCTACCAGATCGTCGCCACTTCCATGGTTGGACAACGGGAAAGCGGACAACGTCCGCGAGTGAAGGCGGTGTTGAAGAAGTCATTGAACAGTCCGTTGAGGGGGCGGACATGGGCGAAAGCTTGCTGATAGATGAAGAGAGAGTCAAAACAGAACGTAAGTACAGTAATCGTTGATAACCACGTGGCACGTCATTTTGCAAGCAGGCCATACCACGCCTAGTACCACTGAGCTACGGTTAAACGGTTGCATAAGCCGGTGACCCTGCCGCAAAGCATTTACCTTAATCGGGCGCAGGTTGTGTTATACTCCCGGAACCAACAAACACAACATGAATGGTCCGTGAAGTTCAAGCATTTTATGCGTTCATCGTTCGAACTATTATCTATTATCCCTGAAGATACCAATGACGGCTTCCGACTCAGGTGCAACTTCGTCCATTGCCCCGGACACAGGATCCTCCGCACGACAGCCCACGGCCGGCCCCAGATTTCCTAGCCATGTACGCAAGTTCCCGCGGCGCAGCTGGCAAGGAGTGGTGTTCGGGGCTCCTCCTTTCGAGCCCGGCTCTTTCACCTTGAAAGCGCAGTGGGCCGGACGGGCAGCAAGCCGACGCTGGGCGACTGCCATCGAGAAGCGGAGTCTCGAGGGACTGGGTCAGGTCGATTTTGCCGTGGCCGTGCTGGATCGGGCGGCCGAGATGTACGTTCTTTTCTATGACGTCGACCCCTTTGCTCTCTTTGCTGACAGAAAGGAACGAGTACATCCGCGCTCTGCAGGTCGCTGGGGGAACGAAAATCGAGAGCACGGAGGACTGGGTGTCCATGACGGATGACTTGATACGATTGGCGTTTCACTGGGTGCGTACTTTCCATTCCTCCATCACTCACGCAAAGAGCCGGGCTACTCTGAAGCGGCAGTTTCCCGACAGCCCTTTGATCGGAGAGCTCGACTACGGCTTCGTTTATGCCTTCGCTCGTCCAGCGCTCAACGCACAGTGGCGCCTTCTAGTCGACAGCTGCGGTCAAGCACCGAAACCGACCAAGTTCGATGAGCAGCTCTACGTCGATGCGTACATCCCTACCTCATACACGGCCGTACCTTTCACCGTCGTCAACCTTGAAGATCCCCACGCCGACCCCGATGTCAGATGGCTGGTCCCGGGGCCAAGGGGCGGTTGGATAGAAGTGGACGACTCCTCATCGAGCGCGTATGTCACGGCGTCCGAAGGAGGGCTACCCTCTGACGTCTCACCCCGATCGACCAAGTCAGTAGCTGCCGACACCTCGTCTGACTCATCTTCTGTCTGGTCCAGTGACCCACAGCAATCACCCGAGCGGGCTGCTGGGGCACCCACCACTCCTTGCACACCTGCCACCCGCGCGATCAAAACGCTTAGATCTCTCGGCAGCCCGAGCCCGAAGACCTAGGGCCATCTCTGTATAACTATATGTATCCTAATTGTAACTTTTATCCGCTTCAGGCATCAGTGCAGATCTGATCGAGCTCTCGGCGGTCAGCAACAGCATTTTCCCGAGTCCTTCTGTACCTTGACAGGCACTACATCGAACGGGAGAGATCGCGCATTCACGCAGTAGCAGAAGTGGAGTCAAATGCCTTTAATGATAATGGTACAGATATGTCTATGATCCCTTGGTCCATTGGTCCCGTTGGCCGGCAGGCGCCTCTGGGGCTTGCAAAGACGTGGTTTTATTATGGTTTCTGTTTCGGTGTTGGGGTTGAGAGGGGTTTGATTACGCCGCCGTCGGCGCCGAGGGGGCTGCTGGCGGTTGCTTGGTCACGTCGACGCGGTGCGTGTGCTCGGGCAGGTGGTGCTGGGACAGTATCCTCCCGCGCGCCTGCTCGCGCTCGTGAATGTAGGCCTTGCCTGCGTCCGAGTTCTCCCAGTCCGACTCCTGCGTCCACCACTTGCGCAGGTTCTTGTGCAGCAGCATCAGACCCAGGACCACGGGCAGGTACCACAGCGACACGAAGAAGCACTTCTTCGCAGTCACCTCGTTGATGTTCTTGTAGAAGCGGTAGGCGCTCGCGATGAACATGGCGTTCGGGACCGCCGAGGTCAGCGCAAAGCTCCAGTCGACGGCGCCCGAGAGAGGCGCAAGCACGGCGCAGATCGGAGCGAGGAGCACGGCGTGACGAAGAGACACGAGCGCGTTCAGCCGCGGGCTGAGAACCGAGAGCATCGGGTAGCCGCTCAGCGCGTAGAAGGGGCGGATCATGTACGAGAGCGCGTTGAAGTGCGGGAACTGCCACGAAAACAACAGCAGCGCGAGCACCCAAGCGGCGAGCGGGTTGGGCAGGTCGGGCAGGTTCGAGAAAGGCCAGTGAAGGAGCAGAGGCTGCTCAGCAGTCGGCCACAGCGAGCCGCCGGTCGCGGTCCAGCCCATGAGGGGAGTGATCGCACCAACAACGGCGCCGACCCACGTGTTCCAAACGCTGTAGCGCTTCATCGGCGTGTAGACGGCAGAGTAGAGGATGAGGTTGCCGATACCGAGGAGAGCGGTTGTCGGGTTGCAGCCGAACCAGAGAATGACACCACCAAGGGTCATGCAGGTGGTACCGAACGCGGTCGCGTGGAAGGGCGTGACACGCCTCGAGACAAGAGGACGGACACGGGTACGGGGCGTCTGGGCGTCGATGGGGCCCTCAAGAACCTGGTTGAAAGTGTTGGCGGCGGCAGAGGTCAGAAACGTGCCGGCGGTGAGGGCGAGGAGCACGGGCATGCTGAGGGGGAGGGGCGAAAGGGCGAAGCCGGTCGTGGCAGTCAGCGTCATGAGGATGCTGAGGTTGCGCTTCGACAGCTGCGAGTAGAGGTTGATCAGGCGCTTGGGCGTCTGCTCAGGCAGCGGCTTGTAGGACGAGAGAGGGGCGGCGGGGGCAGAGGGAATGGGGAGGTCGACCTCGGGCAGAGGCGAGGCGGGCGCGTTGGCCGCGCCATAGACAGTGCGGTAGTTAGGAGGCTGGGGGATCTCGGGCTCCTGCTCAGCGTCGGGGCGGGTGGCCGAGGTGTGAGCGAAGCGCTTCTGGCCAGCGAAAGGAGAAACAGGGGCGGCGCGGACGGTGATGCCGGGCTGCTCATTGTCGCTCTTCGGCTTCGCGGGCTCCTCAGGCTCGTGAGCGGGACCATCGTTCTCCTGGATCGGGTCCGCAATCTTGGCCATCTGGCCCTGGACCATCTTACGGAATCGGCCCTGGGGACGGGTGATGAGGTCGTCGTACGAACCGTCCTCCATGATGTGGCCGGACTCGAGGTAAACGACGCGGTCGGCCTGGGCGATAGAGCTGAGGCGGTGGGCGATCAGAATGACAGTGATGTCGGTGTCGTTGAACAGAGCGTCAAGGGCGGCGTTGACGGCACGCTCAGACTCGGAGTCGAGCGCTGAGGTGGCCTCGTCCATGAGCAGGACGGAGGGGTTGCCGACAAGAGCACGAGCAATGGCGATACGCTGGCGCTGACCACCGGACAGCGACGCCTTCGTGATGACGGTGTCGTAGCCCTCGGGGAGGCGCTCAATGAAGTCACAGTGCGCGATGCCAGCAGCCTTGATGATGTCCTCGTCCGTAGCCTTCGGGTGACCGTACTTGATGTTGTCCTTGATCGTGCCTGCGAAGAGAATAGGGTCCTGGGGAACGTAGCCGATACGGCCACGCCACGACTCGGGCTCGAAGTCACGGATGTCCTTGTTGCCGAACCTGATCTGACCGCTGGTGGGGTCGTAGAAGCGGAGAAGCAGTAGCTGGATGGAGGATTTGCCGGAGCCGGAACCGCCAACGAGAGCAACCTGCTCACCCTGGTCGATGCGGAGGTTGACACCGTCGAGGACCTTGACGTCGGGGCGCGAGGGGTACGCGAACGCAACGTCACGGAGCTCGATGGCGCCGCCGTCCTTCTCCTCGACCGGAGCACCAACGCTCAGGGGCACAGGGGATGGCAGGCTGTGCAGGGAAATGATACGCTGCGAGGCACCGACACCACGCATGAGTCCAGTAAAGAATGTGGCGAGGGCTGACGTTAGCCAACTGCTTCATGAAATTTATTCTGCAAACTTACTGTTCAAACTCCACTCGATCCAGTTGACGTAAATGAGTGACGTGGTCATGTCTCCGACAGTGACCTCGCCGCGCTGGACGAGCATTCCACCGTAGATGAGAAGGCCAATCATCGCGAGGTCGCCCGCAACCTCGTTTCCACCCTGGAAGATTCCGTTGGCGTACGTCTCCTTCTTCTGAAGGTTGAAAACGCTGGCGACCTTGCCGGCGAACAGAGCACGCTCAGACGGCTGGGTGTTGCTGGCGGTGACGGTACGGTGAGCGGAGAGACGCTCCTCGGCAAGCTTGGACATGTTGCCGAGCGCCTCCTGGGTCTTGAGGGACAGTTTACGGATGTAGCGACCGTAGTAGTAAGATCCGATCGAGATAGGCGGGAATAAGATAAGCATGACGGCGCACAGTTTCGGCGAGATCATGTACATGGCACCGACACCGACGGCGGCACCCATGACAGCCTTGAGGCCCTCTCCGAGGTTCTCGGAGAGTGACTGTCCGACGATGCTCGAGTCCTGACCGATGCGCGACAGGGCATCTCCGACACCGGCGGTCTCGATGTGCGACGGAGGAAGGGCGAGGTACTGCTTGTAGGTCTTGTTGCGGATCTGGGCGACAGTGCGCTGTCCGGCGAGACGAAGCGAGATGGACCGAATCGAGTTGGCGACAGCACCGATGATCAAAAAGCCAGCGAGGGCGACGGCGGCCTGTTCAAGCGGAAGTCCGAACAGGAGAGTCTCCTTGGAGCCGGGAGCGAAGTAGTCAATGATTTTACCGATGATGTAGGGGACGGAAAGCGATACACCAGTGGAGACGATGAGCGCAGAGACACCAAGCGTGAGAAGCTTCTTCTGAGGCTTCGCGAGAGACAGGAGCTTCCAGAGAGAGGCGGTGTCGGGCTTGGTATCGACCTTGACGGGTGGGGGAGTCACCGTGGACGCAAGGAGGACGTCGACTTCTGCCTTTGAGTCCTTGGCGTTCTTCCGTTTTTCAGAGTCCGAGGTAGTCGTAGATTCGAAACGTCTTCCGAGGGTAAACACAGATATCCTTGACGGAGGGGCGGTGGGCCGAGCGAAGGGGGTAGTCGACAGTGTTCGTAATGTCATGAAGCCGGGACGGTGTGCCAATGTAGCCGAAGGTGAACCGAGGCCGACACGGCCTGGGGCGGCAGCGCGCAAGGCGAGCGCCATGGCGCAGGCGCCGCGTTGGGCCATGGCCATGATGGAAAAAGTCGAGGACGCGCTCCACAGAGCCCTTCGGGTGCTGTTCAAGAGTGCGTTGAGCTCGAGGGGAGGGCAACGATAGGGAAAAGTCAGGAGTTCGGGTCTGCGAAGGACCTCCTCTCATGCTCGTTCGTCTCCGTCGGGGCAACCTCATCCCACCACCCAGCCATGTCTGGGGAGTGCCGTATGTGCCATAAAGCTCCCGCACCACACGTCATTCCCTGATAACCAAAAGTCGGATTTCATCACGTCCACCTCCATCTGCCTTCCTCGCCACTCAGCTGCATACAGCTCCTTCGACCCCTCCCAAGCATAGGCGTAAGCTCCACGTCTCACTGCCCACCATGGTCAACGCAGCACGCAAAAGTGAGTTCATTCTGCCTTCTCCCGAACTAACCGCAGATGTTATGTCGAGGCGAAACCACCGCGAGCGAGCTCAACCGCTCAACCGCCAGAAGCTCGGTCTCCTCGAGAAGCACAAGGACTACGTCCACCGAGCTCGCGACTACAAGTCAAAGAAGGACAGGATCAAGAAGCTCCGTGAGAAGGCCGCCTTCCGCAACAAGGATGAGTTCTACTGGGGCATGGTCAAGGGCCAGACCAAGGGTGGTGTGGCGATCGCCGACCGTGGAAACGAGTCCCTGTCGACGGACATGGTTCGGCTGCTGAAGAGCCAGGACGTCGGATACGTCAAGGTGCAGATCGCACAGGATGAGAAGGTAAGCTTCGACTTTCTCGACCGGCTTAGCTAACATCAGAAAATCGCCAAGCTCCGAGCAGAGCTGCAGATCACGGCTCCCGCCAGCAGCAGTTCCGAGTGGGACGCCGCGTCCGAGCTGGCCGAGGTGGAGAAGCTGGCCGACATGGGGGTGATCATCCGACCGACGGGAAGTAGCAGGAAGGGCAAGGCGAAGCAGGTGCCTTCAGAGGGTCACGTCGTCTTCGTCGACTCGAAGGAAGACTGTAAGTGTCTTCCCGCATGACATGGCTGACGACAGTCGACTCGTTCGGACAGAAGGCCGGAGAGACTGCGAAGGAGGAGGACGATGAAGGGGAGGTGGATCTCGGATGGGCGGAGCCTGAGAAGCCGAAGCGACGACGGAAGGCGAAGGAGCCCACCCCGGAGCCCGAGTCGGAGGACGGGGAAGACGATGGCACCGAGGCGAGGGTGAGTTTCTTAGACCAGGTTCGAACTGACAACAGGAATACCGCATGGAACTTCTGGCGCGGTTGTCTGCTCTTCTTGGTCGTGTCCGTCTGCTTCGCGAGGCTGAGAGTCGGTTGGAGACGCAGAAGGGGCTCATGGGCAAGGGAGCGGCACGACGTATCCGTGACGCGGGATTCGTGGAGGACGAGAATGCCCCTGAGAACCGCAACGGCGAGCGCAAGAGGTGGCAGGGGAAGCAGTGGAAGTGGAAGCTGGAGCGGAGGAAGTGAGAAGGCGCGCAGCGGCCCCTTCACCCTAGCCCCTCAACCCTCAACTCTCCTTCCACACAATAGAGCCGTCAGATCAGTTTGGGATTTTGTTGTTTCGCATGGACCCGACAGCATGTATTACCTACAGCATTGTGCATACCAGTCTCTGCTATGTCGCTCTGCTCGCCCGCATTGTGTGTGGGACAGCTCGGTGCATGCAATAGACTAGCGAGCCCACTGCAGCGACGTCCCGGATGCAGTAAGGCGCGGCTGGAGACGTCATGTCTTGTAGGAAAATTGATGCCGTGAGACGCGACTGCTTTGTTGGAGCGGATTTCCAGGGTTCTGCACGTGGAATGGCAGTCAACACCCCTGCTTGGCTCGTGCTGTGTCCTGGGTGGTCCTGGCTGGTCTGTGCGCCAGATGAGCCATTCGCCATTCGCACCCAACACAGCCAGCCTTCATTACCTGACCAAGACGCGTCGAGCCTTCGACATTGATTTTGCTCATATCCACCAGTCCTTCGCACCCACCACGCAACGACTTCGACGTCGTCGACATTGCATACACCAGCACTCCCATCTCTCTCCTTTCCACTGCTCACGCGATACTCGACGCCTCGTTTCGAAATCCCACTCTCCCACCATTGACTCACCACCACCACCGCCCGGCACCAATTGTCTCCTCCAACACGCCTCACAATCGCAACATCGCCCATCACTTCACCTGGGGACCTCGTAGGACAACCGTCCTCAGAGTTCATCCACCATGGCGTCCGGTTCCCTCGCGGGAAACAAGATTCACAACTTGCCTGGTAAGAGAAAACGACTGAGTCCGTGGAGTGAGCTCATTCGATAGTGCAAGTTTCCTACCACCTCCCGTCATCAGCCCAGACGTTCACGTCACTGTTCTCCACCCCGCAACAAGTATACGTGCATGCGGCACCCGGACGGAGCGACGTCGGTCACGGCGACGAAGCATGGGGAGCGATCTACCTGAAGACGGTCGTGCAAGGCATTGTCATGGCTAGGTGAGTTTGACAGGGGCGCGTCACGCCATATGGCTTCTCAGGATGAATAGACGCGACTCCACCACCCACCTTCCGCATTGAACCACATTGAAGTCCAATGATGGCTGACGACGCAGCCCAGAATTACATCCCGCGCACCCCTGTTCACCCGACCACTCGCTCTACGTCCTCGATCCCCGAGAAACGTTCCTGCGCCGGACGCGCTCGGCGACATCAACGGCGGAGGTATGGACGGGGAAGGGCATGGTGAGCTGGGCCCTGGACGAGCCCGGTGTCGGAAAGAGTCTCATCACTGGACGCCTCGTTCGCCGAGCAGAGTTCGTCACCGTTGGCAACTCAACCAAAGGAACAAACCCTCTCGAGGCTCTCGTCGCAGCCAACAGGAACGCCGGCGTCGATGGAGCAGCATGGGGCATCGAGCTTTGCGTCGGTCTCAAGCCCGGCATGGCTGGCCCTGTCTTCCCCGGCCCGCTCCATGCCTCCGTCGAGGATGGCAGCGCCGCCGGCGTCCCCGTGTTCCCCGATGGACTTCCTCTCCCGATTCACCCTCCGCCACAGATGGCCTCGAGCTCCGCCCCCCACTCCGACATGTCGCAACTGCCTTCGCAACAAGATAAGCCGAAGCTTCCGAGGGGACGACCGCTCGGCAAGAAGAAGAAGGCTGCCGCGGCGGCCGCTGAGCGCGAGAAGCTACAACAGAAGGACCAGAACGTCCCGATCAGGCCCGCGATCGCGTCCTCTTCGCTTATGCCGATACCTACACCTCCCCGGTCCGCTCCTGCTCCTCAACCATCCAGCACACCCGCCCGCTCCGAGGACTCGAACTCGATGGGCATCCCGGCCGCGATCTACGCCAAACCCGAGACGATGACGAAGGACCAGGCTCAGCGACTGCTCGAGTCACCTGCTTTCCTGAACATGCTCGAGCAGCTGACGGGGGCGCCGATCAAGTCGGCAACTGACAAGGCGCGCGCAGAGGCGGATGCGAGGCGTGCGGCCGAGGCGTCGACGTCTAAGAAGCGCTCATCGCCGGAGCCGCCAAGCTCCCAGCCCCCGGCCAAGCGGCGGAACAACCAGCGAGCGGGGTCAGTCTCCGGAGCGACGAAGTGTTACAACTGCGGCACGACGAAGAGCTCGGTCTGGCGCACGAAGAAGGTCAACGAGAAGATGGAGCGTGTCTGCAACGCATGCGGGCTGTACTACAACAAGACGAAGACGATGCGGCCGCCGACGCTGTGGTCCACGATCCCGGCTGACCCGCCCAGCGAGCCGTCCGAGCCGCAGCCCATCGCGCCGTCGCCGGGCTTTAAGCGGACTCTGACGCAGGTCGCCGAAAGCGACGCGCGGCGGATAGCAAACGGCAAGGCGCGGCAGACGCGCGCTGGCACCCGGGCACCCAAGGCCGCTGGGCCGATGACTTCGCCGCCCCGTGCGCCCGCCGCCGCTGCCCGCGTGCGCAACGCGAAGTTCGCCGAGAGCGCCGCCGCCGCCGCCTCGTCGCCTGGCGGATGGGCCCAGCCGCCAAGCGAGGCGAAGACGCCTGCCCGCCGCCCCCTCGCCGACACGGAGCAGAACCTCGCCATGCCGCTCAGCGACGACCAGCCCGCGCCGGCGTGGAACAGCCAGTCGGGCGCCTTCTTCGACGTCGACGGCTTCAGCATGAAGCCCGGCACGACGACGCCGGGCCCGTCAGTCAAGCCTCACCCGAGCCCGCGGCGGCACTCTGAGGCGGACGTGTCGAGTGTCGTCCGCTCGCGCGCGCAGGAGCAGACCGATCCGGCGGCGTCGTCCGAGGACGACGTCTTCAGCCAGCTGTTCCAGCGCACGTCGAGCGTGGCGTCGCTTGACGCGCTCAGTCTCGCCAGCTCGCCCTTCGACTTCAGCCAGTTACCTCCGTCCTCGCCCCCGGCGCTGCCGAGCAACTTGCCTCACTCGGCACTCCTCCTCTCCTCGCCTAGTGGCAGTCCGGCGCACCAGAGCCCGCTCGACCCGAGCCCGAGGGACAGCGAGTGCTCCAAGGTCTCGCCGGCCAGCGGGCTGCGGCACTCGATGACGCCGCACGACGAGGACAAAGAGAACAAGAGCAGGGACGAGAAGGCCCAGCTCCAGGACCTCATCAACAAGCTGTCCGACAACGGGGTCGGAAACGCCGACGAGCTCCTCGCGCTCTTCAACAACTTCCCTGCTGCGAACGCGTGATCCTTCCTCACATCCTTCCTTCCACACCACACTCTTAGCATTCCACCACCACCCGCATTCCACCACACACACAGACCCGAAGAATCGAAGAAACCGAAACTCTTGTGAACCTTTTGCCACAGTATTGTATACCTACGTCTTCTCGCAACCTTGCACAGTTATTCTCACTTTTTTCATGCAGTTTTTGTGTCAAATTCTATGAGAGCGGGCGGGGGCTGTCGAGACTAGCTTGACGGAGGATACTAGGGGAGTGGATGGAGGCGGGAGAAAGGAGGCGGGGGAAGACACATGTGCCGATCGAAAGGCTCTCGGCCCAACGAGGCGCCTGTGCCGCGGAGGAGTCGGAGGTCGGGTCGACGAAGCGACTAAGCCGGAAGCTCGAACTTCTCCCCCTTGAGCACCTTCGTGACGTAGATGTACCCGAAGTCGGCATAGAGTGCCGTCTGGATAAGGCCGGGGAGGACGGGTCTCCAGTCGAACCCGCCGGTCTCCGTGTAATACCTGTAGATCCAGTTCGGGATGTACAAGCCGCGGTACAGCCCGAGCGCAGCGAGGTAATGGGTCGTGATGTTGTCCGCCTCGCCGGTGCGCTGGAGCATGAAGAGCTGGGGCAGGATGGCCAGACTCTCGACCCAGAGCGAGAACGTCCACGTGATCTCGGAGAAGTTGTAGCGGTGCGTGAACACGAGCGCGGCAAGAGCAGCCGGCGCGAGGATGTAGGCGACGTTGAACGTGTCGAGGGACGGGTCCTGCGTGGGCCGGAACTTGACCTTCATCAGGTAGAGCGTGTACGCGGCCGAGGCGATGAAGAAGATCTTCATCAAAGTGTTGTACACACTGTAGAACTTGTAGAGGTCCAGATACCGCGTCACGAACACGAGCAGGTAGAGCGCCTGAGACTTGAAGGAGATGCCGCGCGCGGAGCGAGACGTGATCATCTTGTGCAGCAGGAGGAAGATCGAGGCCAGGTGCGACATGTCGCCTGGGGTTAGCTTTACCAGCAAGAGGAACAGCTTCGGACATAACGTGACGACGGAGATCGGAAAGAGGAGGCGGAGATGCAGGGCACAGGCAGGTAGAGACGCAGGAGACACAGGAGACAGGCTGGCAGACACGCGCGGGACGACAGCAAGGTTCACGGCCCGCAGCCGAACACCACAACACGACGTCCGCCGAGCTGGATATCCGTCGTCGTTGCCTGTTCGGCGACGGACAGCGTCGTCGGAACACCTTCCTCGGTGTAGTGGGTTTCGGCGGCCCTCGCGTTCTTGACTCGGCGTACTGGCGCAGTCTGAAACGACGTTCCAAGCCACCAGCCCGGGCCAAAAACGCAGCAACTCTCTCTCTCTGCTATGTGTCGCAGCATTCATGAGCCCCGCAGCTGCTCCCAAAATCCCAGGTGCTGGCCCGAGTGCTGGTCCATGCTTGCTTTGTCCGATCGATGTTTGCCGGCGACATCCATCCACCCACGCGCCCCCGCTCATGTCGGCCATCTCCACGTCATGTCGCAACTCACCAAGGAACCGGAAGATATTCATGGCGGGCAGTGATTCGAGTACCGGTAGACCGAGAGAGTAAGACCAGGGATGCTCGGGGGGTATCAGAGTCCTTGTTTCGTGGACTGGCGTGTGCCGGTGTCGTGGACGATGTGGTCGTTTGAAGGGAGGAGATGAACAAAGCGACCTGGGATGGATGTCGAAATACAACAGCAGCAAGTGCCAGATGTGCGTGAACGTGGCGCGGGGGGCTAGGCACTGGCAGGCACCCCACACGCCGGGCGCCCTGCGATTAACGAGGTGTATTTGGGTCGCTGGAACGTGGAGGGTAAACTTGACATGATGTAATCTGGATTAGAGGCGGGAGCAAATATTTTGAGCCGGGCTGCGGGCATGGTTAGGTCTGACTAGGCTGACGCTAATGAAGCGTGCGTCGCGTGCAGTGGCTCTACTAGAGCTATAGAGCGGCTAGAACGGCCAAAGGACAGCCAGGGACTACGCTGGGCCACTGGCCGTTCTGAGCCTATCGAGGCTAAGGGACTAGCATATTTCGGCGCAGACTGAGGTGAGCTCAGCCAGCAAAAGAGAGCCCTCGGTTTGCTCCGGTCCTCCCTTCAACGCCGCGCGTACCACCCATGGCCGCCCGGTGGGGTGTGCTGGCAATTACCGTGCGTCAGTCATCCTTATCCATTCATCATCAACTTTTTATTTTCCTCCTTATCTCGACTTCACACTTCTTCGGGACACACAGCTCTCATCACAATGAGCTCGTAAGTCATTCTCACACCCGTCTACACTCTTTTGCTGACACAGCGCAGCTCCCGGCCGGCGATCAAGTCGCCAGAGATAGAGTCGGTCAGCCTACTCAACCCCATCCCTATCCAATGGCGCATCTACGGTCTTCCTTGGCTTTGTGAGTATCCATCGCATGCTGTTCTTCTCAGCTCAGTCAGCTGACACATGCAGCCCTCTGGCCCGCACTCTTCTACGCCTACAACTTTGCCTACGACAAGTACATCGGCTCTGAGGAGTGGACCTTCATTTACTGCGTCATCGTCTTTGGCGGTCATCTCCTCAGCTTCCTCGCCACTCGCTGGAGCAACAATGTCCGCGCCGCCCTCTGCTACCGTCCCGCCAGCTCGCTCGACACGGCGTCCACCGTCCGCGTCATCCCCAAGAAGGGCAAGGGCAAGGGCGAGTTTGTGCCGCTCGACAAGCAGCCGACCCCCGGCGCCGAGACGAGCATCCGCTACAGCTTCATCTACCAGCGCGACACCTACGTCTTCAACCAGGACGTCAACGAGTTTGAGCGCATCCCGTTCCCCTGCGACAGCAACCCGCCCCTCAGTGTCTTCCAGCACTCGCGCGGCATCGTGACCCACGGCACCAACACCAAGGCGCCGTCCTACGACTACCTCAAGGCCATGTACGGCCCGAACGAGTGTCACATCCCCATCCCGAAGTTCACCGAGCTCTTCGCCGAGCACGCCGTCGCCCCCTTCTTCGTCTTCCAGATGTTCTGTGTCGCTCTCTGGTGCCTTGACGAGTACTGGTACTACTCGCTGTTCACCGCCTTCATGCTCGTCGTGTTCGAGTGCACCGTCGTCTTCCAGCGCGTCCGCACCCTCACCGAGTTCCGCACCATGAGCATCACCCCCTTCCCCCTCATGGTCTTCCGCGACGGCAAGTGGAAGGAGGTCATCTCCTCGGACCTCGTCCCCGGAGACCTGGTGTCGATCACCCGCACCAAGCCTGACTCCGGTATCCCCTGCGACCTGCTCCTGCTCCGCGGAACCTGTATCGTGAACGAGGCCATGCTCTCGGGAGAGTCCACCCCTCTCCTAAAGGAGAGCGTTGAGCTCCGCGACCCCAACGACAGGCTCGATATCAGCGGGTCTGACCGCAACGAGGTCCTTTTCTCTGGCACTAAGGCCCTGCAGGTCTCGTCCGGCGACGAGGGCGGCATGAAGACTCCCGACGGCGGCTGTCTCGCCGTTGTCTTGCGCACCGGTTTCGGCACGACCCAGGGCCAGCTCGTCCGCACCATGATCTTCTCGACCGAGCGCGTCTCCGCCAACAACTTCGAGTCCTTCCTTTTCATTCTGTTCCTGCTCATCTTCGCCATCGCCGCCTCCTGGTACGTCTGGACCCGCGGCCTCGAGCGCGGCATGGCCAAGGGCAAGCTCCTCCTCGACTGTGTCCTTATCATCACCTCGGTCGTCCCGCCCGAGCTTCCCATGGAGCTCTCGCTTGCCGTCAACACCTCTCTCGTCACCCTGCAGAAGTTCGCCATCTTCTGTACCGAGCCGTTCCGTATTCCCTTCGCCGGCAACGTCGACGTCTGTTGCTTCGACAAGACCGGTACCATCACCGGCGAGAACCTCGTCGTCGAGGGTGTCTGCGGTGTTGACGCCAAGGACCCCAAGCGCCTCGAGGACGTCAAGGTCGTCGGCAAGGAGACCACCCTTGCTCTTGCCGGTGCCCACTCGCTTGTTCTCCTCGACGACGGCACCATCGTCGGTGACCCCATGGAGCGCACTACTCTCGAGGCTCTCGACTGGAAGCTCTCCAAGGGTGACAACGTCTCGCCCAACGAGACAAACGCCAACCACAGCTACCAGGTCACCATCCGCCGCCGCTTCCAGTTCTCGTCTGCCCTCAAGCGCATGTCGACCATTGCCGCCGTCACCGACAAGTCGGGCCGCAAGTGGATCGCCGCTGTCAAGGGTGCCCCCGAGACTCTCAAGTCGATGTACACCAACGTCCCCGACTTCTACGAGGACACCTACCGCTACTACACCCGCCGTGGATCGCGTGTCCTTGCTCTCGGTGTCAAGCAGATGAACCTCACGCCCGACAAGATCAACTCGGTCACCCGTGACGAGGTCGAGTCCGACCTCGAGTTCGCCGGCTTCCTCGTCTTCCACTGCCCGCTCAAGCCCGACGCCGTCGAGACCCTCAAGATGCTCGCTGACTCGTCCCACCGCTGCATCATGATCACCGGTGACAACCCGCTCACCGCTATCCATGTCGCCCGCGAGGTTGAGATTGTTGACCGCGACTGCATGATCCTCGACCTTCAGGAGGGCTCGTCCGACCAGCTCGTCTGGCGCAACGTCGACGAGACCAAGGTCATCCCCGTCGACCCCGAGCAGCCCCTCGACCAGGACATTCTCCGCGACTACGACATCTGTATCACCGGCCCTACCGTTCGCGCCTTCGAGCACCGCCCCGAGCAGTGGAAGGACCTCGTCACCCACACCTGGGTCTACGCTCGTGTCTCGCCCTCGCAGAAGGAGTTCATCGTCGGCACTCTCCGTGAGCTCGGCTACACCACCCTCATGGCTGGTGACGGAACCAACGATGTCGGTGCCCTGAAGCAGGCTCACGTCGGTGTCGCCCTTCTCGACGGTACCGAGGACGACCTCAAGGCTATCGCTGAGCACCAGCGCAACGAGCGCCTCAAGAAGGTCTACGAGCAGCAGTGCAAGATCTCGGCCCGCTTCAACCAGCCTCCTCCTCCCGTTCCTCCCCAGCTCCGCGACCTCTACCCTGAGCTTGTCCAGACTCAGCAGCAGGTCGCTACCACGCACCAGAACGCGAAGAAGCAGAACCCGATGGAGAAGTTCGACCTGACCACGATCACCTCGAAGCTCGCCGACCTCGATGACGGCCAGGAGGTTCCCCAGATCAAGCTCGGTGACGCCTCGTGCGCCGCTCCCTTCACTTCAAAGCTTGCCAACGTCAAGGCGATCTCGAACGTCATCCGCCAGGGCCGCTGCACGCTCGTCGCCACGATCCAGATGTACAAGATCCTCGCGCTCAACTGTCTCATCACCGCCTGGTCGCTCTCGGTCCAGTACCTCGACGGCATCAAGTTCGGCGACTACCAGGTCACGATCACCGGTATGCTGATGAGCGTGTGCTTCCTGTGTATCTCGCGTGCCAAGCCCGTCGAGAAGCTGTCTCGCGAGCGTCCCCTCGGCAACATCTTCAACCTCTACGTTCTTCTTTCGGTTCTCCTGCAGTTCGGCGTGCACATCATTGCCCTCGTCTACATCACTGGTCTGTGCAAGTCGATCGAGGACCGCGGCATCATCGACCTTGAGAAGAAGTTCGAGCCGACGCTTCTGAACACTGCGATCTACCTCCTCGGTCTCTCGCAGCAGGTGTCAACCTTCGTGCTCAACTTCCAGGGCCGCCCCTTCCGTGAGGGTATCAAGGAGAACAAGCCGCTTTACTACGGTCTCGCCGGCGCCTCGCTCGTCGCCTACTCTGGCGCTCTTGACTTGTTCCCCGACCTCAACTCCTGGCTCCAGCTCGTCCCCATGGCGTGGTCGTTCCGCTGGCGCCTCGCCGGCGCCATGGTCGCCGACTTTGCGCTGTGCTTCATCGTCGAGCGCGCGTGCAAGGCCCTGTTCGCCAACCTCGAGCCGGCCGAGCTGGTCACCCGCGGCCGCGAGCGTCGCGAGGCTCGCCGCGCGATCGAGGAGAAGGAGGCTGCCGAGAAGCAGCTCCCCGAGATTGAGGAGGTCGTCACGATCGAGGAGAAGAAGGTGCAGTAAAAGCAACGCGAGCGTAGCGTTTGCAAGTGGAGTGCGAGCGATGGGGAGAGAGAGGATAGTAGACAGCCCACATTTCACCATCCGATTTTGCATGACCACAGATGAGAGATGATCCCGCTATAGTTTAGAACGCTGGTGCGCCAGCGTAATCGATCGATCCCCCTTCACTTCTTAGAGATGCATACAGTTCCGCAGACGAAGCAATAATGTGGTACTCCCCCAGTCCCCATTCCAGCGACGATCTTCGCGTGCCGCAGGTGAAGCATCCGCAGCCAGGCAGGAGCGTAGGTGTGGCGGGGCTTCACGGAAACCATTACCACAATCGCGGTCATCCAGGTTGCCTTCCCTACGGGCTTCCTAGCTTCTCTGACCGCAAGCATCAGCACCTCTGCCTCGTACTTGCAGACTCGGCTGTGAGTCAAGCAGGACGGCGATGGAACCAGTGCCCGCCGAGTTGCGGGCTAAGGAAGCGCCGCAACTTTGTGGGTTCTCGTACACCGGTCGACGGTCGTCACACCGCTGCCCACCGTCGTCGATGGCCGGTAGCTGGAAATACGTAAGGACGAACCAGGATCGGCATCATTTGACATGAATGGTCGTCAAGGTCACCTTGAATTGGGCTGAGAGGCCAACTCTGATAGACCAGGGCATAGGGCATGGACGTGTGGCCACGCTACTCTGGCGTACTGGCGTCGCTACTCTGGCGTCGATCGCCGCTGCACCGCCGTCGCCGCATGCCCGGCGCTACGTTCTCGCACCGAGGCTGCTTTTCGATGTCCTGCTCTCGTACAAATACGAACCCGTCGCTCGCGGCATTGATCCCACGTTCCGACACCCTACAAGCTGCTCCTCTACCCGTTACGCACAACCACAACCATGCTCCTCGCCACCCTCCTCCTCGCCGCCACAGCCCTTGCGGCACCTGCCAAGTGCGCCGACAAGCACATTCAGACCAAGGACGGCGGCCTCTGCCTCTCCAGCGGTGGCCGCTTCGACCAGGGCGCTCCCCTGCAGCTCGCCTCCTGCGCTGCCAGCCAGAAGGACCAGCGCTTCAAGTGGGAGCCGTTCACCTTCGACGGCGCCGCGGCCGGCGTCGAGTACTTCCTCATTCGTAATGACGACGGTCTTTGCGTGACCTCCCACGTCCCTTGTATGTCTTCCGATCGAATAGTAACTAACGGCAGGCCACGGCTACTCGTTCGGGGCGCCCGTCCTCGGCCCCTGCGACTTCGGCGAGGGATGCCCCGGCACCAACGCGTGGCGCCCTATGTGGGTCAAGGACGGGGACAACATCTGCATGGACCCCAAGAAGGAGGGCGACACGTCGGCCCTCGGCCCGGCCGGTCTCTGCTTCTCCGTCAAGGACCTTGTCGCCGGCACTGTGATCGACCTCGCTAAGGACTTCACCGGAAAGCCCGTCGCTTGGAAGCTCTAAGCCAGCTAGTTTTCCAACGACACGCCACGATAGACTGTAGAGACATTGTACAGGCTGTTAATGAATGTTGTGATTCAATGCTGGCGTGATACCATGCATTGGAAACTTGTCGAGCACTACGGCAAGGTCGCCGATGTGCACGCCGAGGAAGGCACTTTCGGCGGTCACTTCGGACCTAGCCGATCGCTAGCGCGGTGACATCACGGCGTTCGTCGCGCCCTCCACGTAAATAAACCAGACTGTCCTTCCTTTCTGTCTTCCTCACCATCCCACCATGGACAATTCGCTCCTCAATCTCACTCGCGACGAGTGCGCTCATCGCAGCAAGGCCATCGACCTTGACACGTACCGCATCGAGCTCGATCTCCACGCCATCGACGACGCGAAGACCACGACCTTCGCGTCGTCCTCGACGGTCAACTTTATCCCGTCAGAAGACAAGACATGGCTCGACCTCGTCGCTGACAGCGTCACCTCTGTCACTGTCAACGGGAAGGAGCAGCCCGAGGACGCCAAGGCGTACAACGGTGCTCGCGTGCCCATCTCCGGACTCGAGGTCGGAAAGCACAACACCGTAACCGTCGCCGCGCAGTGCAAGTACAGCCGCACCGGAGAGGGCCTGCACCGCTTCACCGACACGGCCGATGGCAAGACCTATGCCTACACGCACTTTGAGCCGACGGACGCTCGCCGCATGTATGCGTGCTTCGAGCAGCCGGATCTCAAAGCCTGCATTACCTTCGTCATCACGGCGCCTGCTACCTCCGAGGTGTTCAGCAACCAGGACGCCGCCAGCGACGAGCCTGGAGACAACGGCACGCACACCGTGACGTTCAACCCCACGCGTCCGCTGTCGACTTACCTCACCTCGATCGCTGTCGGACCGTACTACATCGTCCGCGACGAGTACAAGGAGGGCGAGCTCACGATCCCCCTCGCAGCCATGTGCCGCGAGTCGATGAAGCAGTACCTCGACGCCGAGGAGGTGTTCCGCGTCACTAAGGCGGGCCTTACGTGGTTCAACGATGCGTTTGGCTACACTTACCCCTGGGGCAAGTACGACTCGATCTTCCTCCCCGAGTACAACATCGGCGCCATGGAGCACCCCGGCCTCGTCACGTTCTCGGAGAACGCATACATCTTCCGCGGAACCCCGACGACGATGCAGCGCGAGAGCCGCGCCAACACGATTCTCCACGAGATGACCCACATGTGGTTCGGTGACCTTGCCACGCCCCGTTGGTGGAACGACACCTGGCTGAAGGAGAGGTGAGTTTGAGGGAGTGGACAGGAACTGACACACAGCTTTGCGGACCTGATGGGTTACCTCGTCTCGACGGAGCAGGCTGGTTACAACGGGTCCTGGATCTCCTTTGCTCTCGGCCGCAAGCAGTGGGCCTACGTCGCCGACACTCGCCCTTCGACTCACCCCATCGCGGCCGACGTCCCCGACCTCGAGACCGCCCGCCAGGTGTTCGACGGCATCAGTTACGCCAAGGGCGCCTCCGTCCTGAAGCAGCTCATGGCCTACGCTGGCCGGGACGCCTTCCTCGATGCGTCCAAGGCGTACTTCAACAAGCACGCCTTCAGCTCGACGACGCTGGACGACTTCGTTACCTGTCTGAAAAACAGCTCCAATGCCGACCTCTCGGACTGGGTGCCTTCGTGGCTGGAGACTGCCGGGCCGTCCATCATCACGACCGAGCGTGAGGGTGACAAGTTGTTTGTGACGACCGAGTCAGTGGACGCGATGACGGGCAAGCCCGTGCAGCGCAACCACCGTGTTACGGTTTCGACCTTTGCGCGCAACGCCGACGGGGTCGAGCGTACCGCCAGCGTCTCGGTTCTTCTCGACAAGCCGCGCGTCGAGGTGCCCCTTCCTGAGGGAGCGGCGGCTGACCTCGCGATCGCCAACGACGAGGACCTGACGTACGCGCTGCTCCGCTTCGACCCCAAGTCGGTCGACGTCCTGACCGAGAGCATCTCCTCGCTCGAGCCGACGCTCACGCGTGCCGTGGCCTGGTCGGCGCTGTGGAACATGGTGCGCGATGCCAAGCTGCCTGCCGCGCGCTTCCTTGAAGCCGTGCAGAACAACATCCTCTCCGAGGCCGACTCGGGCATCCTTTCCCTCGTGCTGGATCTGGCGGGCTCGGCGGCCTACTACCTGCCGCCGAAAGCGCGTCCCTCCGCCGCTGCGGAGCTCATCAAGACCCTGTCCCAGGGCCTCGCCGCCGCTGAACCAAGCAGCGACCAGCAGCGGCAGTGGGCGAATGCGCTCGTGCGCGAGAGCTCCGAGTCGCCCTCGGGCGAGACGCACCTCCGCTCCCTGCTCGCGGGCAAGGTGGCGGGCCTCGAGCTAACGCCGACTCTGCGCTGGCGCGCGCTCGCCTCTCTCGCCGCGCTCGGCAAGACGGACAAGTCCGAGCTCGACGCCGAGTACGCGCGCGACAGCACCATGACTGGCGCCACGGCGCTGGCGCGCGCCGAGGCGTCCTTCCCCGGCGCGAAGGTCAAGGAGCGCGTGTGGCGGGACCTCACGACCGAGTCCCTCACGAACGACAGGCAGGGCGCGCTCATCTTCGGCTTCGGGCAGGGCCCGGACGCGGCGCGCAAGGAGTTCACCGCGCCGTACTTTGACAATCTGACGAAGTGGTGGAAGGAGATGACGATGACGATGGCGACAAGGCTGGCGCGCGGCGTGTTCCCCGGCAGCAGCGTGGAGGACGGCAAGCTCGGCGCCAACAGCGTCGAGAAGGCGGCGCAGGACTGGCTCGACACGAACGAGGACGCGCCCAAGTCCCTCAGGAGGATCGTTGTCGAAGGGCTCGCGGACCTGAGGCGCCAGCTCGCGGCGCAGGAGCTGTAGTAGCGTATGCATGGCCACTTGGTAGAAGCATTACAAGTCTCGAACTAGCTCGGCGGGCAGGATGGAGGTCTGTGACGGGATAGCAGCCATTGGCTGAGATGGAACTGGACTAAGGACGAGTGGACGATAAGAGCTTAGTGTCGGGGGGTGAGTGTTAGCCTGTGGCCGGAGCCCAATGTGGCACTACAGGTTTGGCCCACTGGGTTGCTCAATATTAATATTGCCTCTGGATGACCGATGATGCATGCTGGGTGCCGGTATTTCACAGTTAGAGGTCAAGGGTGGTCATCCATCTGGAGCGATAGGCGGAGACGGTGTCATGTCTCGGCTGGGGGGTCGATGACATGTGTCAGGTCGCGAGTGAGGAAGGGCTCCATCTCCTGGCGCGAGAAGACATCTTCCCATTCCCCGAGCGTAATCCACTCTTCCATAGACAGGAAGATGATTTCTCCCTTCCAATTTTTCACTTTTGGGTGGAGGTGGTGCGTCTTCGCATGGTCTCTTATCGAGTCCTCGATTGCTGTCGTGCTGGTCCGGCGCTTCTCGATGCGGCCGTCCCCCGGGTCCACAAAGGTCTCGAGTACGGCAGTGGCGTTCACAATGCGCAGCGTGCGGCAGGCGTTGCGTGACCGCATGGAGACGAGCTTGGCGCCGATGTCTGCCCACAAGTCATCCATAATGAAGCACTGCCGTCGGAGCGCCTCATCGTTGGGGCCTGAGACCACTTCTGCGAAGTTCGGTCCAGCCAAGTGATCATCGCAAGGCGGCAGCCAGGGAACATCGGGCTGGCCTGTCCAGAGGACGACGGTGATCACCTTCGCTTCCCAGAAGGGGTTCAGTGCTGCGCCTACATTCTTGCACATGTAATCGCGACCAGAATCCTTCCAAATGTCGCGCGAGTCGAGCACGGTGACGAACTCCTTGGACACCTTGACAGCTTCCCGCTCTGATGGATCAACGTACTCGTCCTCTCCCAAGGGTGCACTCCGAATCACAACCTTTTCGAACCTCATCGTGGAGGCGATGGCGCGGATGAAATAGCAGAGATGCTCGTTGTCGTGATAGGCGCAGTCGTAGGAACATTCGCAGGGCTCCACGCCGCCATCCTCGTCGCGTGCTGTAGCCGCAAGGTGGTCGGTGTGGGGGAACGTTCCTCTGCGGTCCCGGAAGTCGCTATTTTCCAAGACGCGGACACCGCCCTCAATGCGCAAAGTCGAGGCACGGCATTTCACTTCTTTAAGTTGCAAGTTGCAGAAGGCTGCGCAATCAGACGCTGCGTGGGCAGGGATGTAGACGTCTTTGATGCGCGAGGCGAGGCGGCGAAGCTTCCTGTCAGAGAACCTCCTGAGAGTGCCGGGCACGTCGAGGAAGGGGTGCTGGCGACGGGCGCCGGGAAAGTGCAGCCCAAACTTGGTCATGGTAGCGAAGCGATAGAAGAACGGACGGGCTAGTTGACGAAGATAGGAGTTTGCTTTGCAGACTTGGGCGAGGTCTCGTGGGCGAAGATGATCGAACACCGAGAGCAGTAGTTCAGCTGGAAGTCTGGGAGTTATGGCCGGTTCTGGCATGGTCGGAGGTTGGTCTTTCTGATGGGCGGGTTTGAGAGGTACGCAACGTTGGGAGTGAGGAAGAGTTGGATGTGGAAGATCAGGAGGTGTGTGCGTGCCGACAGTTGTGTTTGGTGCCGTCGCTGTGTGGTTCATGAGGGCGGGGCGCACGGACGCAAGTTATGCAGATGGCCGCGCGTATCCAGCACAGGAACTGGCTGCCTAGTATCGCCCTTACCACTTCGGCTGCACTAAAATGCACAACAATTCATAGCATTACTGCGGGACTATCTAACCGAGAGAGAGAGGGGTGCAGGACGACCTCTCACTTCGAATCGGACGGAGTTGTGGCGCCCGTGGTGAGGAACGGCTCAATCTCCTTGCGCGTGAAGACGTCCTCCCACTCACCGAGAGCGACCCACTCCTCCATTGAGAGGAACTGCACTTCGCCTGCCCATTTCTTCTTGCCCTTTTCCTTGCTCTCACTATGCTCGAATCTGGCTGCCATACGGATTCCCCTTTCAATCGCGGAGGTATCCTTGATTCGCCTTTTCCATGAGAACTCGCCGTCTTTGCCGTACTTGCAAAACTCGATGCTGGCAGAGGCGTTTACAACTCGGAGTGTCGTCCATTGATTGCCAGCGCGAGCAAGATGCACACCGGTGGAGTCCCAGATCTCAGCCATAGCACCGCAGTACCACTCCATATCCTCCAAATCGCTTTCCGAGCCCGGAACGTCTGGATCGTAATGCGGATCGATGAAGATGTGAGGGTTCATGCAGGGAGGGAGCCATTCTTCCGCATCTGGAGAGCCGGTCCACAACACGATGGTGACAAGCGGAGCGCACCAGAAAGGCCTTATGCCCCAAGACATGCTGTCGCAAATCAGTACTTCTCCGATCCCATCGGAGATGGGCTCCGAGTGCAGCACAGCGACAAACTCCCTCCCTGGCTGGAAGGACGGCAGGCAGTCTTCCATGGCGTGCCTCAGTGCCAAAGGGGGATCCCGAAGAACAACCTTATCAGCTTGGAATGAGGACAAGAGGGGCTTCAGGTAAAAGCACGGGTACTTGCAGTGGTGGCATTCACCTCCGACGTCGATTTCCGTAGAGGCCGGGTAAGATTCGGTGTGAGGGAAGTCCCCCGTCGGATATTCCATGTCGTCTTCCATGATACGAACAGCGCACTCGATGCGCAAGACTTCAATAGCCTCCGGACTCTGTTCCAGCTGGAGGTTTCGAAAGATAGCGCACTCCGACGGTGTGTGTGGTTGAATACTGATTTCTTTGATTTTGGAGACGATGGGACCGAGCTCAGAGTCCTCGAGCCCGTTGTCGATCTCAGGCAGGTTAAGGAAGGGGTAAGGGCTGGGTGCGCCAGGGAAGTGCAAGCCAAACTTGGTGAACGTTCCAAAGCGGTAGAAGAGAGGTCGAGCGAGATGGCGAAGGTACGCGTTCACCTTGCAGACGTGGGCAAGGTCGTGACGCCGTAGATGGCCGAAGATGGACAGCAGCAGCTCCACTGGCAGGACAGGTGCTGTTGACGTCGCCTTCATTGTCGAAGGGTCGCGGAGACGTATTGGTGGTTGGGAATGATGGAGTGACGAAGCGAGTGATTGCAGGTGGCGTTGTGTTTGCTCGTTGGAGTCGTGTAGGTTGAGATGTGTCAGGCGCCGCCCGTGAGTGCGTGCACGGCATGCACGGCATGGGTCCGCTGTCGCACCGCTGCAGCTCACATAGCACATCAAGGAGCATACCCCGCGACCACTGGCTCCCATGCTTCAGACTGCATCCTACATACACAGTGCATAGTTAGACGCTACAGACTAAGAGGCCAGACGCTGGAGACTCAACAGAGTCATGACTCGTCGGGTGCGGCGACGCCTATCGAAAGGAAGGGCGCCATCTCCGTACGTGTGAAGACATCCTCCCACTCGCCCAGCGCTACCCACTCGTTCATGGACAAGAACTTCACCTGTCCTCTCCACTCCTTCCCTTCGAGTGCGCTCATGGCACCTTCCTGGATTGCGGATGCGATGGTTTGAATACTGCGAATGCGCCGCTTGCTGTGCTCCTCTGTGTCGTCGTTCACGTAATACTCGATTATCGCGGTGGCATTAACGATGCGCACGATGGAACATGCCTGCTTCCTGTGTTCGAGCAAGCCGATCTCCTTGCCCATGTCTTCCCAAAAGCTCTCCATGCTGTTGCATTCGCGTTGAAAGCCATCGTCGCCAAGTGCAGTCGGAGGCGGTCCCCACCTCTCGTGACTGTCGTTGATGCAAGGGGGGATCCAGTCCGCGTCGGGTACCCCAGTCCAGAGCCCAACAGTAACCATCTGCGAGCCCCAAAACGGTCTCAATCCCCAGGTAACGATGGAACAGCCGTAGACGTAGTCGTGAGATTTCGTGACATCGTGTGAATCGATCACTGCAATGAATTCTCTCAAAGCTTTGACTTGAGGAAGTTGCTTTTCGTCGTAGTCAGACCTTGCCATTGGAGCATCTCTCAGCACAGCCTTGTCGAACGTTTTACCCAGTACGAGAGCGCTTCGATACGAGCAGTAGTACTCGCAACGCTGGTAGGTACAGTCGTGGCGGCAATCGCACCGACCAGGTTCAGCATGCTCGCACGGTCTCGGCGGCGGGAACGGCTCTGTGTGAGCGAGATCACCTCCGGGGTATTCGTCGTCGTGGTCTTCCAGGACTCGAACAGCGCACTCGACACGCAGGACCTCGGGTTTGCATGGTTTGACATCCATAGTCAAATCTCGAAAGGTAGCGCATTCCAAGGGGTGATGAGCCGGCAGGTCTATCACTCTAAGGTTGGACGTAATGCGATCAAGAGCGTCGCTGGAAAGACTCGCATGGCCGAGTTCAGGCAAATGGAGGAACGGATAGGGACTGGGTGCGCCGGGGAAGTGCAGGCCGAACTGGGTGAGGGTGCCGAACTGATAGAAGAGGAGACGAGCGAGTCCACGGAGGTACGAGTTTGCCTTGCAGACTTGGGCGAGATCATGCCGGCGCAGATGACTGAACGCAGATAGGAGCAACTCGGCAGGAAGCTTCGGGGCACTCGACGTTGGTGCCATGGTGTGTGGCGGCTGTCCCTGGAGAGACTAAGTCTGCCGTGTGCGAGTTCCGCCAGGGGAGTCGAGAAGAGGTGAGAGCTGAATGAGTGATGTAGCGACCGCGAGAGAGTCAATGAGAAAGGCTGAGGATTAGGATGCGAGACGGTAGCGTCAACTGATCAGCGTTTGGTGCCGTGCCGTCCGATGTCTCGGGCGCAACGTCGAAGTGTGGCGTTTAGCACTCCAAACCACCTGCTGCTATGCTGCTGCCTTGCTCGACGCGCAGTACCGACATGGATGCTTCGAGTGCACGACCACAAAGATCTTGTCTGGCGCGATACTACAAAGGTGAGAGTCGAGGAAGCTCTATGAGCGAGCGTAGCAAGGTCACGCCTTGACCGCCGACGGAGCCGAGTCACGGGATCCAAGGAACGGTTCCATCTCCTTTCGCGTAAAGACGTCCTCCCACTCATCGAGCGCAACCCACTCCTTCATCGAGAGGAACTGCACTTCGCCCGTCCATTGTGTTCCAGCTGGCACGCCTCGCGACTTGCGTCCATATTCGATCTGCTCCCTAATCTCAGCTTCGAGAGGCGCCATGTCCGTTCTGCGACGTTCGTTGCGAACCTGAACCCTTTGATAACAATCCCTATCATACTCGGCTGATTCGATGAGGGCGGCGGCGTTCACGATACGCAGTGTTTCGCATTGGAGCTCGGACTTTCCGATCTCCATGGCGGTCGATTGCCAAAACTCTTCCATGGCGGAACATTCATGGGACTCGTCTGGGTCGAAGTCGACTTGGCACACTGGTCGCCATACCGCTTCGGCGTCGGCAGTGCCGGTCCACATGATGATGGTGATCGTCTTTGCGCATGGGAAAGGCTTCAGACCCCTCAGACCCCCGTCAAAGGGGCAGTAGGACACTTCCCCGAAACCATACGCGATGGGCGCTGAGTTCAATACAGCGACAAACTCTTTCTCGGGTCGAAAGATCGTTGGCTCGAGGCACTCTTCACAAGAGATATGGAAGATGGGAGGATCCCGAAGCACAAGCTTGTCGAGCCGCAAAGAAGACGGTAAGGGCTTCAGATACAGGCAGGGGCACTTGCAATGGTAGCACCTTTCGAGGCTGCCTATTCCATCACCATCGTCGCTTTCGCTGTCCAGGTAATCCCAACTGCCACTTCTGTCCCTCAGATCGACCGTGGTGTGCGGAAGGTCGCCGGTCGGAGTCGACTCTTCCCCATCGTAAGTTATCGTATTCGCGACAGCGTCAGGAGCACAGTCGATGCGCAGGACTTCGACTTCAGTCGGGATCGAGCTGGTCTCCGAATCAAGAGCGCTGAAGGAAGCACACTCTGACGGGTGATGAACGAGAATGCTCAGTTCTGAGATCTGGGAGCCGAGCTTTCTCAGTTCGGACTCATCCAGCCGGGCCGTGTCACTCTCAGGGCGATCGGCGAATGGATAGGGATTGGGGGCGCCGGGGAAGTGGAGGCCGAATTGGCTGTAGGTGCCGAATCGATAGAGAAGCGGACGTGCAAGGCGGCGAAGATGCGAGTTGGCCTGACAGACCTGTGCAAGGTCGTCGCGCCGTAAATGGCTAAAGGCGAGCACCAGCAATTCCGCGGGGAGCGCCGGAGAAGGTGATCCTGTCTTAGTTGACATCGCGCGTCCTGGCCATCGGTCTAGAGGGTAGTCGTTTAAAGACGTGTTGTTCGTGCAGCTGGAGAGTAAGCGAGAAGCTGAGGTAGGATGCTTTTTAGGCGAAGAGATCAGTCGAACTGTCAGGTGAGGAAGTCATGACCTTTGTTTAGTAGGAGCACGAGCAGTTCCTTGATAGTCCACCTTGCACAGCCCTGCGCTGAAAGCGTGCTCGCGTTTGATTCCGCCTGGGGGTTCTTGGCACTGCAAGATGCAAGATGCCGTCACAAACAATCGCCGTCTTCGGTATCTGATACCCGCTTGCGAAGCGCTCACCCTGCGTAGATCGGTTGAGCAAGTGGTGAGATGCATATGGTGTTGATACAGTGCTACAGTTGATCTATCGGCGCGAAACCTGCTTGCTGAGGACGTTAGTTAGATTCCAGAAGACACGAGGATAAAAAGCCAACCATGGGCCTCGTGGACCTCACAACAGCCTCAGATCACTCTCAAAGAACAGAGGCGAGGCAGCAGAACCTGCCTCAAGAGGTAGTCAAGCTGGAGAGTGGCAACTATCGACGCAAATCGGAAAATTCGCCACCCGCCGGCCACAACACCTGCCACTTTTCCCACGAGATTCCTACTCCTTTTCCTCTCGTTTTACTCACTCAAGAAGGGCCTTTGCTTCATTGACTTTGCCCGCAATAAACGGAGAGCCCCCCCTATCGGGATGGTTTGCGAGCATGAGGCGTCGATGAGCATCCTTGAGCTTGTTGGCCGTGAGCGGCTCGCTAGGGAGAGTCAGCGACGATCGAAGGCAAAAAACGAGGTTGAAGGCGGGCGGAGATGGCGAGACAGTGTTGGCGTTGTCCTGGGAGGCCAGCGAACACCGGACTGTGCCAGTATGCCTGACAGGACCGAGAAGCACGGGTAGACGAGATGACCTGGATAGCGAGCTTGCCACCCAAGCTCGATCACAATCGGTGACGTTTTGTCGTCTCCATCTTCACCGTTCCTCCACGGCCGTACGCACGCTCCCATGCCAAACGTCGGCGGAGTCCGTGCCGTCCGTTTCAACTCAGCCATGCGCGAGACTCACCGGATACCAAGAATCTGGATAGCCTCGGCCTTGTCCATCTTCGGCTTGAAACCGCCCTTGAGGAACTTGTCGGCGCCCTTCGCTCCCCTCATCATCTGGTAGGCGACACGGCCAGCAAAGCCGGCTCCGAGAAGGCCGAGTCCGTAGGCGAGAGTAGACATGGTGTATCGGTGTGGGGTTGGGTATCGATGGAAGGAAAGGAATCTCGAAATATCAAGCAAAGGAGTCGGACTATCCTTACCGAGCGTTGCAGCTCGCCCGAGCGGTTTATTCGAGCCCGCCATTTAGCATGGCTCCACAGGAGTTAAGGTGGACGTCTCGACGACCAGCGGCCAGGCGGTGTGCACGATATGCATGTGGGCGGTACCAAGTCCTACGGCAAAGAGATGTGTGTGCTGAAGGACACCGAAACTCTCCAAAATACCGGACGAAGTGCCACTGACTCGCTAATGATCACGGCGGATTCCCCTTTCTCGTTGCTGGAAAAATCAGCGAAGCAAGAGGTCGTTATCAGCATTTGCCATCACGCCCAGCGCTCCGGAGCCGTGCAGGCGCGACACCTGCAGACTCGGGGCAAGAGTATCTAGGATCGAGTCGTCTTCCCAGTTGCTTTGCTGAAAGCGATCGACTCGATGGCGACTGTGACCGGGTCCGACATCGTAGCCTCGACCTTGTTGAAGAGCCAGCAGCACAATGCATCACAAGACGCTCAGGTGAGGCTGGTGACATCTAGGCACGGGTCCGAGATTGCGAATCTTAGCGGGAGGCGTAGATAAGATGTGTCCACAAATTTACGAAACTCCGAGACTCCGGCTGCCCTTGCCTCAATGTGGCAAATGGACTCTCCACACTGGCTGGGCCTGGCGGGTGCGTCCTTGTGACCTCGAAGTTGCAACGCACTCACTTCTCTCATCCATCAAAAAAATCACCATGTCGGTCGCCCACCAGGTCTCCAAGAAGAGGAAGTTCGTCGCCGACGGTGTTTTCCAGGCTGAGCTTGGCGAGTTCTTGTAAGTGTCAACGTGACAACGCGCCCAACGACGGGTGACGGCGGACAAGTCAAAACTCGAATGCGAACTTTTCGTGTGCGCGCGGAGATTTCAGTGTCGACTTTGGCGGTTCGAGATGGGACGAAGACGAGCGACAAGAGCACCCGCTGACTCTGCAGCACTCGCGAGCTCGCCGAGGAGGGCTACTCCGGATGTGAGGTCCGTGTCACCCACGCCCGCACCGAGATCATCATCCGTGCCACCCACACCCAGGAGGTTCTTGGTCACCAGGGCCGCCGCATCCGTGAGCTTAAGGCTCTCGTTGAGAAGCGTTTCCGCTTCCCCGAGAACTCGCTTGAGCTCTACGCCGAGAAGGTCCAGTACCGTGGTCTCTCCGCCGTCGCCCAGGCCGAGTCGCTCCGCTACAAGCTCCTCGGTGGTCTTGCCATGCGCCGTGCTTGCTACGGTGTCCTCCGCTACGTTATGGAGTCTGGCGCCAAGGGCTGCGAGGTCGTTGTCTCTGGTAAGCTCCGTGCTGCCCGTGCCAAGTCCATGAAGTTCTCCGACGGCTTCCTCATCCACTCCGGTCAGCCCTCGGTCGACTTCATCGACTACGCCGTCCGCCACGTCCTCCTCCGTCAGGGTGTCCTTGGTATCAAGGTCAAGATCATGCGCCCCCACGACCCCGAGGGACGCATGGGCCCCGCCCACCCCCTCCCCGACCAGGTCACCCTCATCGAGCCCAAGCCCGAGACCGAGATCACCATCCACTCCGTCCACAAGGACGTCCCCCCTGCTCAGGTTCAGGCCCCCGCCGCCGCCGAGCAGCAGACCGAGCAGGCTTAAGTGCCCTGTCCGGACGCTCGAGGTATCTTCGCGTAGTTACGGTTTTGCGATGGATTCCTTCACGCACGCTTTTAGCTTGCAGTGCTATGTATTACTGACGATAATGCTGGTTTTGTTGCAGAGCTAGGTTGGAGAGTCACTGAATTCGGGGTGCAGATCGACAGTGACTGCCACATGCGCTGGCGGACGGGTCGGTGTGCGAGTCAGTGCATGAGTTGACGCTATCCGCAAGCCCACAGAGAGCTTGTAGGCTGTTGCTTCCAGAGCTGGCGGGTGTCAGACGGACTGTTCAGTCTCAACCAGCCGTAAGCTCGTATACCATGCTCTATGATACAGTGCATTCTAGTCTCTAGTTTGCTCTACCGCCCCCTCATGCCTCCTTCTCCTTCTCAAGGATCTCGTCGATCCACGCTCCCAGCTTCTTCTCCATGACGAGGACGGCCTTGGACGCGTACGGGTCCATCGTCTGCTTGCTCGTCGTCGTGAGCGAGGCTGGCAACGACATGGACAGGTGGACCTGGTTTGGGGCGAAGCGCTTCGCTGGTCTGTTAGCTTGCGGTTACAGGAGATGACAGCTCGAAAGGGCTCTGGAGAGTGTGAAGGAAGCGGCATCGTCCTGAACCGCTATCCGATGCCTCTCACTGTCTGCGGGCACTCCGTTGAGACCTGCAAATGCCGTGGATCCCGATAAAACTCACCTAGCCGCTCTGACATTGAGAGCGCGACATCGTTAGCTCCTGAACGGAAAACGTGCGTCGCTGTCGTCGGGAGGTTCTGTTCGTCAGCTTCGAAGCGCCATAGCGAAACTCACGCCTCGGCCAGGCATCGCGACAGCCCACTCGGCCGCGAGTCTCGTGCGCGCTTCTTCCTCGTCAAGTGTCTGTCCGCCGACCCAGATCATGAGCGTGTCCTTCAGCCGCGTCAGGTGGAACGTGAAGCCAGGCGCGCCGGGGAAAGGGGGCGGAAGCGACGTGTGGTGCGTGCTGATCTGCGGCGGGAGGTCTGTCATCGTACCGGACTGGGGTATGCTCAATGGCGAAGCAATGGTTGTGAACCAAGTGCTGTTGGTCAGCTGAAGAACTAGTTGATGACTTTAAGTCTTCAGCTGTGCTGGCCTTGAAGGCTCAGAGCGACGAAGGGGGACGGTGACTTACGGGATAGTGCAGTGGAAGGAAGTCAAGCGTCAACATCTGAAACTGGTCGGACCTCCACCGCGTGTCGTCACCACCCGGCCGACATTGCATCCGCACACTCTCCTCCGCTCACCTTCGCTCACCGCACCCCCCACCACCATGGTCGACCTGACGCCGCCGTCGAGCAGCGCGAACACACCGAAGCGCGAGATGGACATCGACGAACACGATGAGCACGACCTCGAACGCCGCTACTCCTCCGGCTCGGACGAGGGCGAGCCCGGCGCTAGCGACACGGAGCTCGACGATACCGAGCCTATCGAAACGGGGCAGGCGACGCCGCCGCTCGTCGAGGGCGAGGCGGGTCCCAGCACTGCTACTGTGAGTGAACTGGCCTTCGCATACTTCAATCCTTGCCTGTCCACCTGCTGGTCAGGAGCCCTGCTTGAATCAGAACGGCACACAGAGTTGCACGTGCAGCTCAGGTCTTCGTAATGAGCTGACAATCGCAGTCCAAGAAGCCCCGCCGCCCTAAGGATGGTCTGTACGAGAGCGAGATTGTGCAGCGCTGGAACAAAGGTGAGCTTGCTTGCACTTCTGTCGTCCTCGCTAACACAGAGCAGAGATCGGCGACATCTTCGCGCAGCCTTCCTCCTCCTCTGGATCCTCCCAAGCCCAGTCCCAGGCGCAGAAGTAACCTCCGCCCTTGTTGTATAACTACCACGAATGCATGTACATATTCGCATCCGTGTGTCAGCGCTTCAGTGCTGTCCGTCAGCACGCTGTCCTTGGACAGAAAGTCCCGATCGTAATGCTGGGTTCGAATCCCATCCCCCGCCTGCGAGATTTGTTGACACCAGCGCCGGCGGCAAATTCCTGACTCTGCCGCGCCGGTTGAGCGTCGCGCGAAGTGTGCTGTGAGCCGCTATCTCTGTTGTCGACTGCATCGTCTCTCACGCCGCCGCAACAACAACACGAAGCACCATGTTCGGGCGCCTGACGCAGATCGCGATCAACCTCGTCGCCATCGCGACCATTCTCGGCGGCGTCAAGCGCGCGACCGGATACTCGTGAGTAACGTCCTTCCCTCGTTGGCCGCGCGGCTTTGTCTCGCCTTGGATCCGCTCTGCTGTGCTTGCAACTGCAGAGTTGCTACGCTATTTCAGGGGTGCCGAATGCTTTGAGCACCGCCTGGCAACGCGCGTTGGAGGCGGTCTCCCACCATTGGCCATCCACAGCAGACAGCGGAGGTTTGTTGAGCCGTCCGCGTCAACCCTGTGATCGACGGCGATCACGCGATCTCCCATACAGTGCGCCAAGTCACAGCCTGCTTGATCACGACAACTGACAGCAGCATCTACACCGGGCGCATCAAGGACACGACGTTCCGCAGCTTGCTGGACAGCTACCTCGGCTTCGGCGAGAACATCTTCGCGTTCGTGTGCGGCTTTGCGGTCTCGAGCTCGTACTTCCGCCGCCAACTCGACGACTAAGCAACAGCGCAGCGTAGCGGAACCAGCGCTGCGTGCTGTTGCCGCCGCGGCTCTGAACCAGTTCAGGAGTCGAGCAGTTGAGCTCATGTCGGGGCAGCTGACTGCCTGCTTTGAGGCAGTGTTCGGCTAGAGGCAAGACACACATCAGCCAGCCCGAGCGGAGACGAAGGCGTGCGGATGGACAGTTAGAGGGTGAAGAGGGCAGCCAGTGCTCTGTCAGATAGCGGAAGATAGGGAGGGTAGGGATAGACGTCCTCGGCGAGTACTGCTCGCCTGTAAACACTAAGTTTTGGTTATTTATGTATCGCATTCTCTTCTCAGCGCTGGTTCCAGTATGCTGCGATGCTCTGCGGGGAGCTGCACAGTGTCCAAGACGCGAGAGTGAAGGGAGAGCTGCCTGGTCGCTGATATCTTCAACAGGCTTTGACGACCACCGTGCAGTGGCACCTTGCTCCATGCTTGCCAGTCAACCAGTTCGCGCCTATACTTTGCTCCAGTGAGAGAGGGACTTGTTCTGAACGCCCTGCTGGACCGGCGCGCTATGCGCATCGCGGAGCTCATGGCGAAGCCAGTCTCCGGCTGCGCGATCGAGGTCCAGTACGATCACCGGCGTTAGGCGCGCTGTGCCGGTCGTCCGAGTTTCAGACTCGCTCTAAACGCGTGGCCCTTTGCAGCCGACGACCTGACGTTCGCCCACCGCTCGCTCTTCAACTGCACAGTTCAAGCGCCTGGAGACTGCGGACCCGCGTTTGGGCCCCGCAAACTCGGCGTCGCCCGAGGCAATGCGTCGTGGGAAGCCGCCAGGCTGTCAGGCGTGCCGTGCGCATTATCTGCGTATGCCGTGGCGCGTGCCGCCATGGCGGCCATGACGGCGGTTGAGGCAGAAAAGGTACACATGGCGTATATGAGTCATTGAATCGTTTTTCGCTTCTGGCTGAAATGTCTCGCCTTTGCGCCTTTGCTCCTCGCATGCGTCGCCGCAGGTAGCACCGTGCTCCACGCTTTGCGTTGGGATCGGTGGGCGCACTGGGGTTGGTGGGGCCGGATCTGCATGGATCTTAGCTCTGGATCTAAGGCCGTGTGGACGCGTCCACGCTAGCTTAGCGTTCACACGACACATGCTAGTATGCTAGTTCGTTCGGCCCACGCAGGACTATATCAGTTATATCAGGCCAGCAGCGGGTCTTCTTCCTCACCTCATCATGCCCACTCACAAGAGGACGATGTCGACAAACAGCAGCGCAAGCAGTGCAAGCAGCGCGAGCACCGCGCCCGCTCGCGAACGGATCGGCTCGTTCAGCTCCTTCGGCTCGTTCAGCTCGTGCTCGACCACCCCGCCCCAGTCACCGACGTACCCGCCCCGGGCGGCTCTGAGCAGCGACGCGCCGCTCCGGCCCCTGCCAGCCTGGAGCTTCTCCTTCCCCCGCCCGGCCGACAGTGGCCCCCTGCCCCCGCTCCCGATCAGTCCGAGCATCGGGCCCTCGCTCTGGGCTGCGCGTGTGGGCTCGGCGCGCTGGCGCCGGAGCTCGCGCTCGATCTCAGCGGACGTGTTCACGTGGGCGATCCTGGACTCGGTGCTGGACCGGTGGGTGCAGGCATAACCGCGCGCTGACGGCAGCCTGACAGAGCACAGGACGCGGGTCGTGCAGACGTCCCGACGCGTGCTGCCGGGATGGAACGAGTGGCTGTACCTTACCGACCAGCTCGTGTTCGACGCCTGGGAGGCGGTACGTACGACCACTGCGGCTGCCTGGTGCTCGTGCTGACGCCAGGCCGTGGACGCCCTCGCACAGAGGGACGCGCCGACCGACGTCCGCTCCGTCGGCAGACTGTGCCGCACCGTCATGAACTACACGTGGAGTCCCTGGCACGACTCCGCCCCCCCGCCCAAAGGGTACAAGCTCCGCAAGCCGGTGCCGAGGGATCTGGTGGGGGAGTGCGACCCGAGACGCGAGGAGAACGGGGACATCGTGTGCGAGCTCGCGGGGAGAGAGGGCAGAGGCGTCAAGTGGGAGGTCGCGTGCGGCTCGACGCTGCTGCTCAAGATCCCCCTGCAGCCGCCACGGGCGTATCCGCGCCTCGACCGGAGGGTGCTGCCCAAACGAGCCGAGTGGCCGGAGTGGGAGACGTGCCATGCGCCAAGGACTAGCGCGTATTAATCTGTAGTTGTTGTATCGACACCCGTCATTCTGTGTATCACCACTGGGACAATGTACACAGGTCTCGTTCAGACCTGACTCGTGAGTGAGATGGACCGAGGCCCATTCAGCGCTGGCCCATGCTGCCCATGCTGTAACAATACATCTCTGCGCGTCAAGCGACTCTGCCCTGCGGCGGCCTGTCTATTCCGAGTCCCACTCGCCCGTGCTCGTGCTCGTGACGCTCGCGGCGCTCGCGGCCGTTTGCGTCGCCGTCTCGCTCGTGGCGGTCGAGTCCAGGCTGGCCATGCTGCCGAGCGCGCTCTCGCTGAGGCCTGTGGTCGCCGTGCTGCTCGTCGGCGTGTCGACTGAGCCGAGGGACGGGAGCTCGACCTGGTGTCAGCTTTGCGTCTGGAGGCGGACTAGCTCGTCGCTGTTTGTGTACTCACCTCGGCGCTTCCGCGGCTCGTCGTGCGATTCCGGAGATGGCTCGGGCGTCCAGCACCAGCAGCCGCAAACTTCTGCCACTGCGCGCCGCCGCGGAAGGGCTCGGCGCGGTCTCCCGCCTCAAAGTCGAGTTTGCCCTCGACCTCGCCGCGCATCTTCTTCTTGTCCCCGTCGCGTTTCTCCTTCTCGGCGACCGCGCGCGCACGCTGCTGGTACCCGCGCCGCGAGCAGCAGGAGATGACGAGGAAGCCGAGCAGCGCACTCGAGATCGTGAGCACGAGCGAGAGCGGGGGCAGGATGAGTAGCGGCGGCAGAGGGTTGGAGGTCAGCAGCCAGCGCACGCCGGTCGGGTGCGGCACGAAGCGGACCACGACCCAGCCCGTCGTACGCACCTCGCGGTGGTAGCCGGCGTTGTCGTGCGTGTCCTCGCGGCCTGGGGTCAGCTTATCGTTCGTAGGCAGCGCAGCAGAGGCGGTTGGCGATCTCAGACTCACCAATGCTGACGAATACGGCACCGACGCCACCGTCGCCGCGGCCGGGACGCACGACGACGCCCTCCAGAAGCTCCTTCGTCATGAGGACAACCTCGTTTCCGCGAGCAGGCGGGATGAGAGAGCCCTTGCGCCGGCGCTCCTTGATCTTCGCGTTCGGAACGCTGACGTAGCCGAAGATGCGCGAGGGACAGAGGAAGCGGAACGGCCACGGGATGATGCACGGCGGCAGGAGCGAGGCGGGATACGGGGGAAGGCTGACGAGACCGGCCGAGAGCGGGGGCGGGGGCAGGGACTGTTGTCAGTTCAGAACCGATTGCTAAACTCACAGGCTGTGCGGCGGCAATGACGACGTGCTCCGGATTGCGCACCGAGCGGAGCTCCAGCGACACCATGAAGTTACCTGAATCGTCAGCTGCTGCCGTCAGCGGGACGCTGGCGCGTTGCGCGCGGCATAGCGGCATACCGGTCTCGGGGGCGTCCGAGTGCGGGCGGACGAGCTCGAGCTCGACCTGCACGTCGTACGGCAGGTCCTCCTGGAAGCGGTCCAGGTTGATGGGGAGCACGGCGTGGGGCGTGCGGTGCGTGCGCGAGCCGTACACGAGCCACCCCTCTGTCTCGACGCTGCCGCCCGTGCCCCAGCTCCACCAGAAGGCGCCGACGGCGAGGAAGCTGAACGCCGCGCTCGCGAGCAGCAGCAGCGCCAGCAGCGCCGTCTTCACCACTACGCTGATCGTGAGCGGCGACGTTATCACATCTCGGATAAGACGTAGCGGATAGGTTATTCTGATGTCAGCTAACTTGAAGTTCTACTACCTGCGCGCGGCCTTGCATCCTGTTTCGTCTTCCGACCCTGGCGCAGTCCTTTCCGGCAATAGCCCGCCCTGCGCCGGTACGAAGCAGAAGCTTTCCGGACACACGCCGCCGCTTCGTCGCGATACACACGGTGTGAAGAGAATGTCGAGGAGACGATGCAGGAAGTCGACAAAGTCAGAGTTGGGCTGAGATTGCGTGCTGAGGGTGCGGCGCCTGGGCGTCGGCCGCCTCACGTCCCGGCGTTGGGAGGACGTGGACATGGTGGATGCTGGGTGGATGGGGGAAGTGCTCGTCTGGTGTTTGCGTTGTGTTGTTTTGGAGTGTTTGTGTGTGTGTAGGTCAAAGTGAAATGATAGTCAGGAAAATGTCTGCGATGTTGTGTCGAGGTCGGTTGGTCTGTCTATCGGTCGGATGCAAGCTGGAGCGGAAGGAGGACAGGAGTGATCGGTCGAAACTTGGTGTCGTCACCGCACATGGGACGCGGGTGGTTGGTAGCCGACCGGAACGCGGAAGCGCTAAGGCCCGGCTCGTCAGGCAGGCGTGCGGATTTCATCGCCAGTCAGACATGCGCCTATCCGCCAGGCCCGTCGCACGCCTGTCCCTTATCTCCTTCCTCCTTGGAGTCCATCGACTTCGACGCATCAAGGAGCATCCCTCTCTGCGCTCGCCAAGCAACGGGAAACTCTGCGACCGATCACAGATCTAGCTTACGTCCCATTACGTCCTAGCGGTGCAACTTTGCTCCATGGCGACTCCCGTGTTCCTGCTCGCGATCGCTGAGATCGCTGACGATGAGCAACAGGCGGAGTTGCGTTCTTATCAGCGCGTCTGCGAGCAGATGCGAGCTCCGAGTTCCAGCGATAGCGCGGGCAGAGATCTCCGGTTGGCCATGTGCGACTCCTTTGGGTCCAGCCGTGGCCAACCGTAGCCAGCCTGAGCTAGTTAGAGCTCGAGACCGTTCCTGCGTTCCTCCCGGAGTGGCCGCCACACTGTGATCTTAACTCTTTCTTCTCTTCGAGAAGTGCTTCATGCTTTAGCTAGAGAGTATGCACTGCGCCGCAGTCTGCGCGACGCATTCAGCAGCTCGAGTACCAGGCTCACTTCCACTGACGAGAGCGAACAAGCTTTGCGCTCGTTCCTGTGTCACCTCGGGGACTGCAGACGCCGCTCCTCTTCGCAGTCCGTCTACGTATCAAAGACAACATTCCGCGTCCGTCGTTCCTGCAAACGGCCCCGATCGTATGCGTAAGCCAGACTGCGGCTGGACTGCGGCTAGCGCCAACCTTGTCCGTTTCCAGCTGGCGGCAGGTCGGCTCGCTGTTACCTGCTCCAACGGCCAGCTCCATGAACTCTATTCCGCTGATCACCAGGTCACTTGATCTGTCTCTGATCGGGCTGCCGCTGGTTCCGCCGGAGTTGACTTTGGGGACGATGAGTAATGATGAAAATGCATAGGTACAATGATTGATGATGGGAGGGCTGAGGTCAGCGTCGTCGCTGGGCTAAGCTGCTGGCGAGTGGCCTCCTGGGCGAGGGGGGACTCACTGTTTACCTCTTGCGCTCCTCTTGCTCCCCCTCTTCTCCTCTGGGCTACGTAGCACTGGCGGTCGGAAATCGATGTCTCCGTCAGTCGTCCAGGCGACTCATTCCTCGAGGCGTGCGTCGTTGGCAGTCGCACTCGCTCCGCTCGCTCGCTCACGCGGCTAGTTCATCCCCTCCACCACCCTCGTCTTCTGGGGCATATCGATCTTCTCCGCGTTCAGCGGCGTCTTGGGACCAGACTCCTTGCGCTTGTTCCGGGGATCCATCGCGCGGCGCTCAGTCACAATGGCGAAGGTCGCGATGGACGCCGTGAAGACGCCGAGGAGCAGGAAGGGGTTCGGGGCTTTGATGGGGGCCATGGTTTCTACTACTTCTCAGTCGCTTCCTTGTCGGCTCGGGGTTCGAGGATAGCAGAGCAGGTTGGTCGGACGGGGGAAGGTCGGGCGACTTTGCGTCAGTGAGTGGCCAAATTGGGTGCAGGTTGCAGGTGGACTTGTGGAGAAAGTGGAGGTGAATTCGGAGCTGGGCGGAGATCGACGTTGAAACCGCGGATCCGTCGGAGTCTGGCTGCCACGCGAGTATCGCCAGACTTGGGAAGGATGAGTAACAAGCAGCAGTCTGTCGCCAGGTCCGTCGGTCCCACTGGCCCTGTACATAGGCACAGAGGAACAGAGGAACGGAGCTAGTATGGTGTCTGGTGACTGGGGTTTGATCGAGCACGAATGGAGCGAGCAGAAACGTGCAACAATCATGACGGAACATGAAACGCGACCTTTCATCAGCATCCCAACTCCCCATGGTCCCCAGACCTCCAGAGCTCCGGGACGCAGGATGCGCAGGACCCAGGACAGAAGAACAAGGCGCCGGAGGGGAGGGACAGGGTTGAGGAGATGCGCCGGCTGCACAGCAATACGTTAATGCGCACCGGTACGCAGGACTGTCAGGATCGCACTGAATCGTTTCCTGTCCTGCACCGCCTCACTCTGCCCCCTCCCTAATCTTCCTCCGTCGGCTCCGGCCACCCGGCCCTCCGTCCACTACTGTCCATGTTCGGAAGAGGCGAATCCTGTGCTGCCGCCCGACCACCCTGGCCATGTTCCGAACGCTTAAATGTTCCTTCATCCTAATCGTATAGCGGCGTCGTCAATTGCCTGGGAGCGTTGAAAGTTGAACCTCGAGCCTCCCTCGGGCTTCGAGCCTCGAGCCTCAAGCCCCGGAGCGGAGTGGCAGAGCAGGAGCAAAAGAGAAGATGACGGAGCAAGGGAGTGAGGAAAGGAAGGGTACAGACGTGATGCGCGTCGTACTTGCTCCTCTACCTGCACATCCTGCTGCAGTAATCCTGAAGATGACATGACTGACGAGACTAAGCCCGCGACTGACGAGACTGAGCCTGCTCGTTCCGCTCGCTTGCCCATTCATTCGCAACAAGGTTCACTAACGCGCACTGCTGTTGATCGGCACACGGCACAGAGCGTCACATTCGGCCACATTCGGCCACGAGCGACCTTGACACACGGCCACGAGACCTCCGAACCCCGGAGCTGTGCTGTGGAGCTCCTAGATGTCATAAATCTCTCGGAGGATCAGAGGCGATCAGATATAGACTGAATGATGAAACATCGAGGACAGTGGAAGATCACGAAGGCCGGTTCCGTAACGTGCTGTTATCTCTGGCTCTAGCTCTCGGGCCGCAAGCTGCTGTGCATCTCGGCGGACCTGTGACAACTTGGTCTGAAACGCGCGCAGTACTACCAGTGCGCACGCACTCTCAGGACACGTTGCTAGCCTCGTTGTCTCCATGACGCTGGGCCATGGAATCGAGGAGAAACCGAGGAAACAACAAGCCGGAATCGCAGAACGAGGACGACGTCCTCGCCACGAGGACAGGACGGGCAGCGGCCAGGACACGAGCGGGCTGATAGCGGAGCCCGCGCGCGCACCGCTGATAACGACGAAACACATTGTGAAACGATGCTATGCCATGCGGAGGAATAATGAGATCTACGAGAATGTCTGCCCGCGCCGGGGCTTGCTGATGACGCCTACACGCTTCTGTTCTGTTCTTCCTTCACTGCAGTGGCTGCGGCAGCCTTGGCCTGGATCTCGGCACGCATCTTCTCCTCCTCGGCGGCGAGCTTGTCCTTCCCTGTCCTGTCAGCGTGCGTCCTCGGTCGTCGCTGCGTCGCACGGGGCGGGACACCAAGCTCGCCCAGCCCAAAGCCCAATCTCGGAGCGGGCAAGGCGGGCAAAGCCAACCCAAGCCAGGCGACGCGAGGCGACGCAGTCCACTCACAGTCCTGGTGCTCCGGCGAACGGAGGCCGCGCGCACGCTGGTCCTTCCAGCGCTTCTCGTTCTCGCCCTTGGCAAAGTAGTACCCGATGCCGGTGGCCACGATGAGGGCCTGGGGGGGTGTCAGTGTCAGCAGGAATGTCAGTGACTCACTGCCCAGCCGTAGGCGACGGACTTGGGAGAGTTCATGTTGGGTTTGGCAGGCGGTGTAGCGATGGTTTGTGTCTGCACCGGTTTGACGTTTCTCGTGTTTCGAACTCGACTTGTACGAGGTGGAGGCAGAAGAAGGGTGGAGGGAGCACTTAGGAGGAGGGCGGAACCAAATGGCAAGAGATGAGACTTGATTGCTTTCCCCTTGCGTGCCCGGTTGTGGAGGGCTTAGCCCCTTGCAGATTGGCCAGGCACGGATATTCCGAGAGTCTTTGGTAGGGGAGGTGGGTTTGAGTCACGTGGGTTTCCCTGGAGGCACGGCGTCAAGCATTTGCAAGTGCGCAAAGGCAGAGGATTGCCGTTCCTCGCTGTTCCTGCGTGTCCTGCGTGTCCTGCGTGTGCCCTGCGTGTGCCCTGCAGCCGTTGTGTAATCGGAGGCTCCTGGTGCGTGCCTTTGCCCCTGGGCTGTGGCCTTGTGCGATAGGCTGGACTGTCGAATGTAGACTAATCGCCCTAGGTCCTACTCGGCGTGCTCCTCCCAGGCCGCCCAGGCACAGCTGCTTCAGAGCACCAGCCGCTAAGACGCTCGCTGGCCGCGATCCTCGACTGCCCGACTCCTCGACTCCAGAGCGTATCCTCAGGGGCCATGGCAGAGGGACCAAGAGCCACAGCAGCCAGGCCACTCACTCTCAAAGCACAAAGCACACTCAAGCTTCACGCTCGCCTGGCCGCCTAGCCGCTTGACTGACTGACTGACTGACGACTTACTCATATCTACTCGCCAACATCTCGTCACTCCCCGCCCACACTCACACTCTGAATACCCAACATCCAACTTGACCTGTCAACAATCTCTCATCCACCACAACATCTTCCTCCCTCTCTTTACCACTTTGACAGCTTGTCACCTCATCGCCCAGCCTATTTTCGGCGACACACCCACCTTCGCCCCCACGCCTCATTGTTCACAACACACCTCCCCTACCCATCGCGCAACCCCCGTCAAACTCAACTCACCACCACTCGGCGTACCTAGACAAGTGCACCTTGTTTCCGCCGCATCCCCCTGGGCAGCCAGCCCGCCGTCACCGTCACGATCCGTTCGTCCACCGTCACTCGACCAGAGTCTCGTCCCCCCACTTACCCGGCCGACATCTCATTCATTCCGATCCCCATCCATTCCTGCATCCCGAACTAACCACCCCTCCGCCAACAAAGGATCTGCCCGCATCCACGGCACTGCAAGTTCCCGACCTCACCTCCCCTCTTTCAACAATAACATCCATCCAGTGAGTCTGTCGCCCCTCCCTTTGCAGCTCTTTTCAATACGCCGTCCCCTTCCTCCCCTTCTTCCTTCCACACGTTCGTAACAGTGTTTCTGACTCTCCTCAAGGGCCACCGGCCGTGTCGCGAACATGGCGTCTCCGCCTTCCTTCGACACCTTCTACGGGCAGCAGCAGCCGCAACAGTCCTCGGGTTCTTTCGATTACCCATCCACCAACCCGACGTACGCCCAGCAGCAGGGCGACCAGCAGTACGGCACCATGTACGTCTCCGAGGAGCCGCAAGGCATGGCCGGAGACGACGGATGGCAGCACGGAGGTGGTGGCGACTACCAGCAGCACCAGCGACAACTGCATCCCAACACGGGCGGCAGCATCGACCGCAAGGAGTCTGTGCCCTTTGACCCGACGAGCAGCAGTACAATTATTGCATCGGCCTCCCAGCCCAACGGCAGCTACCACGGACAGTTCCAGCCGCATATGCAGCACCAGCAGATGATTGACCCGAACCTGGGATCCGCCGAGCACAATAGCATGCTGGACCCCATGAACAATAGCCGACCCGGCAGCTGGCACGGTAGCCAGCAGCAGCTCGATGAGCTTCACCAGATGTGAGTCACGCGCGAGAAGCTCCATACTGACTAGTTCAGCATTTCTAACCCCAACTCTCGCCCCAGCACGCCGGGAAATGTCTCGCGCGTTGCTTCCCCCTTCATGGAACCGAACCAGCAGCAGCTGAACACGGCGTCCAACAACATTACGCGGTCTCCGAGCCCGTACGGCGGACCGAGTCCGTACAATGCGCCGAGCCCTTATCAGGCCCCGAGCCCGTACAACGCCGCCAGCCCATACGGAGGGAACTCGAGCGTGGGCACGCCTGGCGCCGTCGCCCCCTCCCCCGGCACGCAGCGCTCCAGCGTTATCTCGCCCGACCAGAACTCGCCTTCCTTCTCGAAGCCGCAGTCTCCGCCTGCCCTTGTCATTCCCAACAGTTCCAGCTCGCCATCTATGAACTCGCTCGTTGGAACTAGCATGGACCAGCACCAGCTCCAGCAGCAGCAGCAGCAGGGAGCCGGCAACTTCGGCAACAGCCTGTTGCCGCCAGCGAACCCCGCCCTCGAGCACCTGACTGGCATGGCTGGCATCTCGCCCATCGCCCCGAACGCCGATGGCCCGATGATCACCATTCAGCCCAGTACCCCGATCAGCGGACTGCGAGACCACAAGGGGATTTTCGACGACGCCCTCCGGCGCGCAAATGCCGCGAACGCGCAGTGGAAGCAGGAGCAGCAGAACAACCTGCAGCAGGATCAGCGAAGCCAGACCTCAAACCAGGATCCTGCGACCTTCATCGCGAACGCTCAAGCCTGGTCCCAGTCCGTTGATCTCAACGGCATGTCCCTTGAAACAGGGCACCCCCAGATGCGCCCTCGAGCTCGCTCAGAGTCCTACGCGTCTGGAGGCGATGCCTTTGAGCGCCAGGCGATCGCACAGGTGCAGGCTAGTGGCATCGCCGGACCCGGCGAGTTCGTCATGGATCAGTCTGGAAGCGCCGTCGCGGACGACCAATGGCGGGACATTAACGCCTGGCGGACGCAGGCGGCTGGCGGTGATGACTACAGCACGATGGATCCGCGCCAGCTGCCTGGAAACGGCTACGGCCAGCCGATGCAGCAGTTCCAGCAGGAGCACGACGCCCGCAGGCAGCAGCTCGGTCAAATCAACACAAACATCCAGCAGCAGCCCCAGCAGCCGGGCCAGATCTCGCCCGACTCGATGCGCTTCTACAGCGAACTTGGCCTCAACCCCCAGGCCATGGGCCAGCAGCAGATGTACCAGCAGCCGCAGCGAGGATTCTTGGAGGCGGGACAGTCCGCGCCCAGGCGCCGGTCGTTCAATGACGGCGTCCATCCCGCGGCAGGAGCTGGAACCCCAGGATACGGTGTAGAGTTCAGCGTTCCTGGCGGTGTCGTGCCTCAGGGCCGATTGAGGGGTGGATCCTTCGGCTCTCTGATGGGTCATCGCCGAGCGGTACGCAGCGAAGACTTCAGTGCTATGGGTACCGGATGGGGTGTTGGTGCGGGAGGTTCAACGTGAGTGCAAAGCTGCCTGTTCTCATGCTTGTTGATCTTAATGCTGACTGTGGCAGTGCCGACTTCCTTCAGAGCATTACGAATCCCGACGATGGAACATTGCTTCCTCCGTCGATGCGAGGAAGGTCCATGTCTCACTCCCGACACAGCTCTGCGTCCTCGGTCCGCTCAGCCTCACCAGCTTTATCAATCTCGTCGCAAGGAAGTTCTTTCTCCCACCACTCTCACATGGAGATGCCTAAAGGAGCCTACTTCCCCGGCGACATGTACGGCCAGCCGAAGGTCGCCAAGATGCGCGTCACCAGCCAAGCCACCGAGGTCGCCTCGCAGAGCCGACGAACCAACAGCGGCATCTTCAAGTGCCCGATCCCTGGATGCGGGTCGACATTCACGCGACACTTCAACCTCAAGGGTCACCTCCGAAGCCACAACGACGAGCGACCATACAAGTGCATATACGAAGGGTGCCCGAAGAGTGTTGTCGGTTTCGCTCGCCAGCACGACTGCAAGCGGCACATGCTGCTGCACGACGGGGTGCGGCCGTTCGAGTGCGAAGGCTGCGGCAAGAAGTTTGCCCGCCTCGATGCCCTCACGCGACACCACAAGAGCGAGCAGGGCCAGGAGTGCGCGATATCCCATCCCCTCCCGACGAACCCGGACGGCAGCCCCATGTCCGAGAGCCAGTACAAGGCGTACCAGACACAGAAGGGCAGGGAGCAGAAGTCGATCGCGGCATAGTCCGCGGCTTAGCATCGCCGTCCTCCGTCCCAGCGTCTAGCGCCTCGCGCTGAGAGCCACCACCCCGCCTCCGCCCCCGCACCGCCGTGCAGCGCCGTGCGCGCCGGCAGCACAGGTCGCGAGGCCGATCGGACCAAGATCATCGCGTACGATCTGATCCATCACAGAACAGAAGACCGTAGGAGTAGGAGCAGCGTAGTAGCATTGCAACACGGACAATGACCCAGTATGTGGATAGAATCTCTCAATCTTTGTAACTCGATCTCTCTGTAGAATGATCCGGCAGATGAACACCGTATCCATACGTCTCGCACCTGTCTACTGGTGTCGCTCCAGCGTTGTGGTGTGTGTTTATCGCCCAGCGTCGGGCGAAACTCTGGAAGCCTGGGCCCTCGCGCGACCCTTGCTAACCCTTCCCGAGGGAGTGGAAGGACCCACTCGCTGCACTGGATGCTCCACCGGATGCGCAGCAAGTAGAAAGGAGAGTACACCAGTACCCCAGATCAATGCCAGGTTCTTCCCCAGATCGCCCAGGAGTTGTCCAGGAGTTGGCCCAGGTACGTACGCTCAGCAAGCTTAGCACGCGACTGCCACGGCGAGCCACGGAGACACCTCCGGAAAGTAAAGTTTACGGCGTACACCGCCACACAATCTCGGGATTGGACGCGTTCCGTCCTGGCAACTGCTTTGTTTTGTGCGTGCGCCGAGCAAGCCGGCGACTGCGCGCCCTGCGGCTCGCTCGGTGCTCGGAAGGTACGAAGGGTACGTCCCTTCGTCCCAATCCAGGAAACGCAGGAGACAGGTTCGTTAAGAATACGAAGCAGTGCATGCGAGTCTCACGTGCAGCTAAGCATGCTGCTAGCGTGTTACTTGGTCTGGACTCGTTTACGACGCCTCTAGCAGCAACAGAGAAGGTCAAGGTCTGACTCGGGCGGGAGGCACCGCAATAACAGACAGTTACCGAGATAGCCCTTGGCCCTCGGTCCCCTGTTCCTTGTGTCCCCTTCTCCCACCTGCGCTCTCGGCCTTCCCCCCTCTCTCTCTTCTATCGAGCCTTCCATCGAGCCTTGCCCCTTCGCGCTTCACTGATACATAGATGGGAATGAGTTAGGTAAACGTAAACGAGTTCAGTAACGAGTCCCAGGAACCAGCACAGCAGCGGATCGAGGAACGCGGGAGTCAGTCGCGAGGACGCGGAGGAGATGATACTCCGCATCTCGGGCGGCGTTCCTGTCGCGGACTCCGTGGCCGTGGCGGTCATGTCTATGTTTGTGGCAGAGTCAGTCGCAGAGTCAGTCGCAGTGCGTAGAATCAGTAGGAATCAGTAGGAATCAGCAAACCAGAACGTCACGGGTACTGTTAACGGGTTGTCTGGAAACGGCGAGTCGGCGAGTGCTCTGGCAAAAGCCAGCCTGCTCACTGGCAAGGTCACACGGGTCAGCTATCAGCAGACCAGCATCTCTGTCGTGCTGACCCGAGCGGGGCTGAGCCGTGCCGAGTCGTGCTGAATAATCTGCCCGAGAAAACGCCCGAAAGAGACCCCAAGATCCAGACTAACTCCCCGGATCGCACGTACTCAATCGACGGCGCAGCGTAGACGGCGTTCGGCGCTGCCACCTTCCGGTCTGTGACGTTACCAAGCAACTGCCGGCCGACCGGCCGATCTCATCTTCCAGCACGCACTCTCGCCCACCGCACCGTCGCACGGATCGATGCGCAGAGTGGGCCATATGGCAGTCGGCTCACTAAGCAGCTAAAGCAGGCGCTCGTACACCGCAAGGCGCTCATCGAGGACAGAGGGAGGGGCGGAGGGGCCGTCGCTCAGGTCGCACTTGTTGAGTGCTCCATTTGCCGGAAAGGTATCGCTGGCTCGAGTTCGCCGTGCGTCGGTAGTGGCCGGTCGCAAGTGCAGGAGCAAGCATTAAGTAAGCTGCAGTCCACACGTCGGTGCGCGAGAGAACAGCGCCGTGAGCTACTTGTATATCTGCACGATGTCAAAACATGCAACACTGGTCAGTCACCCGCCGGCCGTGCCGGCCGGTGATCTGCATTCCTGTCTCTGCTCAGCCACCTGTTGCGCCTCGATCGATCGGCGGAGCTCTCCTGCTTACGGAGCAACAGGACGTAGCGGGGCGAGATTGATCCGTCGATCGCTTTGACGGATCCGAAGCTCGAGCATGTGTGCACATGGAGCAGGGCTGCTTTGTCAGACCGCAATGCGCAGACACCGTCACGACACGGTGACTTTTTCAACTTTGTGTTGACAAGCTGCGAGATGGATAAGCGAGGGGCAGTAGGGACACGGTGTTCTCCGCCTATCGCACCCTATGACGTGACCACCCCTGCCAGGGAGGGTTTGTAAGCCGCAATGCTGGTGGTGCGGCTGCGAACGAGGTGGAGGCAAAGTGGAGGTAGATGGCGTGGAGAGAGAGATTCGAGAATGTTTTGTTGACCTCCTGCAAACGAGTATAAAGAGCCTCCCTTCTGCTCTCAGCTGCCCCATCATCCCCAAGCACAACAGCATAACAGCAATGAGCGCCAACCAGCTCCCCAACAACATCGCGGCTTACCAGCCCGGCACCCTGCCTGACGCGCCCCGCCCCCTCGCGCCCTTCCCCGCCCAGAGCGCAGAGTACCCGACGTACATGCCCCTCCAGCCCGTCACGATCGGCAGCGCGCTGAAGCAGGAGGGCTCGGAGCGCCACGCCGAGCTCTTCAAGCCCATCACGATCCGCGGCGTCACCTGGCCCAACCGCATGTGGGTCGCGCCCATGTGCATGTGTGAGTGATCTCGGCCGGCCGGACCGGCCGTACCTTGGACCGACCGGCGCGCCTCGCTCTATGAGCACTTGGAATCTTGCTGACCCCAGACTCGTCGGATGACGGCAAGGCGACCGACTTCCACCTCGTGCACCACGGCTCGATGGCGCTGCGCGGCTGGGGCAACCTGATGGTCGAGGCAACCGGCGTGGTCCCCGAGGGCCGCATCTCGCCCCAGGACATGGGCATCTGGAGCGACGAGCACATTGCGCCGCTCAAGCGCGTCGTGGACTTTGTGCACGCCCAGGGCGCGAAGATCGGTATCCAGCTCGCTCACGCGGGCCGCAAGGCCTCCACGAATGCTCCGTGGGTCCAGCGTCTCGCGGTCGAGCACGGCTGGACTGGCGGCGAGGTGTCCTCGGACAGCGTCGGCGGATGGCCGTCCAAGGTCACCGGCCCCAGTGCGATCCCCTACGACGACAACAACCCGGACCCGCGCGAGGCGACCGTCGAGTACATCCAGAGCATTGTTCAGGCGTTCGGCGCCGCGACCGAGCGCTGCAAGGCGATCGGCTTCGACTACATCGAGATCCACGGCGCGCACGGGTACTGGAACCACAACTTCTGCGACCCCGTCAGCAACCACCGCACGGATCAGTACGGGGGCAACTTTGAGAACCGCACAAGGATGAGCCTCGAGGTCGTCGCCGAGGTGCGCAGGAGGTGGAACGGCCCCCTGCTCTACAGGGTCTCCGCGACCGACTGGCTCGAGTACACCGGCCCCGAGAAGCTGGCCGCCCCGAAGGGCGAGGAGGAGTGGGCGTACTGGGGCATCGAGCAGACGACGCTCTTCGCGGCCAAACTCAGGGACGCGGGCGTGGACCTCCTCGACATCTCCAGCGGCGGCAACGACGGACGCGGCCGCATCGACGTCCGCCCCGGCTACCAGGTGCCCTACGCGGAGCACGTGAAGAAGAACGTCCCCGGCCTGCTCGTCGGTGCCGTCGGCCTGATTACCGACCCGGAGCAGGCCGAGACGATCCTCGCCACGGGGCAGGCCGACGTCGTCCTGTTCGGCCGCGAGGTTCTCCGCGGCATCGACTTCCCCCTCGACGCGGCTGTTAAGCTCGGTGTCGCCGCGGCCCCGGCTGTGCAGTACGAGCGCGCCTGGGGCCGCATGCTCAAGCATGTGCCTGCTGTTAGCGCCGTGCCCCCCGTCAAACCGCTGGACGAGCAGAAGGAGCAGTAAGCGCACGCGAGCGAAGCGAGCGTGCCATCGCCTCGATCGTTAAGGGCACCGCCTGTAACAAGAGCCGCCTTGTAGAGCCATAGATAGTATACCATGCTACCAGTACCATGACCTAAGATGCATGATGCAATGTACAGAGACGAATCAAGTGCGAAGTGCCAAGTTATGGAGCTCGGGCACGGGGCCGTACGGTATGAAATGCGTATGAATACGAGAAAGACTATGATACAACAACCAAGGACACAAGTGCGCTCGCGCGCCGCTACGAGTACGCGTCCATCATCGAGAAAAGGTCCTGCACGTCCTCCCCGCCCTCGTTCAGGAGCATGTCGAACGAGTCGACGCTGGTGTCTCCTTCCGAGCTCGGCATCTGTTCCTCCGGCGGCGGGAGTGGTGGCGGGTGAGCCTGTCGGAGACGAGACGGCGTCGCGCGCGCAGCTGGTGCGCGGAGAGAACGGGGACTGTAGTCGACTGGCGGCTTGCGGCGAGGCGACGAGCGGACGGGCGTGCTGAGTGACGGCGAGCCGGAGGGCTTCGCCCAGGGCGTGCGGAAGGGCCGGCGCGGGTCGACATCCTCCTCCTGCTTCACCTTTGTCTGGGTCCGAGGCTGGACGCGGGGTAGCGGCGGCGGTCTGCTGATGTTCGCAAGAGCTCGGCGGTCAGGCTTCACGTCCACGGGCAGGCTCTGCGCACTTCCGACGGGCGTGCCGCGCACTGGCTCGCGGGGGATGATGGGCTTCACGTCCTGCGTCTTGACGTTGGGCAGGCTCTGCGCCGCTTGGATCCGGTTCGTGCGTTCTCCGAGTGGGAGACGCTGGCTGCGCGCCGACGAGCTCGAAGGAGTGCGGAACAGATCGAACTGCTCCAGGAGCTCGTCTAACCTCCTTCCATCGTAGGCTGCTTTGCCCTCGCCTGTTGATTTGGACGAGAGGCTTGTCGAAAGGGATGTTGACAGCGATGTTGACGTGAGGGACGGAGTGGCTGAACGAACTCGGCACGGCCGCTTGCGAGGTCCGCCGGTCGAGCGGGACGAGAACGCGCGAGGCCGCTGCGTCGGCGAAGGTAGCGGCAGTGGCCGGGCTGGGCCCGCAAGCACCGTGTCGAGCAGCTCCGTGTCGCGGCCCCACGTGATGCCGCTCCCTTCTTGGGACGGCTGGGAGCCTTGACTCCCGGGCGTGTCGTCGGGTCGTTTCCGCCGCCGGTTGCTGCGCGTGTTGGGCGTCTCCATGCTGTTTCGATTTCGGATTCAGGTGCGAGATGACAATAGGGCGTGGTGGTGTCGGCGCGGTGGATCGATCAAGGTGGATGGTGTCGGGCAGGTCGGATCGAGCGTCGAGCCGCGGGCGGCTCACTCGATCTGGCCTCTGTAATGACCTTGCCGATGTAGTGTATCGTCGAGAATCGAGGGAGGATTAGGAGACGCGAAGTTGAGGGATGTTTGAAGGCGCGAACGGGCTGCACAAGTTAGTCGCGCCTTGTTGCTTAGTGGAGGGTCGAATAAGCACAGCGTCATCCCGCCACCCAGCGTCATGAACTTCGTGATCGTCGCCGCTAGTTCGGCACCGCACACATCATCAGCAATGTCCCTCCTGCAAGCGCTCGTTGCGCGCGGCACGACCGTGCTCGCGGAGCACTCCTCCGGCGACGCCTTACTGAAGCCTGGTTCGTTAGGTGCTTCCGTGGTTATGCTAACGGTCAGCCGCCAAGATCACGATTCTGTCCAAGATCCCGCCGAACAACTCCAAGCTTACCTGTGAGCTACTTTACGAGGCTTTCAGCTGACAAGCAGATGTGTGGCAGGACCGCCTGATTCACTATGTCTCCTCGGACGGTGTCGTGTACCTCGTCATGGCGGACGACAGCGTCGGGCGCCGCATGCCCTTCGCCTTCCTCGCCGAGGTCGAGCGTCGCGTGAGCTTGGAGTCGCGTTCTCTCAGCTGACAACAGTTCACGAACCAATACTCGCCGGAGACGGTGCAGGCCGCAGGTGACCATGGACTGGACGACTTTGAGAGCGAGCTGTCCAAGGTGAGCTATCCTCCACGCATATAAGCTGACGACAGCTCATGCAGCAATACACCGAGGCCCCGCCGGCCGACCCGCTGAAGCAGGCACGCAGCGATCTCGACAATGTGTGAGTCATTTCTGAAGGAATATAGCATGAGAGCACAGCCTTGCTATCGAGGATTATAGCTAACAGCACAGCAAGGACATCATGGTGCAGAACATCGACTCGATCCTGCAGCGCGGCGAGCGGCTCGACCTCCTCGTCGACAAGACGGACACGCTCGCCGGACAGGCGTACGCCTTCCGCCGGGGCGCGCGCGCCGTCCGCCGCCAGCAGTGGTGGAAGAACACCAAGATCACCGTCCTCACGGGCGTCGTGTGTGTCGTGAGTTGTTTTACAGGAGCTGTTAACTGACACCCAGTTCATCCTGTACCTCCTGTTCGCGAACTGGTGCGGGCTCACGCTCGGCCACTGCGGCGGCAAGTGATATCACCCAGCATGCTTTGTATAGAGACCCGACGCGATGTCATGTTGTATCTGCGTATGATGAGACATGAAGCTGCAGATCGAGGATTGACACGGCCAGAACGTCAGAAGCACTTACACGTGCGCAGCGAGTGTCTGTCGCAGAGGCTGCTTCTTGAATCTAACACCGGGGCCAAAGCAAACGTCAAGGACAGCAGTGCCGGATCGATGCGACATACATTCTATGCATGTCTATGCATGTCGTCACCACTCTCACCCCTTGGTTTCTTTTAGGACCGCTCAAATTTGCCCGTGAAACGGCGATCACGGCCCGCTGGATTGATCATCATCATTGTCAAGCATCTAACCTCCATGGACTCATTCACTTGTAGCAGACGCCGGACGCGGCGGACTTGACGGACGAGCAATGCTCTGAAATGTCTGCAGATCGCCGAACAGAAACAAGGGCTCTCGAGATTACTAGCTTTCTACGCTTTTCTGGCCGACGGTGACTGCCCGTCGGCGAGGTGATGCCGGCTATCTGCCACCGTCTTTCACCAGCATGACGTCAAGGTCAATGAAAGTCGGCGAGAATATAAGACGGTGTGGTCTGCTTGGTGCTTGGACACAACCTCGTCGACATCGACTTCAACAACAGCAGCAGAGGCCGCTCAGTGCCATCACAAGCCCAAACCACACCTAGACACCCACGCACCCCATCCGGCGACCCGACAACAGCAGACTCGTCGAACCCAATTGGCACACGCACAGAACAATCTCTGCCACCCCAATCTCATCCGAGCCCCAACTCCACATCACCCCGCGCCATGGTCAACGTTGTCCACGTCGTCACCAACGTCTCCCACTATGAGGGCAAGTACGCGGACGAGCCGACGGGTCTCTGGCTCACGGAGCTCACGCACGCCTGGGACGTATTCGCGAAGCACGGCTACAGCCAGCGGATCGTCAGCCCGCTTGGGGGCGAGTCGCCTCTCGAGCCCAAGTCGCTGAAGTGGCCAAACCAGGACGACAGCGGCAAGGCGTGGCTGGGCGACGATGCGCGGATGGCGCTACTCAAAACCACAGGGGCTCCCGACTCGGTCAACCCCGCGGACGTCGACATCCTCTACTTCACGGGCGGGCACGGGGTCATGTTCGACTTCACGGACAGTCCGGCGCTGGCTGCGCTGACCGCAGCCGTGTGGGAGGCGGGCGGCATAGTCGCGTCCGTGTGCCACGGGTACTGCGCGCTGCTGAATGTCAAGACCGGCGGAGAGTATTTGATCAACGGGAAGAAGCTGACGGGCTTCTCGTGGTGCGAGGAGGAGCTCGCCGGCGTCGCGAAGAAGGTCCCGTACAATGCGGAGCAGGTTGCCAAGGACCACGGCGCAAAGTACGAGAAGGGATGGGTGCCGTTCACGTCTAAGGCTGTTGCGGACGGACGTCTCGTGACGGGCCAGAATCCGGGGAGCGCGAAGGAGACGGCCCAGCTGGTCGTGCGCGTGCTCGAGGGCAAGGAGAAGTATAAGTAGACAGCGCTACGAGGGAGGTACGGGCTTGCTAGTATAATTAGATCTGAGTATGTGATAATTTGCTTTCTTGATCGCAGTTACGGCTGGCAAAGATTGGGAGCACCAGACAAACTGACCCACGGATGCCACTGACCTCTTGTGTGTCCACGACGACGCGAGACAACAATCAACAAGCAAGACGAATGCAAGCAATCCGCGCTGTGTTTGCATAGCCTAGAACCTGCCATACGCCATGTAGCCATGCAGTCACCACCTCCTATCAATGGAGCTCCTGTCACTTTCGTGCAGTGGCTTGGGCAGGCATGGCTTGGCGGACCGTGCCTGAGCCCGTTCTGGATCGCTGGAGCGGGAGTGACGTATTTGGGTGGGTTTGTGACAACTCGCGGCTTGTCCTTGCAGCAACCATCCAACGAACCATCTCCACTCGCCGATTCCTCATCTCCACCTCTTCCACAAGATCCACACACTCGCCACTACCTGACAACACTACCCACACACGCCCTACTATCACCCACGCAACACAGCTTGCTCAAAAAGCAGTGAACGCCATGAGCGCGCCCCGCGTCAGTCTCCTCCCGCCCCGCCCCGGGCTCGACAACGCACACCACGGCCCCGCCCAGGCAAGCGGAATCAAGCTGTTCGACACGCCGACCCAGTTCCACAATCCATGGAAGAGCTTCCGCATGGCGACGCCCACGGATCTCTGGACAGCGTACCAGAAGGGCGCAGCCGTTGCGCCGCCGCAGCCGTGCTGCTCCCCGGCGCCGACGCCGGGGCGCAACTCTCCCTCCCTTGCCAGTGGACCCTCCACCTCCGAGGGGCAGAACAAGGACGCCAGCAAGTCCGAAGCGACGCTCGTTGACACGGACTCGGCCGCCGATGGGAGCAAGGACGCAGCGAAGGAGGCGGGTGGGAAGAAGGCCGGCGAGGGCGAGGAAGGCGAGGAGGGAGGTGAGGAGGACGAGGACACGGGCAAGACGTACGCGGAGGAGTGCGGCGAGACGCTCAACTCCCAACACCCCCAGGAGGAGATTACGTGCTACATCCGCCCCGAGCTGAAGGACATGGCGGCCGACGACGAGGCGGACGACTGGCGCGAGCCGCCTCTCCGCGTAGTCCGGCCGGCGTGGGCGCCCTGCGCCGCGCCCGCAATCACCTGGCTCGGCCATGCCAGCGTCCTGCTCCGGATCCCGTGGCAGAACCCTCCGTCTGCGGACCCCGTCTCCTCCCAGCCGCCAGCGGACATGTGCAGCCTGCTGTTCGACCCGATCTTCTCGCAGCGCTGTTCGCCGGTGCAGTCCTTCGGACCGGCGCGATACCTCGACCCGCCGTGCGGCGTCGACCAGCTGCCCCCCATCCATGCGGTTCTGATCAGCCACGACCACTACGACCACCTCGACTACAACACGATTCTGGACATCTGGGCCTTCCACCACCGCACGGTGCAGTTCTTCGTTCCCCTCGGACTCGGCAAGTGGTTCCACTACTACAGCGGCGTGCCCGCGCACCGCGTGACGGAGCTGGACTGGTGGCACGAGACGCTTGTCTCGTTCTCCTCGACCCCAGGCTCGCCAGACGGGGAGGAGGACCTGACCGCTGCCGACGAGGCCGAGGGAGAGGACGCAGCGAAGGAGGGGAGCACGCACCCGCCCTCCCAGCCTGCCGCCGGCCCGATCGGCGCCCCCGAGGTCGACGCCAACGCCGAGGTCGACACAAACGCAAGCCTCAACCTGAAAATCGTCCTGACGCCCGCGCAGCACCGCAGCGGCCGCGGGCTGTTCGACCAGATGACGACGCTGTGGGGCTCGTGGGTCGTTGGCGTCATTGATCTGTCGCAGACCTCCCCTGATCCCCTCGAGCCGGGGATGCTGGACTGGAAGGGGTGGAAGGCCTTCTTCGGCGGCGACACGGGGTACCGCTACGCCGGGGCCGAGGACGACCCGGAGGCGGTCTGCCCGGCCTTCCGTGAGATCGCTGAGCTCTACGGGCCGTTTGATCTGGCGCTCTTGCCGCTCAGCACTGGCAGTAGCTTGCCGTTCCTCCGCAAGACGCTCAATATCTCCCTCGACCAATACACCATGACCTCGGCTATGCACTGCAGCCCCGAGGACAGCGTCGAGATCCACAAGCTGCTGCCCGCCAAGCGGTCTTTCGGTATTCACTGGGGCACGTTCTCTGATGTCTCGGAGACCAGGGCGAGTCGAGTCACGTTTGGGCGTGCTAGAAGGGAGGCGGGTATCAGCAAGAGATGGCCGGACAAGAACTCCTTCGTCATTGCCGACATCGGCGAGACGCTCGTGTACCCGAAGGACGACTAAGTGCGCCCGATAGATAGGACTGTAGTAGAAGCCAAGGCAAAGTGTAGAAGTATGTGTGGTGGATGCATAATGGATACAACAGTCTGGAGGGGTGTCTCCGTTCTCCTGGTACTAGGAAGTGTGTCTCGCTCCTCTGAGCCGTGCGCTCAGCGTGTCGCTTCGCTCCCCGCGCGCTCACCTCGTCCGCATGATCCGCTCCCTCTCCCTCTCGCGCTCCCTGGCCCTCCTCTCCTTCTCCGCCTTCCGCTGCGCCTCGAGCGCCTCCTCCTTCTGATCCTCGAGCTTGGCGAGCTTGAGCGCCCGCTTCTCCTCGGCCTCCACGTCGTCCAGACCAGCCTCCATGTCATCCGAGTCGTAGTCATCGTACACCTGTCGCGGCTCCCGGCCGCGCGAGAACATGCTCTGGATCATAGCCGACACAGCGCTGCGCGACGGCTCCTCGACGGCATCGCGGCGTTTCTTCCGCGGCGGTGAGTCGTAGCTGTCCTCGCTGTCGTAGTCTGAGGAGTAGGACTTTCGGCGCGCCTTGGCCGCAGCCTTGGGAGGGGGCAGGCGGTCGCGATCCCGATCCCGGTCTCGCCCGCGGTCGCGGCTACGATCTCGGTCCCGGTCGCCGTAACCTCGATCTCGCGCGGATGAAGAAGCAGTGGAGGTCGAAGCGCCCTTACGAGCACGAATGTCACGCTGGATCTCGTCGATAGTGCGCCGATCCCGCGTCGCGCGGTCAGGACAGAGCTTCCTGAGCCCCGACACGTCGACACTCTTCTTCATCGCCGCGATGCCCTTCGGCCCCGACGTTGAGCCAGAGACGCTTCGCGCCGATCCGGGGCCTGCGCCCGCAGAAGATGCCCGGCGGGGGGCGGGCGGCGCACGCCGCGGCGCAGGACTGGACGAGTGGCTGCGCCCCTCGGCACCGTCGACAAGGGCGCGGACGCTGAACAAGGTGTCCTCGACTTTGGACGCCTTGCTCGCTCGCTGAAGCTTGAGCGCAGCCTTCTCCTTCCGCCCCAGCGCTGGTGGCGACGCCTTCCGCGCTCGAGAACCGGAACTGCTCCCGCCGCCGGTTGAGCGGGAGCCTGAGGAGCCCGACGCTCGAGAAGCGTTCGCAGCAGCGGCGCGGTGTGCGGCCGGTTTGGGAATGGGCTTGCTGGGCTTGGGCTGCTTGTCAGCTCGGATATCACGGCTTCACAGCTTGATCGGCATTGAAGGCGTTGCTTGTCTGTGTTGACGGGAACTCACAGGAGGTGGAGGCGCGGCGTCCTCGGCAAAGGGGTTGTGCTCGAATGAGCTCGCCGAGTTATTGCCCGCTTGTGTTAAAGCGCTGTTAGCCTTCATTAACTCCATGCGGCGGGCCTGTTTCCCGGCTTCCTCTATCCTTCTCCTGCGCTGGGTTGTCAACTAACATCGAGGATCAGTCAGCTCACCTCTTCCTCTGCCTTGGCCGCAGCCTTCTCTCGCTCCGCCTTGACTGCGAGGTCGCGCTTCAGCTGCTCCTCCTTCTTGCGCTGCAGCTCGAGCGCCCGCGCCTTCTGGCGCTGGTACTGATGGTCAGCTAAACACGGGTGTCAATAAGCTTACCTCTGACATGGTGATGTGGGAGCCGTACTGGCGAGGGATGGATAGGACTCAAACTGCGGTCTGGTGGCCAACTCAACACACTGGATCCTGGCGGCTGGGCGAGGCGGCAATCTGCATCACGTGACTTGTAAAATTCCCACGGGCGCCTCTTCTGGCTCAGTTACGCTTCCGTGTCGTAACTGAACGCTGAGTGTCGTCAGCGCCGCGGAGAGAGGCGACGCGGTGAGCAGAGGAACATGGAGAGCCATCGAATGTTCACTCACTCGACCAAGCCATCAGTCGTCCTTACTCATCACAAAGCACATCGCTTTCAACTTTTGCTCATCTTCGGACAGACCACACGCCGCCTGTGACGACCCGTTCCGCTCGACCCGACACACGCATAACCCCCTGATTCGAGAACCTACCCCTGTCCTACTATGCAGAACATGAGTTCGCGCGCCATGGCCATGGAGGCGCTCATGCGAGGCCAGATGAGCCAGGCCCGCGGAGAGGAGATCGTCCTCCCCGACAAGTGAGCTTCTTTTCCCGGGTTAAGCTGACAAACAGCGGAGAGACCGTCCAGATCTCGGCCCTCGCTCTCCTCAAGGTAGCTTACCCACTCGTCCCGGAAGCTGACAATGCAGATGCTCAAACACGGCCGCGCCGGTGTGCCCATGGAGGTGATGGGCCTGATGCTCGGCGAGTTCGTGGACGACTACACGATCCGCTGCGTCGACGTGTTCGCGATGCCGCAGTCGGGAACGACGGTCACGGTCGAGTCGGTCGACCACGTCTTCCAGACCAAGATGCTCGACATGCTGAAGCAGACTGGACGGTGAGCCCTAAGCTGCCTGGCTGGGAGTCCTTAAGCTGACATATGCAGCCCGGAGATGGTCGTCGGATGGTACCACTCGCACCCCGGCTTCGGATGCTGGCTCTCGTCCGTGGACGTGAACACGCAGCAGTCGTTCGAGCAGCTGCACCCCCGAGCCGTCGCCGTCGTCATCGACCCCATCCAGTCCGTGCGCGGCAAGGTGGTGATTGACGCCTTCCGCTCGATCTCCCCCCAGTCGCTGATGACGGGCCAGGAGTCGCGGCAGACGACGTCCAACATCGGGCACCTGAACAAGCCCTCGATCCAGGCGCTCATCCACGGCCTGAACCGGCACTACTACAGCCTCGCGATCGAGTACCGCAAGAGCGAGGCGGAGCAGGGCATGCTGCTCAACCTGCACAAGCGCGGGTGGACCGAGGGCCTCAAGCTCGACGACTTTGAGAAGACCGAGGAGAAGAACGAGGACACGGCAAAGCAGATGCTGAAGCTCGCCGAGGCGTACACCAAGAGCGTCCAGGAGGAGGCCACCATGACCCCCGAGCAGCTCAAGACCCGCCATGTCGGAAAGCTCGACCCTAAGAGGCATCTCGAGGAGGCCGTCGAGAAGAACCTCGGCGACCAGGTCACCCAGGGCCTCGCCATGGGCGTGCTCGCCGAGCTCTAAACTGCGCAGCAAGCGTGGCGAGCAGGCGTGCAAGCACTGCGCGCCTAGCAGCCTAGACGAAGCGAATGCAGCAGGCGAGCGGAGTGATCAGAGGCGGCACAGGACCCTCAGGCTACAATTGCAGCCTGACCCAGTGCCAGGTACAGACAGACAGACATAGAGGCGCAGCGTAGAAGCAGACAGAACTCAGCACGATGCATTTTGTACAACGTTAACTTCTTTTCTATGATCACCTTCCACTCAATATCTACGACAACAACGCTACAATACTTCTGGCATCGGCTGGATTAGAGCTTGGCCTCCCTGTTCGTCAGCGTGTGTACAGAGGGGGAAGACGGCGCGGCCTGGCGGCCGCGCAACGGCGTACTCACTCACTTCTTCTTGGCACCGCCGTGCTGGCCCTTGTACGAGGTGTAGGAGAAGGGAGAGACGAGGAGCGGGATGTGGTACGCCTCGTCCTCGTCGGCGAGGTTGAAGGAGATCTGCTGTCAGTACGAGCGAATCGAGTACATCTCCTCCGTGTCACCTCATCCCTCCGCCCCTTCTCAGCTCCGATTCTTTTCTCTCCCATGGCTTTCCGAGCCCTACGGCGCCAAAGCCCGCAATCTACGCCACCGGACATTCATCGGAGAAGGAGCAGCAGGGAGCGGAGACGAGATCCCAGGAGCTGATAAACGTGGGAGAAAGAGGAGAGGAAGACGGTCACACCCTCGCTCCCGGGCTCACGTGCGGGACACTCACCTCAACAAGCGGGAAGAAGGTCTCCATCTTGAGCGCCTTGAAGTAGTCCCCCGTGCCAAAGACAAGCTTGTACACGCCCTTCTGCGAGGGGCCGCGGGTAAGCGTGTCGCAGCGTCCGGCGGCGTCCGTCGTTCTGCCGTTAGCTCTCGTGACTCCGCCCAGCTTTCCTCATGACCTCTTGCCTTCCACTTCCCATCTCTCTCCACAGCTCTGCCATATCCGTTCCCTCTCTGCGAGAAGGAAGAACCGCCATCTCCGATCCCACTCCCTGAAGGAAGGGAGGAACGGAGAAGGGATAGGGGACAAGAGGTAAGGAGAGAACAGGAGCGGACAGCCGCTCGCTGCTGTCGCTCGCCCAAGTACTCACCCAGAGCCAACCTGCGTCGTCTTGGCGTTGACGCCGCTTCCCTCGAGCTTGAGGAGGGCAATGTCCATGCCCTGCGCGGGGCAGCCGCGGGTGGTGTCGAGGACTGGCGTTAGCTTCGACAGAACACAGATCTCAGCTGCGTACCGTGGCAAGTGACGGCGGACATCTGGAGTTAGCTGGTACCATACACGCTCAGCTCACTGTTCAAGAGTGCTTTTGGTAGAGTGTGTGGATGTGAAAGGAGGCTGCACGCCGCGATGTGTGCTCATATCGGTCAACTGCCTGGGTGGACCGGACTTAACGTTATCAGCCCGACCAATCATGCGCCGGATTTATCCCGCTTACCCGGCACTTGCCTGGCGTCGCACCCGACTCTCCACCGACGCTCACTGCCCTGTCGACCGGTGTTCCGCTCGATCGCTCGCAGACCATTGGATACATGAACTTGTACAACATTCTAATGTGGGCAATTACAAACAACAGCGAGAAGCGTGTGTTGCGTCACACTCGACCGGCGACAACTTTCAGCCAGCCGTCTTCAGGGTATATGGATGGGGTATCGGGGTTATGAGTAAGTTTATCTTTCGCTCTACTGCTTCCTGGGCGAACCGCGGCGTGACGTGCGACCGCGAGGGCGAGTCGGAGGGTTGGCGCTCGACTCCAGCTGCACGAGGCCGAAGCACTCGTGGAACAGAGTCTTGAAGTTCTTCATGAGGGTGTGGTCGTCGGGGTGGTGCAGGCGGACGCGGATCGCCGATGCGAGCGCTGCAATCGCACCAGACGCAATGTGGAACAGGTCCCAGTACGCGGGCGACTCGGGGTCACCCCGCAGCTCGCACATGAGGGACATGAGTGAGTGGAAAGGGGCGTGGCGGTACTTGAGATAGTGGACCTTGCCGTTGGCCCCGACGGAGGCGTGCAGGCGACCGCGTCCAGACGAGTCGACACGGAGCTTGGGCGGAGGGGTCGATAGAGCAGCCTCGCACAGCTCGAGAAGCGAGGTGAGCTCAGCCTTGGTGGACGGAGAGACTTCGCGCAGAAGCTCAGAGTGGGTGACCTGGGACACAGTGACAGGGCGCTTGCGACCAGAGGTGACACGGCCGCCAGGCATGAATGTGTTCTGGCATTTCTGCAGGACGCGGCGAGCAGCATCCTGGGAGGCAGCCTCGAAGTAGAGGTAGTCCTTGGTGCGACCATCCTTGCGGTTGATGCAGATGTGAACCGGGCAGGGGTGACCGATGGGGAGCGTGTTCTTCGGCAGCCAGCTCTCGACGAGGTGGGGCTCGATGTCCCAGGCGACGTTGTCGATGCGCATGACGACAGTCTTGTGGCTGTTCTCGAAGGACCAGAACACAGGCTCGAGCTCCTGCTGAACCATGGAGGGACGCGCGATGCGGCGCAGAGGAACGTAGTCCTTGGGGTTGTACGCATCGAACGAGCTCACCTCAGTCAGGCAGCAAGGGCACTTGGCGGCAGACTGCGTGACGGACACGGCAGCGAGGCTCGACGAGAAGCACGAAGGGCAGGCGAGGTCGCCACAGGGCTGGAACAGCATCATGCGAGCGTGCTCACCGCCACATGCGTCACAGGTGAATGCAGGAGCGAGGACCATGGCTGGCTCGGGAAGAACCTCGACCTTCTTGCTCTCAGGAGAGAAGGGGATCGGAAGCGGGACCAGGGTGGGGGCCGGCGACGCGGAAGGCGTCAGCTCAGGCGTGTCGACGGTGCTCTGGATGAGCAGACGCCTCGTCGCTAAGAGTTTAGGGCGCTGGTGTCAGCTACTAATGGGCAAGTCTTAACTCACCTGCTCATCTTCACATTCGGTTGACGAGGAAGCTGACCCGGTATCGACATCAAGTGAGCGCTCGATCATGGTGTCGGGGGTGGAGGAACGGCTTGCAGTTGACTCAGTCACAAAGCTCTCGAAGCTGTGGTCACCGATGTCGAGGTCGATCTCGTCGAGCTCGGGGATAGGCGCTGAGTAGGCGACCCAGTCGGTGTCGTTGACGGGTGACTCGAGGAGGTGGGCCGTGGAGGCCGGACCCTTGCGAGTGGGCGTCTTAGGGGAAAAACCGGGAGGCTTGATCTGGACGACGCGGTGGGTGGCGACGAAGGAAGTGGACGGCGACGACATGTGCTGCTCGGGCGAGCTCTCGGTACTGCCGGAGTAGTCGCTGCTGGACAGGTTGTGCACCTGGGTCTTGAAGGGGCCGATGATCTCGACTTGGGAGCGGGGCTGGTGTTAGCTCAGAGCGCCCTCCGGAGAGCTCACCTTGAAGGCTTTGCCACCCTGCGAGAGGGTAGACCTGTGCAGGCTGTGCTTGGTGGTGAAGCCGTTGGCGACCTGGGCCGCCTGCGCCTGCAGCAGGAGCGACTGCGGGGTGGAGTGCGTTCTCAGGAGCGCCTTCCCGAGGGAGAAGGAAGGCTGGCCCTGGTACGAGACGTGGCGACCGTGGTGTGGGTACATGTTGTGCTCTTGACTCAAGAAAGGCGGGGAGGACAAGAATGGGAGAGCGATTAATGGAGCGGTGGAAGCAGCACTATATTAGGGGTGGGATGGAGTGGGGAGCGGCCTGATGTTTGGGAATAGGTGAGGTAGAACCGTGGTGGGGAAAGAGGAAAGAGAAGAAGATGCGAGCAGCGAAGAAGTGGTGTTTATGTGAGGAGCGCAGTGGTGCTGGACGCTGGACGCTGGCGGGGAGGACGCAGCAGAGCGAGCGGCGAGGAAGGTCACAACCCAGAGATCCCTCCACACGTTCTAGCGCTCTCGCAGCGAAATCAGTCGCGTCGCAGACTTGGTACCTGGCGGCGCTCTGGTGGTTCTTGACCCAGTCCATTTGACGCTGCCTGCGGTGTCCTCTCTAGGCGCTAATGCATCGTTGCCCTGCACTAATCACCTACGTGAGCTAGTGAGCTGAGCTGGGTCTTGGGCACGGTGCTGCTGAGTGCGCTGAGCTGCGCTACGCGTGAGATAACGATGCGAGAGGGCGCATTTAACGAATGATGGCGTAGGGTATCACTCGCTCTCGTGCGTCTAGCACATTTCATCGCTCACGTCACAAGTCGGCTGGTCACTGACACTGCGGCGAAAATGTCGCACCCGTTCATCACATCTATCTTGGACGCGAAACGTTCATGCGGTGGTGCGAGGCATACGCTCTGCACACGTTGTATGCATTCTGCGATGCGCATAACCTATAAAGTTCTGGAGAACAAGCACTCGTAGTAGACCATCACGATGAGGAGAGCTCGAGCGCCACTACCAGACAGTCGCCCGTGGTCACCGACGAGCCCAAGCCACAGATGGCGTCAGGGACTGTCCTCCTCACGACACCAAGGCCAGACGTCCCGGCCTCTGTCTGCGGTCCGTCCATTCCGGCCACTCCTCGCTACCTCCACGACAGCGCATGCATGAACTGCTCCTATGCGCCAGAGCGCGTGCTATTCCTGCCCTTGCCCCCTTTGCAGGTGCTTGGCAAGCTCCGGTCCGACGTCGCATGAGGCCGGCGGAGACCCCGCAAATGACGGTGCGACGTCACGTGTGTACCCTATCGCCCATGCGGTAACGATGTAACCAGCCAGTCACTGCGTGTCCGTTACCGCTGCCTTCATCTCGCGCTCCCTTTGCTCGTTTCTTTTCTTTCAATCCACACCCCCCTCGCCACCCAGACTCAGCAACGATGGCAGCCAACCCCGACTTCCTCAAGTACGTCGACGAGCACCAGGACGACTTCATCCAGCGTCTCAAGTCTGCCGTCGAGATCCCCTCGTGAGTTCGCCATCCACCTTGAAGATAGGAACTGACATACAGGGTCTCCGGCAACCTGCAGTACGTCAAGGATGTCGAGAACATGGCCGACTTTCTCGTGAAGGAGCTCACGGACCTGGGCGTCGAGGTCAAGAAGTGCCCGATCGGCGAGCACGAGATCGACGGGGAGAAGGTCGCGCTCCCGCCCGTCGTGATCGGGCAGATCGGCAACGACCCGAAGAAGAAGAACCTCCTGATCTACGGGCACTACGACGTGCAGCCTGCGCTGAAGGAGGACGGCTGGGACTACGAGCCGTTCACGCTTACGCCTGACCCCTCTGGATCTGGGCGCCTGTACGGCCGCGGCGCGACTGACGACAAGGGTCCCGTCATGGCGTGGCTGAACGTGCTCGATGCGCACAAGAAGCTCGGCCTCGAGCTGCCGGTCAACCTCAAGATGGTTTTCGAGGGCATGGAGGAGAGCGGCTCGGAGGGGCTCGCCGAGTTCATCGCTAAGGAGAAGGACGGCTTCTTCGCGGGCCAGGACTGCATGTGCATCTCGGACAACTACTGGCTCGACACCAAGACGCCGTGCCTCACCTACGGTCTGCGCGGCATCTGCTACTTCGAGGTGTGCATTGACGGACCCGACCGCGACCTGCACAGCGGCGTGTTCGGCGGCACGATCCACGAGCCGATGACGGACCTGATCGCTTTGATGAGCAAGCTCGTCACGCCGCAGGGCGAGATCCTCGTCCCGGGCATCAAGGAGCTCATCGCCCCGGTGACCGCCGACGAGCAGGACAAGTTCGAGAAGATCCACTTCGCGATCAGCGACATCCAGGGCGCCGTCGGCGGCGACCAGACCCTGACGGACGACCGGGTCAAGACGCTGATGGGCAGGATGCGCAACCCCTCGCTCTCGCTGCACGGCATCGAGGGCGCGTTCTACGCCCCCGGCTCCAAGACCGTCATCCCCTGCGCCGTCAAGGGCAAGTTCTCCATCCGCCTCGTGCCCAACCTCACCGTCGCGGAGACGAACAAGCTCGTCGAGGACTACCTCCAGGCCGAGTTCAAGAAGCTCGGGTCCAAGAACCGCCTCAAGGTCGTCTCCAACCACGGCGGCGAGCCCTGGCTCGCCGACCCCAACCACTACTCCTACCGCGCCGCCCACAAGGCGACCCAGGAGGTCTACGGCCAGGAGCCCGACTACACCCGCGAGGGAGGATCTATCCCCGTCACGCTCGACTTTGCCAACGAGCTCGGCATCAACATCCTCCTCCTGCCCGTGGGACGCGGCGACGACGGCGCCCACTCGACCAACGAGAAGATCGACACGAGCAACTACATCAACGGCACGAAGCTCCTCGGATCGTACCTGTACGAGCTCGGTGCGATCCCTAAGGAGTAGGCGTGCACGAGCGAAGCGAGGGCAGTGCGGCGAGCCCGCGGGCTTGCAGGCCAGCGTGTAGAGCAGCTTGTAGAGTTTACCCCGTATCGGAACCAAGGCGCATGTAGTCATTAAATGCAGAGAAGTCATTCTACAGTCGTCATGTATCGTCATGTTCGTCTCACTTGAACAGTCTCCGCCTACTGATCGAAGGTCCCATACCCCGGACTCGTCTCTAACAACCCTCTACTCGCGCTCCTCCTCACGATGCCCCCGATGCCCGCAACGACGCTGATCACGCTGGCGGAAGCGTTCTCAGCCACCTCACCAATGGACTCTGCGTCGAGCGGCGCGACCCGGCGGCGCGGCATGTCGATGATGCTGCTCTCGGAGTTACTGGACTCGTACCCGTCATCGTATGGGCCGGCCTCGACGTCCACCATAGTGTGCGGCGGCAGGTCGGCGTACAGCGTGCGGGGCGATAAACGAAGGGGACCGAGGAGATCGACCCGCTCGTCCGCGTCACGGATCTCCTTCGCACGTCCAGACGCCGAACCCGAGGAGGAGCCGCTAACCACTCGTTGGGAGTGGGGGGATAAACGTTCCGGACTCGGACCAGTAATGGGCGATGGAGACGTGCCTAAGGACTCGCCGTCGGCGTCGGAGAGCGAGGCGGACGACGCGCTCAGGTCCTCCCCAAGAGTCGCCGCTGATGCCGACGGCCTGAGACCCGATGGAGCGGGGGCGGAGCAGACCCGCCCGGGGCCGAGAGGCGAGGGCTTGCGCAATGCTGCGGCGGACCGCAGCGAACCGAACAGGAAGCCGCGGTCGGCGGGTAATGGGCTGGGTGTCTGGGGTGAGTGAGGCAGGCGGTGCTGCGGTGGACGTGGGGGCGGGAAGCGGGGCGTCAGTCGAAGGAGAAGCGTGTAAAGGAGCTGCTGTTAGCTAGAGGCCATCAATAGACAAGCTAGGCCGACTTACGATCTCTCCGAGGGCCAGAGCACAGGTCTGTCGTCAGCTACGTTGGGCGCGACCACAGCTCACCTCAGCGAGGTACGTCGCACTCGCTTCGGGCCCGTACCACTCGTCCCAGTCGCCCTTCCCCCCTCCACCACCATCACCAGGCTCGGGCGTGGGATACTTGTACAGCGTACTCTTGCAGCTCTCCCACACGCAAGCCAGAACACTGGCAAGGGGCACGACGAGCGCGAGTGTCCTCTTCCTCCAGCGGGCCGCGAACGTGAGCCCGATCAGCACGCTGGCGCGGGCAAGGCAGAGTAACCGGAGGTACGTTGGTCCAGGCTGGGTGAGGAGGAGCAGGTCCAGCGCCGCTGGAGCGAGGAGGACGTATGGCCGGCGCGGGGCGAAAGACATCGCAGAGGGAGGCCCTTTTGTCGTGCGCTGTTGAAAGGAATGTGGAATGTTGGACAAGAGGAAGATTGACGACGCGATGAAACGCGTGTAAACAATTCGACGTCACGAAACACGCCTAACCCTTTCGAGGCATGGGTGGCAAATTCCGACCGATCCCGCATCAGGCCGCCAGACAATCGTCCCTCGCTGACTGACTTGCTGATTGCCAAGGAGTCCATTACTCACTGCTCGCTGCGCTCGCAGCTCATATATCATATCTATCATGTCACACTATAGTACAGTCTACTTCCACGGGGGCAGGGACGTGTTCCCCATCTGGCTCGCGCCGAGAACCATGCTGGGCCTCTTCCTGAGCCCGGCGGTGGCAGCACCGGGACCGAGGCTGAGCGTCATTGACGTCTTGCTCTTTGGCGGGCTCTTCTTGCCTCCGGGACCAGTCAAAGAGCTGCGCGGCGAGGTGCCCGGCGAGTTCACGGGGGAGGGGATCAGGCTGACCTTCCTGATGTACGGGGCAGCCTTGTGCAGCTTCTTCCGCTCGTTGCGCACGCTCATGCTCATGCGGCGACTCTCGGTAGCGGGGGCGGGAGAAGGGGTCTCGGCAGCTCCCTTGTTACGGGCCGCTGACGACGCGGTCGGCTCCATCAGCCGCGACGATACAGAGGCTCGTAAACTGGGTAACTGCTTCAACTCGCCGAGGGGCGCTCCGGGGCGTCGCACGGGTCGACCTAAGCCTAAGCCCGCCATGGAGCGGTTCATCGGAGACCCGTCCTGCACTGACGTGTTAGGGGAGGAGGGAGGGTTGCCGTTCAGGTTGCTCATGGACGACTTGCCGAGCAGCATGCGGTTCTTCTTCCATTCTGGCATCGAGTCGGCCATCGGCGACGCCTTCGGCTCCGAGTTGGAAGAGGCGGAGGACGGCGGTCGGGGTGATGACGGCTTCGGCGCCGGAGGAGGCATGGGCGCAAGGGAAGGTGCTGGCGGACGAGGGGCGGGAGCTTCTTCGCTGACGGTGAACGGCGCCGGGGTCGAGCACACGCGCAGCTTGCTCGCTGGGATCGGCTTCACCGTCTCCGCGACCTCCTCCCACTCCGACGAGTCGTCGAGCATCTCAATGCTGTTCGAGGTGTCGTTTCCGTGCTGCGTGAAGTGATGCACCGTCTCGAGGTCCATCTCATCCGCGAAGCGCGCTGTCCGCGGAGGCTTCGTAGTGGGACCAAGCGACGACCGCCGCAGCGCGCGCGGCGCAGACTTGCGAGGCGAGCTCAGCTTGCGCGCGACGTGACCCTTCGACAGAGACAGGCGCTTGACGCGCGGCGAGCCAGGCGAAAGGCTGCTGAACGAACTGTCTGGCGAACGGAGCGCAGCGAGAGCAGGGGGCACAACAGGCTTGACGGGCGACTGGGGCGGGAGGCTGTCCATGGTGCCGATTGAGTCAACAATGGCTCGCAGCTCATTGCTGCTGATGTCGGCGGCGCCGGAGGTGCGGCGCGCAATCTGGGCCATGAGGTCGGGCTGCTGCGCCGCTGTGGCGGCCAGCAGGGCACCGATGTCGGTCTTGTTGCGGCGGATCATCGTGTCCTGACGCGAGAGCGCGATGATGCAGCGCGCAATAATGTCCTGCAAGCGAGCGGCAGACGTGCGGTAGCCGCGCTGGCGGGCCTCGGACACAGCGTCGGCAATGCGGTGGCGCTGCGCAGCGAGCTCGAGGTGCAGATTGCGGATGTTGACGTCGTCCAGACCAGAGAACGTCCGCGTCTCTGTCTGTTGTATCTGTGCCTCGATGCCGGTCGCGAGCTCGTGTTCGCGGCGGACCTTGGCCTGGACAGACCGGTTCTCGACGTAGGCGTTCTTGTACTGGTTGATGACCTTCTGGCACTGCGCCTTCTCCGCTTCCGGGTCCATCGACGCCTCGTCGACATCGATCTCGTCCTTCCGGTTGCCCACGTAGGTGAGGCCAAGGTCGGCAATGTCCCAGAGCGCACGGTTCTCGGCACCGTCTTTGATAGCGGCGATGTCGGTCTCGATGCGGTCCGTGATAACGCGCACGGCGTCGCGGATGCGCTGCTGCGCCTCGTTCTGCTTGATCTTCCGCACACCGTTTAACTCGGCATCGCGCTTCTCCAGCTGAGCCTCAAGCAGCTTGATACGCTCCGAGTACTCGGCAATCTTCTCGAGATACTGGCGAGCCGACACCTGGTGGCCGCCAACGTTCCGCGACACGGTCGTCTTGACGTCCTTGGCCTTGTTCGCCCAGGTCAGCGTGTTGCTCGTGTCCTCGATGTCGCGCGAACTGGGCGACACACAGACGATCATGACTGTGCGGCAGTTGCCTCCGAGCGAGAACTTGAGAAGTCGAGTGAGCTTGGAGTTGCGGTACGGCACGTGCGGTCGCGAGCCTCGACGCTGGGCAAGACAGAGCGCTCCAATACAGCTGCTGAGCGCAAGCAGGGACTGGTTGATCTTTGCACCCTCCTTCATGCGTGCACCCATATTGTGCGTCGCAGACGCACGTTCACTTCCGGCAAGATCGACGATCGACAGAGTCGCAGAGTTGGTGTCCAAGCTGATCTCTTCCCGCTCAAAGTCAACATCGGCTCGTCGCGCACTGCGCGTGACGTTGATCTGGAGGACGGCGTGGGATCGCGAGGACTGGCTGTTGGCAGCGGTGAACGAGGTGCTTCGTCGCTCGTTGCCTAACATGACGAGATCCATGACCTCGTCGGCGGTGGTCGGCACCTTGATCGTGACATTGGCGATCGTGACCCGCTCCTTCTCGTTCTCCATGAGTTTCAGACCGTGGACAGGCATAGCCGGGAACCCGTCACTAAGGAGGTCACGGATTGTTTCGTTGTAGATCTCAACCATGGACAGCTCAACACGCGTGTCAAACCGATCCTTGGTTTCCTCAATCAGACTGAACAGGTCACGCATGGTACGAACGATGATTCCGGGGTCGCTCTCATTGCCGGAGATCGTGTGCGTTTTGCCGCAGCCGGTGGCCTGAGGGTTAGCGAACGCGATCGTTTCTCGAGCTCACTCCGTAGGCAAATACTGTTGCGTTGAAGCCTTTCAAAACACCGTCTAGAAGAGGCTTGGCGGTGTTCTCGTACACCTCCTCTTGAGAAGCGGCCATCTTGAATACATGATCGAAGACATATCTGCTGGGTTAGTGCCGACAACTCGTTTGTACCCACCTTCGGTTCTTGTAGCGCTTGGCGCCGACCTCACCCCTCTTGGACACTCCGCCCGGCGGCGGCTTGTCAAAGTCGAGTTGACGGTTGTCGATGACCTCTGAATGTTTGCGTCAGCACGGATCCCAGCACAGACCAGCCACCAAAACACAAGCGCTCACCGACGATCTCGCGCAGCGAGCCGTTCGTGGGGGGTTTCTTGGGTTGGGCGAAGTTGCCCTCTCCGAGGAAGAAGGGCATGTCGACATGCTGCGCAAGAAACGGGGCTTCTTTCTCCGGGTGCCACGGTCGTGGTCGGACTGAGGACGTCAGCGCCATGAATGGTCGGGGGTTCCAGGGCCTGCCAGAGACGTACCGCAGATGCGCATGGCATTCTCGTCGGCGAGGTATGCCATTCTGTTGTGTTGTTGTAGACGCGGTTGGGGTGATGGAGAGAGTAGTCGAGAGAGTTTGGGGGGTGTCGGGTGTGTTTATGTGTGAGGTGTCGGAAGGCCTAGGGGCGCAGGGGAAGCGCCGGTGTCGTCGCAAGCATTCGCCTCGCGGAGGGGAGAACGATACGGAGTGATGGCGGCGGTGTTGAGGGGATGTTCCGGAGAAGTGGTGAGGAGGAACAAGGAGATGAGAGCGGCAGTGTTGAGGAACGGGATCCGTGGGAGAACTAAGGTTAAGTAGGTGGTTGGTTGTGTACTGGTCGAGCAAGTTGAATGTTGTTGTTGTGTTCCTGCCATCGTCATGTCACCTGAAAGGAAACCGCTCTCAGACAGGCACGTACTCCCAGGGCCTATGCCGCCCAGGGTCTCAACGGAAGAGAAGTCAATCGCGTCCAACCGCTTATCCGCGTTACCCCGTTAAGGTCCACGAGAATCCCACGTGTACGGTCGAGAACTCCGTCACCCGAGCAACCAGCAACCGACCGACCGACCGACCGGGTAATAGGACGCTCCCAAGCCGACCCGGGTCGTCGTTTGCACGCCGCTTCGTCGTTCAACGCCTCGACATCCACCCACACTCCCACCACCGACCAACTCCTTTTCTCAACCTCATCCCACCCAACCCTTCCACGCTCTTTTCCCTCTTTCTCCACCCTCACCCCCTCTCCAATCAGCCCACCATGACCATCGCTCAGAAGGTCCTCTACTCCCCCCAGATCTCCACCTTCCTCGCAGTCCTCGCGACCACCATCGGCCGTGATAAGGTTCGTCAACGACATGTCTGACCCCTTTACTGACCCCTTCAGACCTACCGTCTTATCCAGTACATCTCGCGTATCCTCGCCTGGTCGTACGGTCGCCGCGGTCTCGTCGAGGCTGCCGCCCGCTTCAATGCCCTCAAGGGTGGCCTCGGCATGGGCCGTAAGAGTGAGTGCTCGAGCGTGGCAAAATTCCTGCAACCCGGCAATACAGCTACTGACACCCGCGACAGTGATGCGTATCTTCAAGCCCCTTGAGAACCTCCGCTCCGCCCTCAACATCAGCGAGCAGCCTCTGTGAGCTCGCAATTGACGGATCATTGAGTTAACTATCAGCGCCGGCATCCCCCGCACCCAGAGGATCGCGCAGACGACGCAGTTCGCGCGCCAGCTCTGTTACGCCGTGTTCCTGTCGACTGACACGCTCGTCTGGCTCCAGAGCATCAAGTTCCTGCAGTTCGACAAGGAGTGAGTTGCATGGGTCTTGGCGTCACTAACTCGTCACAGGAAGGCTGCCAAGGTGTCTCGTATCTCGAACAAGGCGTGGATCAGCGGTCTCACGCTCTCGATCATCTCGTCGCTCGCGTCGCTTGCCAACCTGCGCGCGCAGGCCAGGCGGTTCGCCGTCCGTGCGGACGCGGGCCGCGCCGCCTCATCGGAGAAGGCGCCCGAGGACGCGGCGGCCGACGAGGCCGAGCGCCGCAAGCAGGGCCGTGCGCTCCTCGCGCAGCGCCAGCAGATCATGAGCCAGCTCATCGGCGACTCGCTCGACATCTTCATCCCCGCCAACAACCTCGGCTACACGCACATGTCCGAGGGCTTCGTCGGCCTCTGCGGTGCCATCACGTCGTACATGGCCCTGCAGAAGGTGTGGGCCAAGCAGGCCGCCGGTGTCCGCGCCAAAAGCGCTTAGGCGGCGCGAGCGCGGGCGTCATGGCGACGCACTCGGAGAAGGTAGCCGTCGCAGCGAAGCACAGCCAACGTAGTGAACACAGCCGGCGCAAGGCGGGCGTGGCCAGGTACCCCGCCGTCGTGCAGCTTAAAACTAGTTTTGACCTCCTTTCATCTCACGATTTATGCAATCTATTCGGACACGCTGGGCGCTTCAGTACACAGCATGGGACAGTGAGTGGGCGAGTGGGCGTCCAAAGGAACCCGCAGTGCACAAAAGGAAGTGTTCACCGAGGACTCCCGGACACGAGAAGCGCGCGGACGAAGCGGACGAAGCGGAAAAGGTCAGCGGGGGCCATGGGCACCGGCCGGAGTAGGCGTGCGCTCGCGCGCCGATGGAGTCAGGCACACGAAATGTTGCGGTCATGTCCGCTAACCCAGTTTCATGACCTCATCCGAGTCCACTCAATATACGTCTAGCACTTCCTCGTTTCAGCCTCCTTTGGCACGACCTCGACCTCGAACACAAACAAGAGGAGCAGCATGGACGGCCTGACTCTGCTCCGGAGGCAGTACTACGCCCTCTGTCCCGCTTACCTCCTTTCTGTGCCGACCCCCTCAGTCCTGGCGAGCGAGGAAGGTCACGACACGCTGCTGAGCTTGCTCGATGACGACCCGCCAGCCCCGGAACGAGAGTATGCAAGGCAGTTCTGGCGGCGCGTGCTGCCTGCCCTCGAGAAGGGTGTTATGCTCGGCGAGGGTGTCGAGGAGGTGAGTGTCTCCCCTGCTCTCTTGCGCCTTCCCTTTCCCATCCAACATTCCTTCCTGCACCCGCCTACCGCGTCGCTCCCCTTATCGACAACTCCCACACGCCAGAGAGAGCCCGAGGGAAGATGGCCGCCCAGAGCTCTAAAGAAACAGCTGTTTTGACACCGACGGTAGCTGACACCAGGTCGACGAACGGATCTACGAAACCGTCGCCTCGCTAGCAGTTGGAGCCGGGGACGCCGGAGCGTGAGCTTGTCGTTCCTGCTCCGAAGCTAACGAGCAGCCCGAAGCAGAGCTTCAAGACGTTCCTTTATGAGTGAGCTCAGATTCCTTTGCTGAGCTGACGAGACGCAGCGCGCCGACTGGAACGTGAGTACGCTGCACAGCTGGGTGTGTAGCCGGAAGCTGACAAGCAGGGAAGGGTGCGTGCCGCTGGTACATGCGGCGGGGAGCTGACGAACAGATCGGGAGAAGGAAGGACGTAAGCTGGCCACATGCGAGAGTTAGCTGACGTGCAGATTGTGCGTTATAGCTACGGGGGCTGCGCCGTGAGCTGACGATCAGTCCAGAAGGAGGAGAGACGTGAGTAGCAGCTTGTGGTCGATCGACAGAGAAATTAGCTGACAGGCAGAGGGTATGTTCCAACTACGAGGATTGCTGCCTATAGCTGACCCCCAGGTCCGTGAGCGTGAGGTGAGTCGTGGCAGGTGTGCGAGCGACACTGACAAGCAGATCGGGGTATGTCTAAGCTCGGACGACTGGCACGGAAGCTGACCTTCAGACAAGAAGACGATACTCAGTGAGCTGATGACATCGAGCGGTACAGCTAACGAGCAGGTCTGCGTGCGTCCCAGCTATTCTACGGCGAGTACAAACTGACGTCCAGGCCAGGGCAGAGCGACAAGTGAGCTTACGAGCGTCGCAGAAGCTGATCTACAGAGCGTAAGTTACAGCTAGGGCGACGAGCACTTCCAGCTAACGATCAGGAACGGGCAGATCGATGTGTGAGTGCTCCAGCTTCCTCGCGTGCCAACCTAGCTAACCTCAGCACGATGTATGTCTAGCTGCCGAGCTCAAGCAAGCTGACCCTCAGCCTTGGACAGAGTTCATCGTGAGTGTCATAGCTTACGGAATTGTTACGTCGAGCTGACGCGCAGCCATGCGTACGTAGAACTGTGTTGCTGTTGCGCCAGCTGACTTCCAGGTCTGCACAGGAAAAAGGGTGAGTTGCCAGATGTCCGTCAATAACTGACAAGCAGGTCCGAGTGAGTTCCAGCTGCGTGGCAACGGGCGTGAGCTGACCTTCAGGTCGACGCAGAATGATGCGTGAGTCAACCAGCTCGCGGAACGAAACACAGCTGACAGTCAGGGCGATGTATGTGCAGCTCGGCACCATGCACATCTAAGCTGACCTCAGGCCTGAGGGGAATCCGAGTGCAACGTAAGTCACAATCTCACAGCTTGACTCCGGGAAGTATGCAAGCTGACCCCAGCAATGCGCGTGAGGGTCGCATCACGCTTCTCGAGGAGCAAGTCGCCGTCTCCTCTGGCAGCACAGGTCTGCGAACATGGACGGCCTCGCTGCACTTAGGCCACCACCTTCTCCGCGGTGCGGTACGGCTCTCGCCGCGAGTCATAGAGCTCGGAGCAGGAACGGGTTTCCTGGGCACGTTACTGACGCAGTTGGGGCACGACGTCCTCGCGACAGACTTGGGCGACTGCGACGGCGCCGAGTGTCCCTGTGACGAGCCGGGGGCAAGGCAGACGCCGCTGACCCGACTCCGGCGGAACTTTGAGATTAGTGAGCTTCGCCACAATTGGCGCAAAGCTGACAGCCAGACGGGATCCCGGAGAACAAGGCGCAAGCCCTCGACTGGGCCGATGCGAGGGCCGAGTCCCGTCCACCGGTGTGGGAGGAAGCGAAGGGCCGCGATATCGTCGCCGCTGATGTGGTGAGTTCCCTTGCGAAGCTCAGCCGATGGAGGGCAAGGTAAGCTGACACCAGATCTACGACCCGGACATTGTCCCTCTCCTCGTAGACGCGCTGAGCGTCTTGCTTGAGGAAGGCCGGCAAGCCATTCTCGCAGCGACTGTGCGGAACGAAGACACGTTCAAGCTGTTCTTGCAGCGATGTGGTGGGTTAAGCTACGTGTGCGATTCCTTAGCTGACGCTTCAGGAGAGGCAGGACTCAAGACTGAGCTCCTCCCCCTCGAGCCGATGAGCAGGGAGAACCCGACGTTCTGGGACACGGCGCTGGATCTTGGTGCACGCGTCGAGGTCGTTCGCATCACTCGTAGCTAGCTGCATTCTGTCTGCTTCATCAACTTGCTCTTCCAGGCCCTCTGCCACTCTCGCCCTTCCCTGTCACGAGCCCCCGTCAGTCACTGTCAGTTTCGCTCGTATGCTGCAACACGCGTCCAGGATTAATGCCTGTTATACATGCATCAGATCGACCTAAGACCCAAGGTTTTAGTGCGCTTAGGCGGTCTCGACCTGGAGGAGGTCCGAGTCACCGGCGTCCTGGATGGACATGACACCGACGCGGAAGAGACGACCGGCAGCGGTGCCGAGGTCGACGTTGGAGCCCTCGTAGTGGTGGACAGAGGTCTTCGAGCTGGATTTGATTAGCTTGATTCACATGGACAGGCAGCTTCACTCACAGCATGGCGTAGTACTCAAGCTCCGACTTGCGAAGGGGAGGGCAGTTCTTGGAGATGAGGATGAGCTTCGCTGTTCACGTTAGTAAGGATGGAAGGGGTGCCATCTCGGCCAAGCTCCGGGGATTCCATCTCAGCTTGACTCCGGTCCCCATGCGGGGGGTCTGCGCGCGAGTCGTCCGCGCAAAGGCTGCTCGGGGTGCAGAGACGACCTTGTCCGTCTCCGTCCAAAATCCGTCTGCGCTCCGAGTGCCCAGCACGTCCAGTCCGCGGACCGGACCACTCCCGCACGAATCAAAGGGTAAGTGCACTGTGTCGATGCTGCTGAGGATCTTGCTGAAATCGGTCCCGAGTTGCTTGGTCGAGAGTAGAAGTGTCGGGCTCTACTCACACTTGCCGTTGCGGAGCTGCTTGAGGGCCTGCTTGTAGCCAAGGGTGTACTTGCCCGACTTGACGACGAGCTGGAGGCGGGAGTTGATGTTCTCCGAGGACTTGGCGGACTTGGACTTCTTGGGGGCCATTTTGATCGATGCAGTGAGTTGACGGTTGGGAAGAGACACAAAACTCGACCTTGTCTTTAGCTGTCAGCGGTCACTGGCTGGCAGTGTCGCCTGGCTGGGTGCAACGAATTTTGCATTGTCGCGTGCGTTTGCTCCCGTGTCAGTTTTGCCTCGCACCCCTGTATCCCCGAAAGAGGGGCTGAGTGTGGCACTTGATGGAAGGCTTCACGTGACCAAGATGAAGAAGTGGCTTATCAGTTGGGACCACCCATCCCACGTCAGCAAGGTACGACGACCACGTGCCGCGCCGCACCGCTTGATCGCTCCAGTCGGGGCCGCTTCAGGTGTCGATGGCGCGTCGACCTCAACGTCGCCGACAACCACACCACAAGCAACTCACGCCGCCATGAGGGTCAACATGCGCCGCATGACGCCTGGCGCCGTGTTCAACTCGTTCCTCGGCATTCTCGACCTGAAGCTGGGTGTGTACCGCTGTAATCCCGACGCTCAAGCTGACATTCAGGCTGCGAGATTGTGCTTCTGTTCGGCGTGCGTTGACCCCTACCCGACTCGGAGAACCAAACTAACCTACAGCTGATCAACAAGGTCGCCGGCGTCTACGGCCTGATCACGGTGATCGTGGGCGGCACATTCTGGCAGTTCCTGTACTATGCGTACAGCTTCGCGACGCTGTGGGCGTTTCTCTGGGCGCTGAGCGTGATCAAGCTCGAGGTCGCCAAGAAGTCGCTCTTCGTCGCGCACCTCTACGTCATCGACCACGCCATCGCCTGGGTCTTTCACTACATCTTCTACTACGCGTACTGGTACACGCTGAAGCATGACGGCACGCGCGTGCTCAACTCGCAGGCGCAGAAGGATATCTTTGAGCTGGCGCTGAGCCGCGGAGAGACAGAGCCCCTCGACGCCGGACGCGATAAGCAGGCCCAGCTCGCGCACGAGATCTGGAACAAGGAGAAGGGATACGCCCTTGGCGTTATCGCCGTGGGATTCCTGCTGAAGGTGGGTATGAGCGAGCGGAGCGAGCCTCCTCCCGGTTCCGCGCGCTCGTGCGTCGTATCTCGAATCGACGCTTCGCAGGACGGAGAGGAGAGATAGCTTCGCCGACTCTGCGCTAAGATGACAGCTAACCCCAGGTCTACTTCATCTTCCTGATGTACAGCTACGCGGCGCACCTCCGCAGCGGAACCTACCACCAGCTCCCGCTGACGACGCACGCGAACCAGGTCACGCAGATCGAGGCGCGGCGCGCGTCCCTGGCCGCGACAGCGCTGGACGAGGAGATCGAGATGGAGCGCGCGCTGGCTGATGTCGAGCGCATCGAGCGCGGCGCCCGCGCGTCCGAGGAGGCCGTCAGCGCTTCGCCCCGTTCCTCGCCGCGCGCAGCCGGTAATGGAACGGCAGGCAAGCCGGGCAAGTCAAGAGACAGCGACGAGTTTAGCTGGGACTAGGCTGGGACTAGGCGTGCGGTTGCCGCGAGCGCCGCGTGCTGGTTCCAGCTGGAGGAGGGGAGGGAGGGAGGGAGGGAGGAAGAGGACAGGTTAGATGAGCATTATGTGTTTCATGCATCACGATATAGACTCTACGACGACACGGGCGTCGAGACCAACAAAGGCCGGCCGAGGGCGCAGCTGGCGTGAAGCTCTGTGTCGCACTCCAGCTTGTTGCAGAGTGGCGGGACGAGCTCAGCCGCGTGCTGTACCGAGGCTGACACGGCGTGCCCGTCGCAGATGAAAGGAGATCGTCGGAGGGACACTCTACTGCGTCCTCGGCGTGCTCGTCCCGCTCTCCTCTGCCTCCCTCGCCAGTCTCTCAGCTTCTTCCTTCTCCTCCATCTCGACAATCTCAATATCGAGGGGATATGTGAGGACCGCCGCGATGCCACTCAGCTGGTTGAGCTGGTTGCCCGACTCGTGCATGCTCGAGAAAATGACGCTCTCGCCGCCCCGTGCCCGCACCGCCTCGACCATGTCGACGTACTTGTTCCGCGTCTCGGGGTCGGAGGAACGGAACAGCTCGTCGGAGATTAGGAGCGTGCCGACCGCGCCGCGGTTCACGGCCAGTGCGACGTGCTGCGGGCCGTACCAGGCGCGGAGCTCGTCGGTCGCGAGCATTTTGTGGAACCTGTTGTCAGCGCGATAGGTGCTGGGATGAGGGGGATACTCACTTGTCCAGCGCGACTCCTTCGCGCGCAAACTTAGCCCCCTGGAGCATCTTTGCAACCCCTGGGTCGCGCAGCGCCTCCACCAAACTATGCACATGCGGCGTGTTCGAGTGCACCTTGACCCACTTCGGCCTGCTGTTCAGGAGCGCCTTGTTCCCCGTCTCCGTCGCCTGCTGGAAGACATAGTCGTAAAGCGTCTCCTTCGTGAACCCAGGGCTTGCGATTACGACGGCTTTGAGGCTGTCGAAGGGAATGAGGCGCAGGATCGCGGCATACACGGTGCTGAGGAAGTTGGCCATCGCCTTGTCGTGCGCTGATGTTCCGGACCGCTTGCGCGGGATAGGGACGTCGATCCGTTGTCGCACGACCGTCATGTGTTCGGACAGAAGACAGATGGCGGCCGTCCCCTCCCCGCAGACTACGGCGCCGATCTCGGCCCCCCGTCCCGCCTTCGTCGCGTCCTCGATCCGCTCGAGCGCTACACTGTCCCATCCTGTTCCTTTAGAGAGGCGGAACTTCCGACCCCGCTCAAGCTCGAGAGTGTGGTACGCGCCGACGCGGACCCAGTCGTTCGCCTCGGTCACCTGGCCCGTTATGGACATGACGGCGCGCGCCTCGGACTTGTCTCCCGTCGTCTCGGACGAGGCCGCCGCCGAGAACATCGTCTTCTTCACCACGATCGCGAGAGACATCGTTACGCGGAATGAGGAGGTCGTGCCCGTCGACGACTGCGTGTGCACCTTCCGGTCGGTTTTGGCCCGGACGGTGTCCCCGGCTGACACAAGGTTGTACACGTGCCACATGTCCTCCTCGTCTTCGGGGATGAGGTCGACCCAGCCCTGCTGTTAGCAACGGAGCGAGCACGGCGAGCACAACGAGCGGAAGTGATGGATTGGCAGCGGCGGCACGAGCGCCGCGAGCACCGGCGGGCCCCGAACTCTATTGACACTGATGATGGGATACGTACCGACCCGTCCTTCTCAATCTGTTTCCCGACGAGCTTCATGCTGCTTGTGTCGGGTGTGTTGTATGTGTTCTGTGGTATCTAGGGAGAGTCGAAAGGGAAAAAGACTCGATGATCGGCACGGCGGGGCATGACGCAACGGCGCTTCTGGCAGGCAATGTTTTCGCGGACTGCCGATTGGTCCCGCTTAGCTTCGGGTGGCAATGTGGCTCTTGCATCTCTTCTCATGCCCCTCTGCTCTTGCCCGCTTTCCTCTGCCTCTCAATCCGTCCGACTGAGGCGTAAGCTACATGCTTAGAGGGAGGGTACAGCAAGACAGTAGTGTACAGTTGCAATGCATAATGATTATCGTCCTTTTTGCAAATGATATCGAACTGAGATTCAATTAACCTAGCTGTAGCGTAGCCTACGGGTCACGGTTCAGGAGCGAGTCGGACTCGCGCGGCGTCGTCGGCTGCGAGTCGCCCTGTTGGGAGTATCCGACCGGCGGGCCGGCCGAGGTGCGGCTCGCGTTGGGTGCTCCGGGGGAGGTCGGGATGCCCATCGTCGCGAACGGCTTCGGGATGCTGATGTCCGGGGGACTGGGGCGGCGCATTGGCGGACCCGCCGATGTGCGCATGCCGCGAGTCATGGAGCTCATGGAGCTGGAGGTCGGAAGACCAGTCGAAGGGAGACCCGTCACGGGCGCACCGGGGGAGGTGGGCAGGCCCATGCTCGAGCGGGTCGGGAGACCGTCCGCGCCCTCGGAGCGGAGACCGAGCGCAGCGGCTCCAGCCGCGAGAGCGCCGGCACCAGCGCCAGCGGCGGCGGCGGGAAGGTTGGAAGGAATGTCAGAGGCGGAAAGACGGCCCATGGCGGCCAGGTGCGGCGGCATGGCCGGAACAGCCGGGATCTCGTCGTCTCCCTCGGGAACGGGGAGCATCGACGTGCGGCGGCCGGGGCTAGTGCGCTGGGAGTACACGCTGTCGGTCGAGAAGGCGCTCATCGGGCGGTCACCACCGGTGGGCACCGAAGCGGTGGCAGTCTCAGGCGCGAGGCCGACGGGCGTCATGCCCGGCACGGAGGGGCCGTCGCGAGTAGCAGAGGGCGTCATGGCCGTGGGCGTGGGACCGGGGGTGGGGCCTGTGGGCGTCGTCTGGTCGCTGCCGAGGATGGAGGGAGGGTTGGTCGGCGAGGCGCCCCCAGTCTCACTGGACGGAACGGGGAGAGAAATGGGCACGTTCGGGGTCGGGATAGAGGTCGGCGACGTCGCGCTCGGGTCGGGCATCTCGGGCGAGTCGAGGCCGCGCTGCACTGGTCCTGTGGCCGGGTTGATCGGGGGGACGGGGGCAGAGGCCTGGGCAGGGGCGCCGCTCTGGAGGTGGGTCGGGAGCTGCTGAACGTTCAAGACGACGCCCTGCATGTTCTGCGGGAAGTTCTGCGGGATGTTCTGCGAGAGCTCCTGAGGAGCCGCCTGGGCACGCTCACGAGCGTTGTTAACCATGCCCATCACGCCAGCGGCACCGGCACCAAGACCAGCACCGGCCAGGCCAGCGATGGCAGCGTTCTGGACGCCGCTCATGTCACGGGGGACAGATTGGGGAATGGCGGACTGAACGTTCTGGGGGACAGCGGACTGGACAGACTGGGGGATGCTCTGGAGGTTCTGGGGAACAGCAGCCTGAGCGTTCTGGACCATGTCACGGGGGATGCCCTGGAAGTTCTGCAGCGTCTGGGGCGCGTTCTGGATCTCCTGCGCAACATTTCCGCTGGCCTGGGTCACGCCGTGTCCAGCAGTCTGCGCCATCTCGTGTCCGCCCATGAGGGCAGCCATGCCCTGCGGGTTCACAACGTTAGGCTGGTTCGGGACGGCCGGAGGCTGCTCGTTCTGAGGCGAGTCGTTCAAATCAATGCTCTGGACAGCGGGGAGCTGGGGTGGGGGCGAGACAACGGGGCTTCCGACAGGCGAGGACGACATGCGCGCGCCGGCTGCGAGGGCAGCAGCGGCGGCAGTTCCGCCGAGCACACCCCCGGCGACGCCGGGAACAAGACCGGAGAAGTTCGCCGACGTGGGCGAGGGAGCCTGAACACCACTGGCGGCGGGCGCGGGGGTGGCGATCGGGTCAACGACCTCGGGACGGCCCGCAAATGAAGACTGGTTGGGCTGAATGAAACCGCCGGCGCCGAACTGCTGCGCCTCGGCCTCGCGCGTTCCCGTAGCGGGAACGGCGGCGGCGGGAGCAGCAGGCATACCGGGAACAGCGGGGTTGAACTGTTGCGGCATCTGGGCCTGCGACATGGCCTCAGGGGACGAGTTGAAGTAGTTGCCGGTCACGTTGTTGGCACCAATGCCCGCGGTCGAGGGGAGGGGAGCGTAGCCTGCAGCAGCGGCACCGGCAGCACCGACACCGGCGCCGGCGACACCGGCGGCAGCAACTGCAGTGGGGTCCTCGCTCTGGCGGGGCGTATAGTCGTCTCCGCTGGTGGGGACGTAGCCGGCAACAGGCGGCCTGTCGCCGTCAGGGATCGTGGGCATGTTCGGGTACGAGTTCGAGAGGGGGATCTGCGAGCTGCCCGGGGAGGGGAGGTAGGGGTTGCTGACGTTGTACTGGCCGAGGAGCTGGGAGGTGCTTCCGAGCTCGGAGTTGACGGCCGTCAGAGCACCACCGTCGCTGGTCGTGTCACCGCTCGCGTCAGACTTGTGCTTGTACGCCGCAGCGGCACCGGCACCAGTAGCGAGGCCAGCGGCGGCGCCGAGACCGGCAGCGGCAGCGTTGCCCTTGAAGGGGTTGTACTGCGAGGCGAACGAAGACAGGCGAGACATGGGAGGAGTCGCGAGGTTGAAGCCCGAGCCGGAGGTGCCGTTGGGAGGCTGCAGGCCGCCCATGTTGTTCGCCATGTTCTGCAGGTCGACGCCGGAGGCACGGGACGCGAGGCCAGAGAGGGAGAGACCAGAGCCGCCACCGGAGGCAGCCTTGCCAGCCATGCCGGCGAGGTTGAGGCCGGAGCCGCTGCCGCCAGCACCGCCAAGAGACGAGAGGTTGATGCCAGAGCCACCGCCGCCAGCCTTGCCAGACATGCTCGAAAGGTCGACACCAGAGGCACGCGAGATCAGGCCGCCAGCAAGGCCACCAGCCATGGAGAGCATGGAGCCGCCACCGCCGGCCTTGCCGGCCATGGAAGACAGGTCGAAGCCCGAGCTGCTGCGGGCGCCAGCGCCAAAGCCGCCAGCTCCGAAACCGCCACCACCACCGCCGCCGCTCTTGCCTGTAAGCTGGGAGAGGTTGCCGAAGCTGTTGTGCTTGCCGCCGGCGCCGAAGGCGAGCGTGTCCGCCGCGCTGTTCGAGCGCATCGGCGCGGCGCCGTCAGGACCTCCAGGCCCGTTCGGGTTGCCATCCTTGTCCGTGAGTGCCTGCGCTTCTTCTCCTTCGTGCACGATGTCGACAGGAGCAGGCGCACCGATGAGCGCAGGACCTCCGCCGACGGTGCGGCCGGTGATCTTGTGGAAGAGGAACGCGAGGGCCGTAAACACGACACCGAAGAGCGCAAACATTAAACCGAGGACGGAGACGACAAAGTCGGCCGGCTTCTTCATGCGCATCACCATGCAGAGGTAACCCGTGCGGACGCGCGAAATCTCGGCCGGCGCAAACTCGGGGATCGCGAGGAAGGCGCGCGCGCCAGACAGCGCGTTCATGGGGTAGTTCGCGTCGGTGACGTTGACGAGGCGCGGCGAGTCCTGGGTCTGGATGACCTGGCCCTTGACTGTGTTGTTCGAGAAGAGATTGTTGGTCATGTTAGCACCGAAGTCGTACCTCGCGGCCGCGATCACGGCCTGCACCAGGTTGTTCGTCGTCACGTTCCAGACGACCGGCTCGTAGTTTGTCTCGCTGATCGTCAGGTTCGGGTACATGTAGAAGCCGTCCGTGTCGTTGCTCCACTGCAGCGGCTTCTCGAAGCAGGACTTCTTGTCCTTGGTCTCGAACGCGCAGTTGTTCGCGTTGCGCACCCGGAAGCCGCGCACGAGCGGGTAGTCGTTCCCAGTCGTGTTCAGGTACATGGCGCGCTGCCGCTTCCACATGTCGTTCGCCAGGTCCTGGATCGGGGACACGATGTCGTTCGACTCCTTGGACTCCGGCTGAATCACGTCGCCGTACCAGAGCGAGTTGTCGATACCAGCAGCCGAGTTGACAGAGAACTTGACGTCGGAGCGCAGGAGCGCCGGCCACGTCGGGTCGATGCACGTCGCGTAGATCTGCACCGCGACCTCGGCGCCGCGGAGGTCCATGTCGATCTGGACTGACGCGTCAGTTTCAGCTAGTAACGCGTGACTCACGTCCGGAGACATCGCAGTGCGAGAGCGTGTAGTCCGAGTACTCCTGCAGCGTCGAGTTGAAGTTGACGGTGGTGTCGTTGTTACCGAACGCCTTCTCGGCGGAGACGTTGAAGCCCTTGCCCATCTGCCAGAGGAAGATGCCGTTAGTCGTGTAGAACTCGGAGCCCGTGTTGATGAACGCGGGCTGGCACAGGGGCGGGGGGCGCGGCGGGGTGAACTTGGCGAACCAGTGGTCGTTGTCCGTCATGTTCCAGTCGGGCGACATTTTGGACGCCGTCTCGTAACCTGCTGTCGCGGCGGCCCACACACCGATAAGAGCGAGCACGACGAGCGAGAACAGCAGAGACGTCAGCATCTCGCCCCACTTGCGCCCGCGGAGGTGGTGCGACACGGGGTGGTCACCGAGCTTGTCGGCGAGCTTGTCCGTGAACTTGGCCATGGTGGCGGCGGGGCCTGAGTCAGGCGGGGTCGAAGAGAGGAAGAGGTGTCGAAGAAGGGGACTAAAGGAGGGCGTCGGCGAAGGAGAAAGTTAGAGGAGAGAGGGGGTCAGTCGCGTGTCGGGGGTCGGACCGCTGAAGGGGTGATCAAATGTGTCAGAGGTGTCGAAGAATAGTGAAGGGGTAGTGATACAGAAGTGGCAAAGGTAACTCGACGCGGCGGCCAAGCCAGCGATGGATGAAGAAAAGATTAGTTGGGAGTTGGAGATGTGGTCACCCGACAAGGCTGGTGTACGGCTGCACGGCGGACTCGACCTTGTGGGTGGTGGTCGGTGGTAGTCCTGGTGCAGGACACCCTGAAGGAGATGATGGGCGAGGCCAATGGTCAGCTTTGCTGCTCCGCTGATCCAGCCGAGCGCTCCTCGCGGGTCCAGGACTCTAGCATGTCCTATGTCCTTACTCCTGGCCGAACATCTGCATGCTAGGAGCATCGTGGAGTGGTTGTGGAGGGCGATCAACTTTTGCATAGTGATGCGCCAGGCACACGAAGGAACACGGAGACCCTGTGTGGCCCTGGCCCAGGGCTTCTCGTAAGCCAAGCTCCTCCTGCTCCTCACTGTCGTCCTCGCTGGCCACTGCCCACTGGAACCCACTGCTTGCAGACATGCACGAAAGTTTTCTTCCAATGCTTCGCCGTGCATAATCGAGTTAGGCTCTCGGGACACCCGGCTGTATAACTCAGCCGTAGGTATAAGGAGATCCGCTCCAACAAGCGCAACAAGCGCAACCAAGCGCGCACAAGTGTGTCTGCGGGACCAGCGTAGCGCAGTGGACGAACCGCTCCTGGCAGCCGTGTCAGCCGGGTGCACCTCTGCGACGCCGGAAGAGCTAGGGGCCAGAGGGGGCTGCAGGCCCAAGGCGGTGTGGCCATTATGCGGGAGCTCAAACGGCTCCAAGGAGATGCACACTCCCTAAGACTCCTGAAACCGTATTCATCCAGCGACCGCTGGCTCGCTCTTCGGTATGCACTGGGCGAGAACAAGACAATTAAGACAACTGCTCGAAAACGCCCACTTGGGTTACCGCAGGGTCGCCCTAGCATGCCTGCAGCTGTATGGGCCCTCGGCTGGCTGTTTGCGACCCGACAGAATGTCCGTCTGCCCGACGCCCGTACGCCAGAGAGGCGCTTCTATTCGAGCCGTCGAAAGGCACGCCGCTGACGAAAAGCTGACGCCAAGCACAAACTGGCGCAGAAGACAACATCCGACTGGCCACTGGGGGTAACCGGTACCGGCAACGGAGGCGCGTTGAGCGGCCCCTTGAGCCTTGCACCTAGAGAGCCCGCAGCCCTGCGCCAGCATGCAGGGCGACACCGAGCTGGACCAAGCTGGGCTCGATCGCGCCATAGCCCTTGCGGCCGCGTGGCCGCCTCCTTCCTCCCACCCAGCTCCGCAGATGGAGAGGAGTGGTCACGAGAGGATCGCCTGGAAACAATTCTGCCCGAAAATGAAAAGCTGCCGGCGCATATGCCCCCGAGCTCGTTGCCTGCGCCTGTCTGCGCCAACGGAGTGAGTTCCGGAGTAGCGGTACGCCGTCTGCAAGTCAGCCTCGCCCCATGTCGAGCGCCTCCATGACTACAGATCGTAGTATCAGAGTGTCGTTAAAAGGTGTCACACGAGCTAGGCGGCGGAGATGCGGCCGCGTCGTACGTCTCTCGTCATGCATGTTCGGCATTCCATGGTGTCTGGATGATACGCCTGAATAACCACTAGAAGTCCGGCGCACCGCGGTGTAAGCGTAGTGGGCGCCGGGAGACCCACCGCCCGGCGCAAGTGGTATACGCGCCAGTACCAGGAAGTGGGGTCTGGACAAGCTCTTGCCGGCGCCGGTCTCGGCGAGTGGGCTTGAGGAAGCTATAGAATGATCCAGAGCGATTGAACGAGTCATGGTGGGTCCTCCGGAGTAAATTCGGGCCAGCCTCAAGGCTGTAAATTGGGGCATTTGGAGAGAAATTGAGCCACGCCGAGCTGGAACGAGACGACGCCGAGGTTGCGGATGCACGGACTGCAGAGGCGGATATGCAACCTACCTGCTCGGTCACTACCCAGTCAGCGAGCAATGCGAACAGAGGGGAATGGGGCACCATATTGCAAGACATTCAGGTAGATGGCGAGTACGACATTCATGGCGCACGCTCGAACGAAGCGAGGCGACATGCATAATGGGGTGGGTTGACCAGTCGTCTGCTGAGGAGGAGGAATGGACAAACCTTGCGGCATTCAAGCTGCAATCAAGACGAATTGGCTGCAATCAATGCGCCCCGAACAACAGAACGTGCCCGGCGTGCCCGAAACGTGATCGCACCGAACATCTGCATGCCACGGAACGCAGTGATCGGCGAGGCATGGGGTACACGCGGTGCCAGGAAGCATCTGTGTGCATAGCGCAGATCAGGTTCGAAAGGAGGGACGAAGGAGGGCATGGAAGGGCGGCACTGCCTGACACCGAGAAGAGGGACAACGAGGGCCCGGGTCGGGATGTTCCTGATAGGCAGCGGCATGTCTCGATGAAGGCACTGCCTACCGCCAGTATGAAGGCACACAGAGGCTCTCGGATGCAACACGCGCCATCTCAAGAGTTCAGAGCTGCAGAGTTTGAGCATTGGCAAAGCTGAGAGCTGCAGGCCAACGAGCGACGAAGGGCGAGGCGGTGAGAGGCACATGTGGCTCTACTTCTGAGTGATCTCCCCGTCCTTTCCGTCCCTTCATTACATGCTCAGGAACTCAAGTTAGAGCGAGACCAAAAGTGGAACAGAGGCCGTGGCTGCACATGGGCTTAAGAGGGCGCGCTCATCATGCACTTTCAATCACGCCTTGATTCCCACACTCGGGCAATTCATCGGCTCCCATCTCGTAGTCGAGCCCTTGAGCGTTCAACCCGTTTGCTTCTCGGTACTGAGCTGCTGGCTGCCTGGCGATGCGAGCGCACTGAACAGCTAACGCCATGTACGGAGATCTGCCCAGATAGCCAAATGGCAGATAAAGGAAGAGGCCTCGTGCAGATTGCCGTGCGCCCGAATCTCATGTGGCTAAATGACCTCTCGCGCTGTAAGTCTCGTCGACCGGCCTTCAAGAGCGACGAGTTTGTCATGAGACTGAACGTCAAGCAAAGAGCCGGTGTGCTTTGTTGCCGGCCTTGCATGCCACGCGAAAGCCAATTATGCTTGTGTATCAACTAGCGTGGCTGCATGACCAAGCCTTTCCGACACTCAACCAGCGTGCCTCTGCGAGCCGTTGCTTCTTGAATCGGCCAGGGTCTCGTGTTGCAGCAGCGCTCGGAACGCCATCGGTTGTTCCACCTCATCCGAGCAGGATAACGTTCTCGCTGCCCTCTTGTGCTTCTACGGCGTGGTACGTCTATCACTGGCTCAGTGTCGGTGAGTGTGACACTAATTCCCTGCCAGGCCTGCTTCGAGCGCGTCTCGGCGGCGAATCCGTCGTTCCCAAAGGCACACAATCACTCGGTGTCGGTGTTCTCCTGAGAGGCCTCAGATGTCCTCCCCCAACGGCTTCTTCAAGAGCCAGGGGCCCATAACACCGCATGCCGAAGTTCCCGTGCTCGTGCTGAATAGTGGCGGCAGTCAAATCAGGCTGCTTCAAGCCGCCGATCAAAGCCTCGCCCTGCAAGCTCTTGCTCTGAAGGAGTTCCCTCGCAGTAGTTTCGATCCCAGACTGCCGCGGGAAGGGTTGACGAAAAGGCAGAGGATCGCCAGGCAAGCAATTGCTGAATCATCGCGGGCGTTCAACCGTACAGCAGTCCACACCTGCAGGCGTCCGCGGCTTTGAGACGTCTGGCTCGCTGCGCCTGGCACAGCTCTCAATCGGACAGGGCGGGTATTAGCTCGGTCGTGAGAAGTGAGCAACATTCGCTGGCCAAGTGAATTGCCGAGAGCATCTTCGCAAGCCCAGCCTGGGGATTGGGACTGGAGAAGCTCGATGAAACGCAGAGCGGCCTTCAACTCGACCCCTGGTGCCACAACTTCAGCGATCTACTGTCGAAGCTGAACAGAGTTGCGGGCAGAAGGGTGGCTTTTTCTCAACTGCGCTCAGCCTGCTCCGATGGATGTGTCCATAGGCTGTGCTGCAGCCATACTGGCAATTAGGCGTCGGTATCCCCCCGGATCGCCTGTATTCCAGCAGCTATCAGATCAGCACTCGTTTATGGCCGCGACGTTGTTGCATACAGACTCGCTCCCGCAGGACACTTGGTTTCCCAGCCTTCTCAGCACGAGCTGCAGTGTCACTCGGTACTTGGCAGATGCGCATGCGGAAAGTGGGGTTAACAAGTGAAGATATGCCACAAGGTCGCAAGTCACTTACACCACACGTCAGTGTTGCCAAAGGGCTCCACTGAGAATGGGAAAGCAGGGAGTAGAGGCAAGGTCACCGAATGAAACCCCCTAGATAGGAAAACGTCGTAAGGCCGCGTTGTAGGAGTAGCAGAATACAAGCCAACGGGCGACGCATAGGACCAAGCTTGGTGTTGTCGTCCGTCGAAGGGCCCAGCAACTGCTGCCGAGTGACTCGGCGCGGGCGTTAGAGAGAAGCGCGTCTAAGAGAGAAAGCAGCGCGATCCACTGACCAGGAGGAGATCAATGCTGGCGAGACGACGTTGCGAGACGCATCTGCCACAGACTGCAATGGACCTCAACGTCAGCTTACGTAACGCAACTCGCTTCACCCGACCTCCCACCCCATCGAGCCAAAACCTCACTCAAGCTCTCGTCATGCATACGGATCAGAGTTTACGCTTACCCCAACACCCGCAGCATGCTCATGTCACCAGCTTTTGGCTCCGAGGATCGTCCTTCGTTCTTCGGAGCGCACTGTGTCCGCTCCGTAGTGAGGTCTGCGGAGATGAGGGTCGCTCGCGTGAGCAGGGAACCTCGCGTGGACTGGCTGCGAGCAGAGGGAGACGCGGTACGCAGCTCTTGCTAGGTGTACGCACTCCCCTCAACGTCAACGGATCAACAGCCTGAACTGCCGGGATACACCGAAGTTCTTCCAGGGCCTTGTCTCTCATCTACTACATAGTCTACGACAATCTCTGCGTTCTGCATCAGAGAAACCGAGATGAGTATCGGGCAACAAGTCGCTGTGGCCGAAGAACTCATGGCCGAAGATTGCTGAAACCTGCTCTCACGTAAGCAGTGAATCACCACATCTGGTCTCGCCGAAGTGTTGCCGTCATCTTCATGTCATGGTACTGTCATCGAGTTGCTTCATCGTCTACTCCCGAGTTTGGACCTGCGAAAAGATTTTCATCCCCTCGCAACTTTCTGCGAGAGTGCGCAGCGAGGCGCACGTTTATCTGCAGATCCGGTGGAGCGCGTGCAGAGCTTGTTCGCATGTTTACGCGCTTTTCACGCGCCTTTGCGTGTGAATGCTGTGAATGCCATTGCAGTGAATGCGACAAGCTGCATTCAGTAGAGTATCGCGGTATTCAGCGGCGATATCGCCCGCGGAGGGGTCGGAGTCGGCAAATAACCCACCACCCCAGCCCTGCTCTTGCCCGACTTCACCCATCGAAATGTCGCCAGACGAAACATCCCCTCGCATTCAGCGGCATATGACATGATGGCTATGTACCTGCATTCCTTTCTTCCTGCTGCGTGATTGCACAGACGAGGCGACTCACCCTCATCGAGCGGGAGGTCCAAAGCGTCGAAACCCTAGCGATATCATTTATCTGCCTGGCCCAGCCAGTCCGGGGTCCTCACACGCAACATCGCCCGGCACCGCTGTCACCGCTCGCATCGCAGCGGCCTCGCGTGGCCTCCAGTGCAACCATGTCTTTGCACAGCGGCCACGAGGGTCGTGTCATGGAGTTAGGCCACGGCCACGGGCGACGAAGTAGCTGAATATAGAAGTTTACGCGAAACCGTAATTTGGGGTGCTTGGAGTTTATGTTCCTGACCTCTCTGGAGGAAGTACAGTTTTTCACGCATGGAACGGATGGAAAAGCCCAGGTCGCCCGGGGTCGATCGCGTCGAGGGTGCGTCGAGGGTCCAGCCCTGTGGTCCCTTATGCCCACTGCGTGTACCGGCGGCACAGAGGGGCAACAGGCAACGCACACTGGGAGAGCGTGTTTTGAGCCCGTATCGCAGCGCCGCGTGTCGTTGCGCTGGCCCACGCAGAATGCGTTCGTGGGCCAGGAAAGACCAGGAAAGACAGCACTGGAACCCTACATTCCGAGAACAGCGACGATGATCCTCTGGTGTTGAGAGGCGTTCCGGGATCATTTCGTGCAGAAGAACAAGGGCCCAGAGCATCGCGCGAGAGAAACACGGGACGCGCAGATGACGTTAGGTGGATGTTGTGGTAGCTTTTTGCTCCGTCCTCACCGGGCCTTGGTTTGCACGCAGCCTGGCCCACTGTGCATGTCCCGGTACCCCGGTCTGGGACCGTTCTGGGACCGCGCTTCCGCCGTGTGCACCAGCGTGCCGGACATGTTAATGACAGCTGTCCTTCTTGTTCCTCTCCATTCATCTCTACCCATTCACCCTTCCTCGCAAACATCTCTGACGCTCTGGTAGCGACCTGCGCTGTGCGCCCACTTGTTTACCGACCACCGACCACGACCAACGAGATCAAAAGGCCAGCTAGAAGCTAGGCCCTAACTATCCACGACTCATTCGACACAGTGCCCTCAGCCATGGGCTTCCTCTCCTTCACGCGCAAACGCAAGACGAGCGAGCACCCCGCCGCGTCGCCGCCGAAGCGGAGCTTCAGCTCGTTCTCGCTGCGCCCCCGTTCGTTCTTCGACAGCAATGAGCCGCCTGCGAAACTCGAGCCCGCCCCCCGCCGTCGCGCGAGGGACACGCGCGAGCGCGCCGCTCTGCTGCACGACCTGAACGCGAACTACTTCTCCTCCCCCAACCGCGGAGCCACCTTCCATGCGGGCGGCAGCGCGGCGCCCGACTGGCGTCAAGGCGCTACCGCCGAAGAGGCGAGCCGCGACAGCTTTGCAGCCTTCATGGCGCGCAACGGCCTCGACTCGGACACGGACACGGAGGAGGAGCTCCTCCCCCCCCGCCGCCAGCCGAGGGACGGCCGTCCCGTCGGACTCGGCGAGTTTGGACGCCACTCCATGTTCGACGCGCCTTGCAATCCCGTCGAGCCGCTGAGCAAGGTGCCGACCAACCTCGAGCTGCCGCCTGGCGCTATGCAGCCCACCCCGCCCCGGATCGACTTCACGGCGGAAGTGTTTAGGCCGATTGACTGGGAGTTCCAGAAGAGGTCTGCTATGGTGAGTCCGTACTCTGACGTCTGGCCTGTCTTTCTCTTTCTTTATCTGGTCTTGTGTCTGCGGTCTTGTGTGTGGCTGCCTGTCGGATATCCGAAGTGCATGGCAAGCGACGTTACTGCGTTACACATGGTTGCGATCGCCGCTAGCCAGTGCCCGATGGTGCGTGGCCAGTGGATGATCGGTAGGTGTGAATGTGTGCGCGGGTGACGAGTGCTATGGCTCGTCGGACGTGTCTACGGTGCGCATGTGGGATGCGCATGTGGCCGGCTTTTTCGCTGTTGGGCTGGGCTCGTACGTCTCGTCTCTGCTTGCGCTGTGAGGGTGTGGGCAGCGCCTTTGTTGCTCGGTTGTTCATCGGAGCAGTGGGTCAGTGGGTGTCTGTGGACTATGTGGTCATCATTCCTTTCAGCTGTACAATTAGCAGGCTTTGCGAGGCTTTGCTGGGCGATGATGACCCTGGTCAAGTGAATTAGGGGGCGTTGACTAGTCCCCTATTAGCCCTGGGCTAATGGCGCGTAATCACCGAGCGAGGTCATTTGAGCCCCGCGGATTTAGCCGCCACCCACACAAAGGATTGTACGGCATCGAGTGCTCAGCTGCTGCGACCACTGTCGTTAGCTAGCTTTCACCTGCTACGCCGGGAGGGACGAGTCCAAGCCTTCCAAAGCATCGCGCCACCATCTCTACGACGTTCCCATCATCCCCTCCTCATCATCCACGTCCTCATCACTGTCACTTGCCTTCTTGTCATTGTCACCATTACCATTACTCCACACGCTCCACCGGCAACTTAATCACTCGAAAAGACAAAGACCCTGGCACATACTCGGCATACTCTCCCTCCACCTTCTAACACACACACCTACGCATACTCCCACAAAAGACACCAGAGATCTGTCACGCACCACCACACTCCCATTCCTCGCACCTCTCAACTCTCAACACACCGGACGTCACTCCCTCTCTACATTGCCACTTGACTCTTACTCACACCCCCGCCAGTCCTCGACCGACAACGTCCCAGGCATGATTCGCCAGAACGTGCCCCCGCCCATCGTGCCCCCCCGCTCTCACCTGCGCACAATGAGCGCGCACCCCATGTCCCCGTCTTCCTCGGCCAGCTCTTCCTCGGCCCACTCTCACTCGGCAGGCGCCGGCCCAGGCCTCAACCAGCAGCGCCAGTACGTCCTCGACGTTGCCCCGCCCATGCCCCAGCGCCCGAGCACGACCGACGACGAGATCGAAGTTATCAGCTTCGGTTCGGCCGCGCCCAAGCGCAAGACGGAGCGTGCCGGGTCCTTGCCCTCGCAGAGCCGCGACCCGTTCAAGGTCCGCGACGGGCTGCAGCCGCGCAAGGCCAGCAGCGGGGTGTACACGCCCAACACGTTCCCTGGGGCTAGCGCGCGCTCCGAGACGAGCTCGCTGTCCCGCACACCCTCCAACGTCTCGACCGCGAGCAGCCAGCTCTCGCCCCCGCCCATGTGCAACAGCAACCGCGCCTCGCGCCTCTCGGGCCTGAAGCGCATTAGTGTTGGCTTCGGCCACTCGAGCCAGCGCAACAGCGTCATCAGCTCGCCGACCGTTGTCTCCGTTCCCTCGACACTCGGCGACCGCACCCTCACCCCCGTCGCGCGCCAGGCCTCGTCGTCCTCGAGCCACACGGACCACTCGTTCGCGGCTTCTACGCCATCAATGACCACGGACCGCGCCGGGCGTCGGTACGGGCACTCGCCCACGAGCAGCACGCACTCTGCGTCCTCGATCAGCCCGCCCGCGACGCCCACGACGCCGACCGAATCCAAGGCCGGCATTGTGGACCCGCACAACTCGTCGTCCGACCTCGACAAGGCCAGCAGCGCCTCCTCGCCAACGGGCCCGAAGCGCACGCGTCGCAAGCCCGTGCCGCAGATGGACGAGGACCTCATCTCGCGCCTGGAGCGGCTCGAGATGGAGTCCAAGTAAGAATGTTTCGTCTGTCTGCCTGGCGCAGAGTTGTAGCGTGTGTAGCGTGTCCTTACGAGTTGACGTTGTCCCCATCATCCATCTGTTGTACATGTCCTTACCCCTCCCCTCCCTCCCTCTATAGTACGCAGATGTATCCTCTCTCTGCCTGTAGACTGACTGCTGCGAGCTGCGACGAAGATGCTGCGAGAAGCTGGGGCTGAGGAGATGACCGAGGGCACCATTGTCCAAACGAGATCGAGATCGCAAAGCACTCGTGGGTCGTTGCGACTCTGCTGGGCGCTGGCTTGGTATGACGTTGAGGTACGCGGTGCTTGGGAGAAGGTGGAGGAGCATAGCGAGACGCGCGCGCAGGCACGGGCTGCGAAAAATCATTAACCGGGGTTCCTAATACCCCTTATTCCTCACATCCTAATCAGTTGTCCTAATGACGTCTGGAATCACGTGACAGCTTGCGCGTCGGCATGGCAGGCCGCAGGGCGAGTGAGTGTCAATGAGCGCATCGTCGACTTGGCCGTCGTTTAATCAGCACATACACACACATACCATGACGACGGAGAAGAAGGACCCCAAGCTTGACAAGAAGGAGAAGAAGGATGACCAGCCTGAGGACGAGGAGAAGAAGGAGGAGAGCGTTGAGGAGAAGCCTGAGCCCCTCAGCGTCGAGGATGGTGAGTTGCCTTCCTCACACTGCTGCTTGACCGCCTTTCGATCGCTGTTGCAGCTCCGCTCCAACTTTGTTCTCACTTCGTTCGAACGCTGTTCGAACTTCGCTAACCATCACAGAGATCCTCAACAACCTCCAGCTCATCGGACGAGCCGTGTCGACGATCGAGCCGCGGTTCACGACCCGCGTCCTGCGCACGCTGACGACGCTGCGCAAGCGGCTCACGAAGCGCGACCTCGCCAACGCCATCAACCGCGCCTTCCCCAAGGGCTCCAAGGTCGGGCAGCTGCTCATCGCCTCGGACCTCTTCCAGGGCCTGCCTGAGACTGCTCCGGCGCCGGCGGCGGAGGCTGAGTCGATGGACGTCGACGAGAGCCCGAAGGACAAGGACGCCAAGGACGGAAAGGACAAGAAGGACGTCTCGAAGGACGGCAAGGACGGCAAGGATGCGAAGGACGGCAAGAAGGAGGTCGTCAAGAAGTACCAGCCCCCAGTCGACCAGAACGGCGAGCTCATCCCCGAGGGCGTCATGTACCTGCGCCTGCTGATTATTCTGGCGGGCATCGACGCGGGCCTCATCGAGAACGCGGGCGCGTTCGCGCTCGAGACGACGGAGCAGATCCAGGCCGCGAACCGGAGGACGATGGACCAGATCGCGGCCAAGGTCTACTTCTACCTCGCGCGGTGTTACGAGCTGGAGGGCCGCCTGGCCGAGCTGCGGCCCACTCTTCTCGCCGTGCGCCAGACAGCCAAGCTGCGGAAGGACGAGAACCTCGAGATCACCGTGATCAACCTGCTGCTGCGCTCCTACCTCGCGTCGAACCTGTACGACCAGGCGGACAAGCTTCTGTCCAAGATCGAGATGCCGACGAGCAGCAACACGGCGCAAACGGCCCGCTGGCTCTTCTACACGGCCCGCCTGCGCGCCGTGCAGCTCAACTACGCCGGTGCGGCGGACCTGCTGCTGACGGCCATCCGCCGCGCGCCCAAGGACGAGGTCGCGCCCGGCTTCGTGCAGATCCTGCACAAGTTCTACATCGTGACCGAGATGCTGACGGGGCGCATCCCCGACCGGGCCATGTTCCGCCGCCCTGTTCTGCAGGCTGCGCTGGCACCTTATTTCCAGATCGTCCAGGCTGTCCGCGTGGGAGATGTCGCCGCGTTCCAGCGCGCGTTCACGACACACGAGCAGGCCTTCCTGGCGGACAGCACGCACTTCCTGATCCTGCGCCTGCGGCACTTCGTGATCCGCACGGCGTTGCGCACGATCACGCTCGCGTACAGCCGCATCTCGCTGCGCGACGTGTGCCTCAAGCTCGGGCTCGACTCAGAGGAGGACACGGAGTACATTGTCGCGAAGGCGATCAAGGACCGCGTCATCGACGCGACCATCGACCACCGCGGCGGGTACATGCAGAGCAAGAGCAAGAAGAACATCTACGAGACGAGCGAGCCGCAGGAGGAGATCAAGCAGCGCGTCAAGTACGTCCTCGACATGCACCGCGAGGCGCTCCAGGGTATGCGCTTCAGTGGCAACGTGCACAGGAAGGAACTCGAGACCGCCGCCGACGCACGCGAGAGGGATCGCGAGATCGCCCAGCTCATCCAGGAGACGGAGGATGACCTCGACGACATGTAGGCCTCTGAGCCTGCGAGCGCAGCGAGCAGGTGACGAGGCAGGGAGGGTGGCGCACTGGAAGGAAACGGAGCGACCTCCGCGACCTCGACACGAGCGCAGCGTAGATGAGGCGTGTAGATAACTAGTAGACGTAGAATGCAGTCTGTGAAGTACTTGGGCGCACACTTGCTTCATCCTTCTCATCCATCTTCCTACCAGTAGTCTCAGCACTCTACCAGGTTGGTAGCAAGTTCTGGCACGTGACCCAGTGGCTGATACTGGCTGATACTTACGTCATTCCCCCTATTACACCCAGCCTAATGCCAAATGCCCCTGCCAGCGAATCCTAATTGGATTGTAATCGCCACGCGTCGCCCGATTTCCACGTCACTGGCTGCGCTGGCCGCGCTGGCCGCGCTGGCTGACGGAGATCGCCAGCACGCCAGCTCACTACGGCAAGAAGTTGCGATACAGCGGGAACACTGAGTCAGCAACGTCACATACACCATGAGGCTCTCGTTCATCTCGGGAGCTGTGCTCGCCCTCATTGGCGCGGTACGCGCTAGCAATGTCGTCGAGCTCGACAGCAAGAACTTTGACTCGGTGAGTCTACTTCGGGCCTCCACTTGGACATGACTAAGATCGGCTGTGACTTGTACCAGCGTGATAGCAGTGTTGGCAGTCACCGCGACGCTGGGCCAAGCTCGGACCTCACTGGTGACGGACTTGTTGTCTGCAGTTGCTAGCTTATGCGCATTCTTTGAGGTCGGCGCTGCCAGCGTTCGTGCTCGATGTCAGACATCGCACTGAGCTGTCTCTGCTACCTTGGGTCTCACCGCTCGCCTCCCCGCTCGCTCGCCTCCCCGCTCGCTCCGCTCGCCGCTCGCTAACCTTCAGATTGTTGGGCAGGAGAAGGGCGCCCTCGTCGAGTTCTACGCCCCCTGGTGCGGCCACTGCAAGCAACTGCAGGCCGTCTACGAGCAGCTCGGGGATGCCTTTCCTTCCTCGAAGGTGATCATCGCGAAGGCCGACGCGGACGGACCAGCCAAGGACCTCGGCAACCGGTTCGGTATTCGCGGCTACCCGACGCTGAAGTGGTTCCCCCCCGGCTCGCTCGAGCCGGAGGACTACTCTGGCGGGCGCGACCTGGATTCGCTCGCCAAGTTCGTCACGCAGAAGTCCGGCGTCAAGTCGACGATCAAGCCGCCTCCCCCTGGAGCCGCGGTCGAGCTGACGGCGGAGAACTTCGACGACATCGTGAACGGCGCGCGCAACGTGCTCGTCGCGTTCACGGCGCCCTGGTGCGGACACTGCAAGAACATGAAGCCGGCGTACGAGGCCGTCGCCCGCGCGTTCAAGGACGAGGACGACGTCGTCGTCGCCCTCATGAACGCCGACGATCAGGCGAACAAGCCCATCGCGCAGCGCTTCGAGGTCAAATCCTTCCCCACCATCAAGTTCTTCCCCAAGGACTGGACGTTCCCCATGGCGTACCCTGGCGGCCGGAGTGCTGAGCAGTTCGCAAACTTCCTGAACGAGCACTGCGGCACGCAGCGCGCCGCCACCGGACTCCTGAACGACGTTGCCGGCACCGTCGGCGAGCTCAACGACCTCGCCTCCGCGTACATCGCCAGCATCCCCTCCCGCGAGGAGGTGTACGAGAAGGCCAAGGCTTATGTCACGAACCTGACCTCGTCGGCCTCTGAGGCCGCGTCCGGCGCCTCGGACGAGGCGAGCAAGAAGGCCCGCGTCGCGGCCGAGTACTACGTCCGCGCCATGGAGCGTATCAAGGCCAAGGGCGACGCGTGGCTCGAGAAGGAGCGTAACCGTCTTTCGGGCCTGCTCTCCTCGCAGTCCATGGCCGGCAAGAAGCTCGACGAGCTCAAGGTCAAGATCAACATTCTCAACGCCTTTGTCGCCAAGAAGATCGACGAGATCACGGCCGACGAGGACGGAGACATCGTCGAGGTCGACGAGCAGGTCGTGCTCAAGGACGAGCTCTGAGCGAGCTGCGAGCTGCGAGCAAGCCTAGACAGAAGAAAAGATGCATCTGAATCAAGTGCACCTCCCTCTGACAACCGTACATACATCTCTACTGATCTACCTCTGCCGCAGGCTGAGCAGGCCGAGCAGGCCGAGCAGGACCGAGCCACGCCTCATCCACGATCTGCCTCAGCGTCCGTCTCCCCGCCGTCTCGCGTCCACACACCTCACACCCCTTAGCTCGGAAGGATATCCTCCCCTCGGGCACATGTATCCCCTCCAATCTAGCCGCCCTCTTCTCCCTTCGATCCTTCTCGAACGCGTCCCGTGCCCGTGCCGCCGCGTCCTCAGCAGCATGCAGTTCCGTCTGCACGTATCGTAATCCAGCATCGTGTTGCCTGATCAACCGTCTCCTCTCTCCTTCCGCGTGGGCGGCCTTGAGCGCTTTGGAAGCCAGGCCGACCTGGACAGCGGCGGCGTGTCTCTCCTCCCTCAGCCTGCTCAGCTCAGCTCTCGGCGTCTTTGCATCGGTCGAGTCGAGCGCCTTGGTCGCTTCTTTCAGCGCACTGTGCGCCGCAGCCAATACACTCTCTGCCTCGTCTACGCTGCCCGCGTCCGGTTTTTCGTCCAGCGACCTCCTCAGCCTCGCCGCGCGTCGCGTGAGCACGCTAGCGTAGGCCTGCGCGCGCTCCACGGCGGCCACGAGCTCGGGATCGCTGTCAGACGGGTCCAAGGCCCACTCCCCGACATCGCTGGCCCAGGCGTCAGAGGCGTTCCACCCTTCCTCCAGAAAGGCGTGTTCCTCGGGCGTCTGGAAGGCTGTGCGGAGGAAGAGTTTGATGCGGCGGTTCGGAGAGGGACGCGTGCAGTGCACCCAGGACTGGATGTCGTCCCGGGCGTAGGGCGTGTTCGGGGGGTAGAGGAGTGTCACCTCGGCCTCTGCGCCCTTCTCCGTCCGCCCCAGGTCCGGTACCAGGCTCGGAGATCGCGAGCGAGGAGGAGTGTTGGGCCGGGGGAACCACCCGAACGCCCCTGCCAGCCGGAACACGTTATCCGTATGCGGCGCGGGCGCGACGTACCCGCCGCTAACCTCACCCGGCGGAGCGTGCCGGGCAAGGTGCACCGTGACGTTCCTCGGCGCGTAGTCCTCCCTCATCAAACAGCCGAGCATCCACTCCGTCCTTCCTGTCGTGCTCGCCGCCTCAGATCCAGGCATGGCTATGCAAACCTCCTCCGCGCGCGCCAATTTCGTCAAAAACGAGCTCACGTCGTCGTCGCCTGAGGCTTCGTAGAGTTTCGGACATCGGGCGACTGCTCGAGCAGTGATTGAGAGATGGCGGGCGTTGGGGAAAAGGGTGTGTGGATGGGCGCAGACGGAGCGCACGAGATGGGCTTGTGGCCATTGTGCCAGTACCAGGGAGGCCGTGTATTGGAACCCCGGGTTCAGGCGAGACCGGGGAGAAGCAGGACGGTATGACTCGTCATCCGTCTCGGCGCCCGTTGGCGCTAGGTCGACAGGCAGCGCAAAGCGCTGGGAGTAGACCTCGTCGGCCTCAAGCCGGGCCAAGTGCGCGCCGACGTTGGACGCCAGGGGGTCGTGCCACCGTGGACTGCGGGGGTCGTACTCCTCCTCGTCCCCCTCTCCGTCTCCTGATCGGTCAGAGGGGTGCCAAGTCGGGGCTCGTTTCAAGCCGAGAACACGATCGGCATTGACTCTCGTGAGCACTATCCGTCGGTACAGAACGGGAAGGACGAGGGCGTGCATCGGTTCGCTCGTTGCGGCCAAAGAGCCGAGGGTACCTCGAGCTTGCTGGCTGTAGAGCTCGTCAACGACGAACTGGACCAGCTCGAGCGGAAGCCGGCCGCGGGGCGTCCATCCTGTCCTATCCTCTGTCGTCTCCGATGCTGTCGCTCGCGTCGCTGTCGCCGCGCCGCTCCGTGCGGCGCTCGATTCCATGCGTCGTCTGTCGTCGTTGTTCGCCTGATGTTAAGAGGGTATGGAGATCATCACGCGAGATGTCGACGCGATCGCGACTGACGTCCCGCTCGCCCGCTCGGGCCATGACGTCGGCTTCGGCCGATAACGACTCGACTCGGCCCACTGGCTTATCGCGCTTAGGCCTGCACACGTGCTCTATTGTTCTGAAGGCGCGCGGCAAGGCTCGCTGCGGCGTTTCAAGGCGTTTCAGAACGCCGGACCCTGAGCCAGACAATAAGGTATATAAGAGGGGTGGGTCTGAGCTCGCCTGTGCCCTTTTCCAGAGTTGGATTCATGACAGACCCCCATTCGTATCTTTGCTTCCGCTTTTTCGCCACCCAGCCAACACAGCCTACACACTGGAACCTTCCAGAGACGCGATTTGCTTCCGTTAGGGCGACCATCAGCCAATCAGGTTAGCGAATTTGATTCCGCTCAGGGACAAGTCAGGTGACCAGTTGACACCCATCAACTGTCATCACTTGACATGTCCATCAGTCTCTGTCATACATTTGATCCCGCTATCACGTGACTGTCTAGTGGCTGACACCACAGCCTCAACCAGCCTCCACCTCGACCCCAGGCCACCTGCACCATCAGCATCACGTGACTCGATCTGAAACACAGCCCCAGTTTCAGATCCACGAATCACACTGCTCGAAAAATTCCGGAACCTGATTCGTCAATTCCAGTGACCTTGCAAAGAATACTTCCGTTGCCACCCACATGGCTGCTGTGAGCTCCATGCCACGTGACATGTCCGCGGGGCCCAAGCCTCCACCTTCCCTCACTACCTCTACCAACTCAACTGCACCTCGCGCTCCACCCGCAACAAGTAAATCAAGCAAGACGGACGACTCCTTCCTGAAGATAACAAGCAAGCGCGCCGACATCACGCGCGCCCAGCGCATCGAGAGGAACCGCGCCCTCCACCCCAATGCCGTGACGAGGGAGCCGGCGTCGAGCAACTACCAGCCGCGCCGGAGCGAGATCGCGCCGGTCGTCGAGCCCGTGCATGCCGGTACTGGACGTGCACCCGTCGCTCCCGAGCCGAAGCGCCGTCGTCTGTCTGTGAACACAAAGACGCACGCCCTCCCGCCCCGACCGAACGTGGGCACGCCTCCGACGCCCGAGGTTGGGAACCACGCCGAGCGCCAGAGCCGATGGAACAAAAATCCGCCCACCGGTCCGAAGGCGGGATGGAAGGCCACGGGCGCGAACGCAACCAGCGCGACGGTTAACAGAATGCCGCTGTTAACCCAGGCGCTCGCTCAGGCCAAGAGTCCCAAGGGCAACACGTCGCCGCCGCGCCGCTCCTGGCAGCAACAGGGTCAACGATCGCCGCCTCAGCAGCAGCTCCCCGGCTGGCAGACGTTCCAGCAGCATCAACAGCAGCAGGAGCAGCAACAGCAGCAGCCGTATGGTTACGCGCCGTACCAGCAGCAGCAGTATGGCTACACGCCCTCTCAACAGCACGGATACACCTCTCCCCAGCAGCATGACCAACGCTCGCCGTACCGGCAAGGCAGGCAGTCGCCCTACCAGCGTGGAAACCAGTCGCCTTACCAACGGGGTAACCAGTCACCCTACCAGCGAGGCAATCAATCCCCGTACCAGCGCCAGGTCTCGGGTGGCCGCTCGCCCGCCTTCCAGAGAGAGCAGAATCGCTCTCCCCCTCCTCTTGGCCAAGCGTCGACCGCCTCCGGTGGCAACACGCCGCGCCCCGTCTCCGGTGGACGTACACCGCCAGTGCCGCCGCTCAATCCGCTGCCGTCTCGCGCCCCTCCGGCTCCGCGTGAGTCTCACCCCGTCGAGGAAGGTGGACGTCCGTCCTCGGGTGCGCCACCCACGCCTCCACACTCCCCGACGCCACCCCCGCCGTCCCAGTCTCCGCCCCCTCCACCTCCTTCAAAGCCTGCAACTCCCACTCCAGCTTCAACCGATGCCGGCATGAGGGCGTTCAACGACGCACTTGAGGGCTTGAAGAAGCAGAAGCAGGCGACTCAGACTGCCGTTCCCGTTCCCGCGCCCCAGAGGGCTCCAGCGCAGGATCCGGCCCCGGCTCCTCCCTCCGCGCCCCGCGTCTATACCGCACCTGTCGCTGCGACCGCCGCCGTCGCCCCCGAGGACGAGCGTATCGCCAAGGCCGCTGAGATCGCAGCACAGGTTGCAGGCGGCAACGCCTCCGGCCTCAACCTCGACATACCCTGGATTGCAGAGAAAGCTCTGGATTTCCTCGACGCCTTGGGAGGGAAGAGGAAGGCCGACGGCTCCGCACAACCGCCTACGCCCCAGTCTGCGACCGCGACCGACGTTTCAGACATGGTGAGGGAGGCGTCGCCACGCGCTTCGAAGAGGGCGCGCACCGACGCCGACGCCGATGTGGAGATTACCGGTTCCGCCCCGCCCCCCAAGGAGCCGCTCTTCTTCGACGCCCCCTTCATCAAGATCGAGGATGAGGACTTTGGCTCCCTTCCGAACGTGCCGACGCAGGACGAGCTCTTTGGCTCTGAGCCTGACGAAGATGGGCCGCTGTTCGGGGACGAGGAAGACGAGGAGGACGAGCTGGACTCTGATTCCGACAGCGATGAGGACATGAAGCCGTCCGTGGATCCTCGCCGGCAGAACCCCGACATGGACGTCAGCGACTCAGAGGACGACACCGACGACGAGGACATCGATGACGCCAACGAGCCCATCGATACCAACGCTCCTCAGTGTGCGCCCAAGAAACGGCGCTTGACCAAGAAGGCGGCGAAGCGCGCCAAGCTCATCTCCGAGGCCGTCTGTGCCGGGCAGTGTTTCCGGTGTCCGAACCAGCCAACCTTCTCGGACATGTACAACCATCTCTCTCTTGATCACCGATACGACACGCTCTCGCCGAGTGACTTCAAGTGCGACAAGATCCTGCTGTGTGGCTGTGGCCGGCCGGCCATCAAGTCGCACTACCTCAAGAACCACCTGAAGTTCTGCTCCCTGCCGCTGGAGCAGAAGGTGGCACTGGGCATGACCCCGCCGAAGGAGAAGAAGACGACGGCAAACAAGGCGGGCACGTGTCACCTCTGCAGCAAGAATCTGAAGGACCTCCTGGGCCACTTCAAGCGCATACACGCCAACATCAACGTCACGAGCGACGACTTTGACTGCCCCGGCCTCAAGGCTTGTTGTGGCAAGGTCTGGACTAAGGGTGGACGACACAAGTGTGCAGACAGCTCGGACTTTACGCGCCCGTCTGCCAGCACACCGAGCCCCCAGCGTGCCGGCGCTGCTCGTGCGACGACCACCGCCACTGCACGGCCAGCGCCGTCTAGGGCGCAGCCGAAGCAGGCGCCGCCCGTTTCCCGAAACATCAACAGCAACGACGGCCGTAACAGGCGCCTGTCCGGCGACGACGGCCGTCCGGGCGAGTTACCAGACCGTCTCCAGTTCCTGAACCATTTGTAACCTAGGCAGTCGTATAATCACATGTTGCCCACCTGCCGGTCGTGCGCAGCGCGTGCGTCCGAAGGCAGTCGGGCATGCTGCCCCCCTGTACCATAGTTGTCTATATTTGAACTCCACACGACACGAACGATGCACTCCAATGACACATGCAGTAAGCGAAGCTATGGAATGTCAGGCAGTCCGAGAGCACACGGACAGCACGAAGGCAGGACGGCGTTACCGCGTCCGTAACAGACGGACTCCACGGAGTAGGAACTGACGTAGCGAGCCAGGCACAGGCATTCCGCACGACATGAGGCGGAGATGTCCGCCTTCCTGTTGATCTTTCTCCACCCATGGTGGTTTTACCGAACACCGTGATTCCGGTTCCTTGGAGTGGAGAGGTCGCCGAGGTGGAGAGATAGCACCACGAGGCCGCCTGAGTGCTCAGCGCTCAATATATACGAGCGAGACGAGGTAGAACGTTCCCTTTTGGACTCACTAGAACAATAGACAAAATGACGCCCGCTACACAAGGCAAGCCGCAGCTGTCCATGCGTGAGGTGGACGAGATGCTCGTCACCGCCGGCCCGGGAACGCACTTCGAGCTCGACTATGCCATGATCCAAGGACGCAAGCAGCTCGTGTGGAAGAACGTGAGTTCGCCCCTCTTCTCAGCTGACATCAGCAACCCCGCGACTTCAGGAGTTTCATCCTGCAACGCCTGAAGATGTTCGGCGACCGACCCCTGCTCTCGTCTCCGACTCCCGACGGCGAATCTAGGGAACAGCTCTCGTACCGCGAGGTTAGGCTGCGGAGCCAAGTCCTAGCCGGCTGGCTCTGGGACCAAGGCGTGCGAGTCGGGACCCGCGTAGCTCTCGGCGGTCTGAACAGCGCGGCGTGGGTTGTCGCTTTCTGCGCCGTGCACATTGCCGGCGCGGTGCCCGTTCTGCTGAACTCGACGCTGCCGGCACCGCTGCAGCTGCACTGCCTCACGCTTACTGAGCCGGCCGTTACGCTCGTGGACGGCAAGCTCGCGGCCTTGATTCAGGACATTGTCCCGGAACTGAGGGCGAGGGGTATCGACCCGTACTGCTGGGACACCGGAATGGAGTGTGGTCTCCGTCCGCTCAGGCCGAGCGCCAGCGCCGAGGCAGTCCGCGCCCTCGATTCCGGCCGCGCTACACAGAAGCTCCACCCCGAATCGGACGGCATGATCATGTTCACCTCGGGCACGACGAACCACCCCAAGGCTGTTCTCGTCACGCAGCGCAGCGCGCTGAGCCACGTCCCCACTGCCGCGTTCCCTGTCGCGCGCGCGATTCTGCGCGCTGGAGGATCGCTGTCCGACGCTCTGGCTGCACACGACCCGCCCGCCCAGGCCAGCGTAATGCTCGTCCCCGTCCCCCTGTTCCACGTGACGGGCTGCCTCTCCTGGCTCCTGAAAGCGATGACATACGGACACAAGGTCGTCTTCACACGGCGGTGGAGCGTCCCGGACGCAGTCAAGCTGATCGTGGACGAGAAGGTCGACGTGATCGGCGGCGTCCCTGCGATCGCGACGAGTATCATCCAGTCTGGGCTGCTGCCGGAGGACTGGCAGTTCAAGTCTGTCGGGTACGGCGGCGCGCCGCCCCCCGCTGGGCTTCCAGAGGAGATTGTGAGGCGGTGGCCCAACGCAAAGATTGCGAACGGGTACGGCATGACCGAGACGAATGGAATCATCACGTCCCTCGTCGGCGCGGACTACGTGCGCGACAACACTAGTTGCGGGCCGCCGGTGCCCATCTGCGAGATCCGGATTGTGGATCCGGAGGATACCTCCAAGGAGATGCCGACGGGCACGCCCGGAGTCCTGATGGCCCGCGGTTCAATGCTGATGGAGGGATACCTGCGCAACGAGGAGGCTACCCGCGCAGCAGTGAGCGAGGACGGGTGGTTCAACACCGGCGACGTGGGCTACGTCGACACTGAGGGCTTCGTGACGATCAGCGACCGCGCGAAGGACATAATCATCCGGGGCGGGGAGAACATCGCGAGCGGCGAGGTCGAGAATGCCATCACGTCCGACAGTAGGATCGAGCACGCCGCGGCCGTGCCTGTGCCGGACAAGACACTAGGCGAGCTCGTCGCTGTTGCCGTGACGCTTGCGCCTGGAGCTCAGGCGACGCCGGAAAGTATCATCAAGACGGCGTTCCCGAAACTCCGTCATGCTGCCCGCCCCGTCTTCGTCATGGTGTTCGAGGACGACTTCCCGCGCGCCGCGTCGGGCAAGGTGCTCAAGAAGGATATCAAGGAGATCGTTGCTCGGGAGTTTGCAAAGCTCAGCCGGGCCAAGTTGTAGAAGTAAACAGTAGACAAACGCATGCATGCGATTATAGATTCTCATCACCCTTTGATATACTAGATATAAAGCGGCAACGGCTTACGCCTCGCACTTCCTCTTCCCATGTCCCTTGCCCTTCTTCTCGTCGTCGTGCCCCTTCCCGTGCCCATTACCGTTGCCGTGGTGGTCGTGCTTCTTCGAGTCCTTGATCAGGCCACCGCCCTGCCATCCCTACTGGCTGTAGAGCTCGAAGTCGTACTTGACGCTGCCTCCCCAGAAGCCCGCGGGGCAAGTCGCCGTAGCGCCACCACCGATGGCGAAAACAGCGCCACTGTTGTAGGTACTCCAGCCCGCGCCGGGGTTGCCGTTCTTGACGAAACTAGCAACGCGCCCCTGCACGTCCTGGGACAGCGCGTCGGAGCCGCTGGGCTCATTGCCCCACCACGCGTACACGTCGTCGGCGTGGCAGACCTTGTCGTCGCAGTACGTGAGCCCCGTGTTCAGGTAGTGGTTGCCGCCCTGCGTGAACTCGCCGACGTAGGTGGAGGCAATCGTGGCGTATTTAGAAGCGAGAGTGCGCGAGGGGCACCGGAACCCGCCGTCCGTGAAGGCACGCTCGAGCGCGGCCGTCAGCTGAGTGGAGCCGAGCTGCGTGCCCGCCGGAAGCGGGTATTGCGCCGCCACGGCGTCCGCGCGCGAGCCGACCTGCTGCCGCAGTACGGCCAGGTACGCGTCGGCGGGGGAGATGTCGCGCTGCTTGCCGCCACGGCCGCGCGTCTCGAGCGAGCGGCCGATGAACGGGCCACCCGGGCACATGCTCCTGACGGTGCGGCCCTCGGGGATCTCGAGCCAGTCGAGCCTGGAGTCGTTGAACTCCCACCCGAACCACTCGGCGTAGAGGCGCCTCATCTCGTCGTTCAGCTCGTGCCACCGCGCCTCGAGCGGGGCCATCTCGCTGTCGGGCGTCTTCCAGATCTCGTCGCACAGCGTCACAGTCTGCTCGTGGTAGATCTCGCCGATCTTCGCCTCGTAGTACTCGGCCTTCTTCTTGCCACCGGGAGGGTACCTGGCGCGAGCCTCGAGCGGGAGGGAGCGGCCGAACAGCGGCCCGCCACCCGGCTGCGGCGTCATGATGAACGCGGCGGCGCCGCCCTCGTTCAGCGTCGTGGTGACAAGCACTTGTTGGGGCTTAACAGGGAGCTGGCCTGGATTCTGGGTAAGGATGACGGAGGGGTCCTTGGGCAGGGTGGCTGTGCCGAACACGGGACGGACGATGGAAGCGTACGGCACGCCCTGGATGGTGGGGCCGCGGCTCACGAGCTGGCCAGCGGTGGCGGTCATGAGCTGCGCGGCCGTCTTGGACTGCGCACAGCGCGCGTCCCGACACCCAAGGACGTCCTGGTAGAACAGCTTCTGCAGAGCGGTGGTCTGCGCAGCGCTCTGCGTGCCGACATTAAGCGGGCCGGACTGGAGGATCAGGCGCTGGAAGAGCCCCGCAGCCTCAGAGACGCCCGTCATGGCCTGCGCGACGACCGCACCGGAGGAGTGGCCACCAAGAGTGACGGAGGAGGGGTTACCGCCAGCACCGACGATGTTGTCCTTGACGCTGCGGAGGGCGAGGAGCACGTCGCGCAGCGCGAAGTTGGGGTCGGCGATGCGCAGCCACGACGGAGGCAGGAAACCGAGCACGCCCGTGCGGTGCTGCGCGTGCACTACGACCAAGCCTTGGGCGGCCATCTTTGCGCCGTCGAGGGCCGTGTCGGACGCGCCGCCGTCGATGTTCGACCCGCCAGGGAGGTAGACGTACACGGGCAGGTTGGAGTTCTGCGTCGCGGAAGACGGCTTCCAGATCGTAAGGTACAGGCAGTCCTCGGACTGCGCGGTCGTCGCGGCGGGGAAGTTGTGTGCCTGCGGGCAGCGGGAGGCCCAGGCCGAGGCGTCGGAACTCCTGTATGTTAGCGAGCGCAGCGAGCTGAGAGTGGAGGCTGAGGTAACTTACGTGGAATGAGCAGCAGACGAGTGCGCCCATCGCGAAGCACTGCCGTACTTGACAGTGAAGCGGCAGGCGTCGCCGTCCACGGCACCGGAGAGCGTCTGCCCCTTCCAGGTCATGGAGCAGGGGCCGCGCTCAGCGAGCTCGTGGCCCAGGGGCGCGCCCATCGTCGTCGCGAGGAGGGGGAGGAGGCCGAGGAGCGAGAGCATTGTAAGCTGTCTCGAGGTCTTCGGGGGTGGTAATTGACGCAGCGGCAGGCGCTGCTTATATCTCTTTCTGCGGGGCATGTTTGCGTTGATGAGGTCGTGGTCTCGGTCCGTGGATCCAGGCAGCGGGTCCAAGGCTGCGTGTGGACAATGAACGCATGCTGGGTTCTGGGTCTGTCTGGGTTCAGTAGCCCGCCGGGCGGGAGAGCAGAGGGCGCCTCATGATGGGCGCTGCTGGATGTGTCGCTTGCCCGTTGACTCCCAAGTAGTCTGTTTCTCGTCGTAGAAACGTCAGCCGCACGCCAATCTTTCACCAGAGCGCCAGGGCTATCTTATCGGCTTCGAAACCTTCCTTCATCTTATCAAACGGCCCAGAAGTGTGTCCGCTACGCATCATGGTGGCCCAGAAACGACCTCTGCACATTTGATTGGAATGAGGTCTTCCATGTTGATCGTCCTGCTCGAAAACACGGGACAATGGGCACGAGGTGCTGCGCTCAGGCCATGGTTGTCTCACCAGAGACACGACGCAGCGACCCTCAAACGGCCCGCGGCCGGTTTCATCGGTTCACATGTTATTGTTTGCAGAACGCAGGAACGGTGTTTCAACAACGGGCGACAACGGGGTCTGACGTCTGTGGGCTGGCGCTGGAGTCAACGGACACTCCATCGGCCATTCCATCGGGTCGTGTTGTTTGCTGTTGTCAGTTCGACCCGTTCGTGAGGTTGTTTGGTGTCGTTTTGTCCGTCAGGTCACCATATCTCAGCCCTCAGCCAGCCTTCGCCCCACGATCATGTGTCGTTCTGCCGCTTTGTCTCCTAGTCCCGACGAGAATGCCTCGAGCGTGGGCTCTGCGTATCCTTCTTCATGCCATGCTACGATTCCCTTGTTCTTCGTACCCTCTCCTCATCATACCCGCCATATCCTGATCTCGTCGTCAAGAGTCGTGGCGTGGGAAACGCCTCCGGCGACTGCACACAGCGCCTACTCCGGCCGCCTACCCCAGACAACGAGGGTGGGAACCGGCCCCCTCTCGAGCCGGAAGGCGGGCACGCCCTCGCCGTCCATGTCGCCGATGTCGGTGAAGCCGTACTTCTTCAGGAGGCCGCCGAGCTGGGCCTTGGTCGGCGTCGTCCGGAACTGGTTGCCGGTGATCACCTGCGAGCGTTAGCGAGCCGATCTGGGCTGCGAGCGAAGCGAGCAGTGTTGCCTCCGCCATCGCTCCTCCCATTTCCCCTCCTGTGTACCCTCAGTTCGCTCCTAATCCCACTGTGAAACTCACACCTTGATCCCAGTCCTCGACGGGCTCATTCTTCGGCTCCTCCTTGACGTGGAACACGGCGCTGATGTCCTCCCCGTCCTCGCCATGCCTGAACTCGATCAGGACGAAGAGACCGCCCGGCTTGAGAACACTAAGCACGCCCTCGAAGAAAGGCTTAAGCGTACCGACGTGGTGCGCGACGAGTGTAGCGACGGCAACGTCAAACCGCTTGCGCGGCGGGGCCAGCTTGCGTTCCGGGTCACTCTCAATGGGGGACGGCATCTCCTCCCCGCGATCAAACTGGGCCGCAGAAGTCGGGCCGAACTCGTGCATCGCCCACGTCACTCCATCCAGCCCTTCAACCTGCTTCGAGAGGACGGAGATCATGGATCGCGAAGGCTCGATGGAATGAACGGAGTGGAAACCGGTGAGATGGCGCGTCACAGTGCCCACGCCGGCGCCGACCTCGAGCACGTCCAGCGAGGAGAACTGGGATTCCGGGATTCCAGCTTGGACCAGGGCACGCTTGATCGTGCGCCCGTTGATCTCGGCGGCTTCCTTCACCCCGGGCTTGTTGAGGTACTGCGCTCCGTCCCAAACGTCTTCGCCGGCCATGGTGTCGTAGCTGTCGGAGAAGGCCGAAAGGTGTCGAAGAGAGCTGTCGTCGTGGTCTCGCTGATGAGAGGCGAGATCGAGCTGGGCTGTAGGAGAGAGAAGGGTCGGAGAGTGACAGCGATGTGGTCGATGAAGAGAGCAGTGTCGAGTTGGATGTTGTGAAGAGCCCGTGCAGTCCGAGAGTGGGCAAGTCTCGGAACCCACATTCGGAATGCTCGCCAGCGCGTGTTGATTCCGGGCACCAACCACCGTCAGCGGGTTGATCTCGGCTGGCTGGATCAAGTACTGTAACCGAAAGACCGAGCGAGCCAAGACTCGTCTTCGCCTACCTCTGATATCTACCTTCGCACCTTGGACTTGAGCTGATGCACAGACCTCTTCGCTCCCGTATCTGACTCTTTCCTCAATATCACTCTGCGTCAAGAAGCAAGGCGACTCACCGACACTCACCGGCTCACATACTCTCCGAATTGCCAGCTCGCTGCGCTCGCCGTCTCGCAGTGCTCTCTCTCACTCGCCATCTGTGACTAGCTCGCTGCCCACGCCATGCCATTACCCAAATGTCCCCCAGGCTTCACAGACCACATCTTCAAGCGCGTCCACGGTCTTAGCCTGCCGCTGAGGTACTGGCCTCCGCGCCCCTCCGCCTCCCCTCCCCCCTCACCCACCGCTCCCTCTTCCGCTTCCACCGCCGCCTCAGCTCAGGCGACCAATGGCACCGGCCTTCCCATCGGCACAACCAACGGGACCACCTCCACTCGCTCCGCTCGCGACCTTCCGTGGTTACTCTGGGTCCACGGCGGCGGCTACACCTGCGGCAAATGGGGTCACCCTACGCCGTGGCTGCTCCCCGCTTTCTCAGGCTACGGCCTCGTCTCAGTCGGCTACCGTCTTCAACCCGAAGCCTCGCTCGCCGAGATGGCACAAGACGTCGTGGAAGCATACATCTACGCCCGTCAATCCCTCGGACTGGGTGATCGATGCGTCATCGGCGGTGCGTCGGCGGGCACCACCGTCGCGGCGTTGGCTGCGCTCGAGTTGATCGGGCGGGATAAGAAGGCGAAAGCGGTGGGTGAAGAGGGCGAGGGAGCGCCGCGGGCGTTTCTCAGCGTATACGGGTTGTTGGACAGCTTGGCGTATCTGGAACAGGAGAGGAACCAGGGTCCCCAGCCTGAGCCGAAGTATCTCGTCTCGACGGATGAGGATTTGAGAGAGATCTACGCAAGCCCCGACCCCACGCAAGCCTCAGTGCAAAACCCATGGGACACGGAACTCCCACCTCATGTGCCCCTCGCCGAGATCCGCGATCATCTCGGCCTGCCCGACTACAACCCCAGCGACGTCGAACTCCTCCGAGTCGATCTCTACTCCTACGCGGCCTGTCACGGCAACCTCATCGAGTCCGTGTGCCGCCTCAAAGATCACCCCTCCGACACTCTGTTCCAAGACCGCGTCAAGGCTGACTCGCCCCAGCACATTCTGGAGAAGGAGGGCAGCTTCGTGCCCACGTTCTTCATGCACGGCCTCGCTGATGGCATCGTGCCAGCGAGTCATAGTGAGAATTTCGCGAGGACTCTGAGGGAACGAGGAGTGCAGACGGAGGAGGTGTACGTCGAGGGCGCGGGGCATGTGTATGATTTTGGGTTTGAGAGGCCCGAGGACGCCGGGTGGGACGTCAACGTCGTTCCTGCGCTGCGGTTCTTGGATAAGCATGTGTAGAAGTATGTCAGAAGTCAAGACAACAAGATGCATGGTTCACTACAAGACTCTGGGTATACGCTGGCATTCTAGCTTTGCGCTTTCGGGTCACATCGGGCATCGCTGCACTATGCAGCACTGCGATGCAGTCACGCTCCGCGGCAGCCTCGCGCTGCGCGCTCGGCATGCGCCCGCTTAGACGTTCTTCTTGTCCCCCTGCGACGGCGGCCAGTTGGTCGGGTCGACCTCGCGGTGAATGAGGGGGTAGATATCTTTCGAGAAGACCTTGTACCCGGTAGATCCCTGGAAGATATCGCTCATAGTGGGTGTGATGTGGAACCCATGCGGCTCCTCGACGTACACGGCGTCGACGCCCGCCTCGCTCATGTTCTTGTACAGGTGGCGGATCTCGTCGACGAGGATCTCCTTCTCGCCGCCGTGGATGTAGACCTTGACGCCGGGCTTGACGAGACACGCCCACTGCGCGCCGGTCGCGTTCGCGGGCGCGAAGTAGGGCGTCGTCGCCGCTTCGTCGGTGTAGTGCTGCCTCGCTGCGTGGGCTGAGAGCTTGGCCAGCCACGTGATGTAGTCCACGCCCCAGTTGTCGACCATGGACGCACGCGTGATGTTCGTGGGCGACATGTCGACCCAGGGACCGCTGAGGGCCAGCTGGCCCGGGCCAGCGACACCGGAGTCGTACAGGTATCGCTGGAGGAGCAGCGAGAGGTTCGCACCGGCACTCTCGCCCATGACGGTGATGTTCTGGGGCTCGAACCCGAGCTCGTTCGTGAGGTACTCCCAGCCCGCGACGGCGTCGAGGAGCGGGGCCGGGAACGCCGTCTCCGGGGTGAGGGTCTTGCGGTAGTTCACGGCGAGGACGCGGATGCCGATGTCGTGCGCGACCTTGAACACGTAGGTGCGCTCGAGGGGGTGGCCGAAGGCGTATCCGCCTCCGACGAAGTAGAGCATGGCCTTCTCTCCCGGCGCGGCCTTGGCGAGCGCCTTGCGCGTCGAGGGCGTGATGATAAAGCCCGGCCTGGGCACGGCGGGGACGGCGGGGCACACCGCGAAGCCAGTGCGCGGGAGCTTGGCCGGCGGCAGCGTGATCTTGGTCACTGTGGCGCCGGGCGCATCCGAGGACTTGGAGCGCACGGCGCGCCACTCAAACCAGTCCACGCCGGGGAGAAAGAGCGTGTGCTGGATCAGCGCGACGCGCACAATGTTCGTGATCAGGTGGTCGCGCAGCGTCTGCCACTTCAACCTAGGGCCGCGCGGGAAGTGCGTCAGGATCGTGTACGGGATCACGAACGGCAGCGAGCCCAGCACGCCGAGAGCCGCCAGCAGCTTGTACAGCGCCAGCAGGGGAGCGGGGGGCGTGCGCGGCGCGGTCGGGTCGGGGCGCGAGCGCCGGAGCTTGGGCCAGTCCAGGTCGGTCGTCATGTCGTTTTCGGGGAAAGTAGGCGGGAGGAGGAGGATAAGATGAGCGATGCAGGCGATAACGGGTATATGTATGCATGGAGATGAGGTGAGATGTGGATGCCGGTAGAACGTCGAACCGGAAGACACGCTAAAGAAGGTTAGACCGGCGGTCAGTAAGTTAGTGTTTCGCGGGGATTGAACCCCGCGCATGGTACCTGGGGCCGTTCCACGCTGCACCTCGAGCAGTGGACCCGTTTCACCAGTGCTAAAGTCATAATCCTTACATGGCGTGGGACAAGAAATGAGGAAACTGAGCTAGGCGGGAACAAGTGGAACAGGTAGTGCAGTAGGGAGATCTCTTAGGCGATCTTTAGGAGCGCTTAGGCCAGAAGCGCGAGCGCGCCAACGGCAACGAGAGCAGCCGAGAGGGACGCGCCGGTCGAAACGGCACCGCTCTTGTTCTCGGCGGCGGCGGCTCCGGACGCGGAGGCGGAGGCAGAAGCGCTGGCAGAGGAAGCGAAGGGGTTGGCCGAGGAGGACGAGGTGACGGCGGGCTTGGTGTTGTTGAGAGTGGGGGCGGGGGCGGTGGACGACTGTGGTCAGCGATGACAAAACGAGGCTTACTCACAGACTTGGGCAGCGAGGTCGGGGCGGGGATCTCGCCGGCGTACTGCGAGGTGTAGTGGGTCTCGATGCACTCCTGGCCCATCTGCTGGACGGCGAGCGAGAGCAGCTGCACCTGCTCCGAGGTCATGCCGTTCTTGACGCCCTCGATCGAGGTGCAGTTCATGCAGATGTTGAACTGCTCGAAGACGCCGCCCTGGCACGCGGTCGAGCGCGCGTCCTGCGACGCGTCGGCCGCGAAGACACTCTTGTACGTCTCGCACGGGGTCGAGCACACATCGGGGATCGCGTCGACAGGGAAGGGGGCACGGGTAAGGAGCGTGGGGGTCGCAGCGGCGACTGTATGTCAGCAGGAGCACGAGGGCGGAGCGAAGCGAGACCGCATCGCAGGCGACAGCGAGCGCGCAAGAGGGTCAGGTACGTACCAGCCGACAGGACACTGAAGAGGGTAGCAGCGAGCATGGTGAGTGTGGAGATGGGAGCAATGTTTGGTTCTCGAAAGTTGAACAGTGCATGCTCGTCGTTCGTTCCTCTATACTCCGAGCAGAGCCCCAGAGCCCCGCCTTGCGACGGTCGCCCTGGTCGCTTGGGTGCTCGACGCTCAAACGCACAAAAGAAAAGTTGGGTGACAGGGACTCGGCGCACGGGACGTGATCGAAACTCGAGTGCGATTGGTCCGAGCAAGTCAGGATACGTCGTCGGCGCAGCCAAGCCGCATTCAACGCAGATGGCGAGCGGAGCCAGCGAGGGCTTGCATTGATCCTAGTACTCGTCTGGAGTGGGTGCATGAAGAAGATGAAGAGGATGAAGAAGATGCAAACAAACAGCCATCCCAAAGTCGGGCGCAGATCAGTCGATCCAAGGTGGATTCTAGACTTTGGAATCTTCTGACGTGTGAGCCGAAAATCGGCCGCTGAACCTTGCTTCGGATCGTTGCTTCGGATGAGAGTGCGTCGTCGTCGGAGCTGTGCGGCGAGGGGCGACCTCCGCCTGTCTCATGCGCGCATGCATGTGAGCGTGCATGTTCCGCACGCGTTTCTCGTCTCGAGTTGAGGGAGTTGTCTAAACCTGTCAAACGTCGAAAGACTCATTCCACGGAGAGAGCGCGTGCGGTGCCTGGCCTCGTCTTACGGCCGGCCCACCAAGTGGGCATTCTCCACACTCGCTCGGTAATCGGTCTTTACGATCATGACGCCTGCGGAGATGGCCGCCTGTACCTTCATGCCGATGTCAGCTCCATCTCGCTTGCCCGATGCTCGCCGGTGGGACGGTGCCGGTAGCTCATAAGAACTCGAGACTCCACCCCTCCGTCCCATCAACTCAACTCCAACTCCAGCACCATGTCGAAACCGCAAGTCTCTCAGCCAGCGACAAGCACAACGGGCTTCTTCCAGCCCACGCCCATGGTCGAAAACCAATGGCTCGAGGACGCCGCGCTGCGCCGCGCGTCGGCGCTCTTCGTCCCGCCCTCGGTCCTCAACAAGGTCTCGCCCGCCCTGTCCAAGCTCGGCGCCGAAGTCCTCACGCCCGAGATCCTCAATCACGTCACGAACGCAGAGAAGAACCCGCCCTACATCGACGGAGACGGGTACAACTCGTTCGGCGTGCCGAAGGACAGCGCTGCACTCGTCACGTCTCCGGGCTGGAAGGCGCTGCAGGACTTCGGGCTCGAGAACGGCGTTGTGGCCACCGGCTACGATAAGGAGCTCAAGGGCTCCGCGCGCGTGGTCCAGGTCATCAAGATACACCTCTGGGGCGCAAGCAGTGCGATGGTCGTCTGTCCCTCCGGCATGCAGGACGGCGCGACCAGCGTCCTGATCGCAGAGCTGTCGCGGCCGCCGCCCAGCTCGCTCCCGAAGGAGACGGTCGACACGCGCACGCGCGTGTTCAAGAAGGCCCTGAGCCATCTCCTCGACACCAACCCCAAGAACGCCTGGACATCGGGCCAGTGGATGACCGAGCGCCGGGGCGGCTCCGACGTCTCGGGCACGGAAACTTTCGCCTCGTGGGTCGGTCTCGACTCACGCGTCGACGCCGACGGCCTTCCCCTGGGTCCCTACAGCATCAGCGGGTTCAAGTGGTTCTCCAGTGCTACCGATTGCGGCTGCGCCCTCGTCCTTGCGTGGACGGAGAAGGGCCTCAGCTGCTTCTTCGCCCCTACTCGCGTGCAGGGCGGGCACATGAACGGGATCAAGATCCAGCGCCTCAAGAACAAGCTCGGCACGAAGGCGCTCCCGACCGCCGAGCTCGAGATCAAGGGCATGCGCGCGTGGCTCGTTGGGGAGGAAGGGCGGGGCGTCAGTGTGATCGCGACCGTGCTGAACGTGACGCGGTTCCACAACGCGGCGCGCGGGGTCGGATTCCTCGGCCGTGGGCTGGGTATCGCGCGCGCGTTCTCCCGCGTGCGCACGTTACCCAAGACCGGCGCCGCGCTCAAGACCATCCCGCTGTTCAACAAGACGCTCGCGACCACGACGCTGCGGTATCGCGCCGACACGCTGTTGACGTTCTTCCTCGCCGCCCTGCTAGGCAGTGTCCAGGCGCAGGCGCCCAACCCGCTGGTGCCAGAGGGCCAGGACGCGGAGCTCTTGCTCCGTATTCTGACGAGTGTGGCCAAGGCGTACACGACGAAACACGGCATCCACGGCCTGCAGGAGTGCATGGAGGCGCTTGGCGGAGTAGGGTATCTCGAGAACTTCGAGACGCCCGAGATCAACGTGGCTAGGATTTTTAGGGACGCCAACGTCTTCAGTATCTGGGAGGGCACGACCGACGTCCTCGCCACGGACACCGTCAAGTGTCTGACGGGCCGACAGGGCGCGGACGTGACGGCGGCCTTGGACAGATGGATCAACAGCACGCTCGACTCCGTGCGCGGGTTCGACGGGGAGAAGAAGGAGATCCGTCAACAGTGGGAGCAGTTCAAGGCCCTGCCGAAGGAGAAGGAGGAGCTGCTGTCTCTGTCCCGGCTGGTTTATCACAGTCTGGGAGACATTGTGTGCGCGGTCTTGCTGCTCGCCGACGCGAACAGGGACGGCGACGAGGTCGCGGCCGAGTGTGCGAGACGGTTTGTGGCTGGCACGCTCAAGGGCGAGAAGCGCGGACGGGGAGACTGGAAGGAAGTGTCGAGGTGGGACCACAGGATCGCTTTTGATGGGGAGGCGCAGCAAGCTGCCAAGTTGTAGATCACGGAGAGGTAGAAGTACAAGAGGTCATATGCATGCGATTGTCATCCACAAGAGACTGACAGAGGGGCGCGGTCGAGGATCTGACACGATTGTCGTCGCACATCTCGCACACTCGCGCCCTCGCTCCCCTGGTCCCACGCCTGTAGCTCCACGTCAAGGGGACGAGTCATCTGTCGTTCTCATCGTCTCTCACTTACCCACTCTCCATCCACCGGGCAAGTTATGCGTGTGTTGACGGCAACTGACCTCCAGGCGATCAGGCTCGCTTCCCTATCACCGCCCAGGGATGCGGTCAGTCCTTGCGCGATGGCTCGGTTGTGAGTTTCGGAGGCTAGGCAGTAACTGACACGCAGACCTGTAAGCTGTCCGGCCCTCACCAAGCTGACCACCAGTTGACATCAGGCCCACCGATGAGGTCAGTTTGCCATGTAGGAAGGTCAACTGACTCGCAGACTTGCGGGAAGCCATTTGTGAGCTGCCAGAAGCTCTTCGCCAGCTAACCCTCCAGCACCCAACGCACGTATTCAGTGAGCTTGCTCGAGGTGATAAGAGCTTACGCACAGTTCCTGTGGTGAGCTTAAGCCTGGTTGTTAAGCTGACAAGCTGCAGCTCGAGGAGGAGCACTGTGAGCTACGCAGTCTGCAAGGAGCTGATAGCCAAGTCTATTTCGCGTCCGTGAGAGGGATGGCTGACGTGACACCGCCGCGCAACGTGAGTTTAACGGCGTGCAAGGAACTGACATTCAGATCGTGAGCTGCTCAAATGCCCACGTATAGCTGACATACCGCAGTTCTGTCGTCCGTCAGAGGTCAGTTTGGCAGTGACGACGTAGCTGCCTCGCAGGTCTGGTGGTGAGCTACCGCTACCGTGATTTCAAGAGCTGACAGTCCAGCCCCCCCCAAGGTTGGGATCGGTGAGCTCGCTAGGATGCTCCGAAGCTGACGCACAGTGACATGTGAGCTTCCGCCTGTGCGTCGTCAAGCTGACAGTTACAGTTCAAAAAGGGATACAGTGAGCTAGGAGATGTAGAGCTCACGACCAGGTCCCCTTAAAGGGAGGTCGGCACCGCAATGCTGGCGGTCAGACGTATCTAGGAAGACTGCCTCGCACTCGTGAGTTACGTACGTTCTACTGCTACAACCTGACGTTCAGGGTGTGAACGGTTCAGAAACCATACTCGGCTGACATCTCGCAGCGCTCTCGTCTAGGCTGAGATCAGTTAGGGCGCGAACTGCGTAACTTGCGCGCAGGCTTTGTTGTGAGCCACGGGGATTGGAATGTCAATAGCCGACCGTTCAGTACGCCAGAGGATGGACCCAGCCAGCTAAACAGGGTTTTCCAAGCTGACGGACAGTGATAGGGTGAGCTTCCGCTGCCTAGTTCGGAGCTGACAGTCCACAGCCCGAGGGTGGTGGTTAGCTGAATTCTTCCAGGGCTTAGCTAACGACCAGGTCTTTGTCCTGTCCGACACTGTTCAGTAAGCTCGAAGACCGCAGGAAATGAGCTGACTTGGCAGACTGGGACGGGCCCCGGTTAGCTGATCAAGGTTGCAGTTTCAGCTTACGACCAGATCCTCATCTTTAGCGGCCAGGACAGGGACAACCGACGTGACGGAACCGCGCAACTCGGGCACCTGGGCATAACTGACATCCAGCGCGTGAGCTCAAGTTGCCCCCACGGAGCTGACAACTGGCAGTGATGCTTCCGTTAGCTCATGATTGAGTTCAGTTGGGATGATAGGACGAGTTGCAGGTTGTGTAGTAGCTATCGAGCCCCGTTTGCGTGATAGCTGACAAGTCCATCTGCTGAGTGCCGATGCGGTGAGCTGCTATGGGCTTGGCACAGCTGACGCGCAGTGACTGGGTGCGCTTAGGCACCAAGTCTTGAGCCGACTGCAACCTGAACTGGAACGTAATCAGCACAACGAGGACCGACGTGACGCCACCGCGCAACTTTACACCTCCTTGTGAGTTAGAATGGTCTTTCCATAACTGGCACCCAGGGCCTGAGCTGTTAGGATGGCGCCTCAGCTGACATCTCGCAGTGCTTACGTTTGGCCTCGGTCGGTTGCATTGAGCTGGTCGGAACTGACTGGCAGTGAGCTCATGACCTGCTTTGACTCGTACGTTCTAGCTGACGTTCTGCATCCCTCCGTGCAGTGTATGTGAGTTTAAAGATAGCTCGTGAAACGCACATGCAGATGTGTATGTAAGTGTATAGCTGACGTTTAGTACCCCTCTGTGAAAGCAAAGGCTGTGAGTTGGACGAAGGTTTCTGTAGCTCACCCACAGCTCCGTGAGATTCATTAGCAGCCGACACATACACACCGCGCCGGCTGAGAGTCGATCTGGATACCTCTCGCAGCTGTCGTCGTCGTTATATCCAACTGAGCGCCTGGCTTCTCGCCTGCATGCCGACCGTGTGAGCTGCAATGGTAGACATTTTGAGCTGACGTCCAGCCTCCAGCGTTCGTACAAGCTGACCAGTTCGCCCCATGGAAGCTGACCGACAGACTACCTCTGTTTGCGTTATGCACAGGGTGCAAGCTACCCTGCTGTACGGCAGGCAACGCATTCATGGCGTGAGTGCGAGCACGTTGAGCTAGCTCGGTTTTTGCGAAGCTGACACCCAGCCTGCCATGCTGAGGTATGACGCCGCTGCCTCTCCTGCGTCCACGTCAAGATAATCCGCAGACCCTTGACAGCCGTGGTCCGGCGGCGGCCAGTGAGTTCACACAAGCTTCGTTGATATCCACCCAAAGCTGACAGACAGTGCATGTGAGGTACTGTGATGGGTTGTCTCGATAGCTGACCTCCAGCTCGCTCGTCACCGGTTTGCCTAGCCGAGAACATATCGCTCTGAGCTGACTTCCAGGACTGCAGCCAAACTGCCGTTCGCAGCCTGGATGGGGGCTCTTTCCAAGGTGTGTGGGCGTTTTGCTGTATGGATGTAGGAGTCAAGCTAATCTCAGTTGATTCTCTGTTGCACAAATGGTAGCTGTCTTGTGAGCGAACGGTAAGCTAGCCCTCAGGCTGGCTCAACGGAGCCCTTCAACCACGATGTCCGGTCAGCGACTCTACGAGGCCTGCAGAGGTTAGCTAAGGCTTTGCATCGTGACAAGTTGTCTCCAGCCAGAGTACACAGAGCAGACAGGTAAGCTGTCGCCCAGTCTATGTGCAAGCTCATCCCAGTCGCATCTTCGCAGGTCGGAGCTCTGTGAGCCAGCTCCACGTGCAATCTGCGTAAGCTGACGCGCAGCGGGCCATGCTTCGATGCTACACCACGTACGTTTCCACGACTCCAGTTGTTGGAGACCGCTCATGAGCTGACCTCCAGCCCTCCTGGCGCCGCTTCGAAGACCTAGTGCCGCTTCGAAGAACCGCCGAAGCGTGCGCACAACAAGGGCCGGATAGTCGGCGAATTCCGGCACACTGTCCGATCTACCCCTGCTCCACCCGTTCCTCGACCTGCCTCAACGATTAAATCTGAGCGAACTGACGCCATCATGTGGTCCTGCAACAGGCGACACATACCTACGTGCCTGCGTGGAGCTGGTCTAGAACCGGTAAGTGGAAGAGCTATGACGAGATAGACGAGTTCGAGGCCTGGGTGGAGTAGTTGCCGAGCCGAAATGAGTTCACCAGGGTCATCGGCTTCCAAGGGGCCGATTATCCTCCACTCAACAGCTGACGAAATCCCATACTCATCATGCAACTTCTTCATTGCTTCACGAGAGGACACTGTGATGCCAGACAGAGCTGATGTTGAGCCATATTGCATTCAGTGATGTACAAGTGGCGTGTGCCAACCACGCCATATTATTAAGCGTCTGATTACTAAGTGTTGTTGAAGCTGTCCTAACCTCTCTTTTACGCGGCCTTCTCGGCCTCACGCTCCTCCTTGTGCATCTGGCTCTCGCGGCGGACGTACTCGTCCTCGTGCACAAGGCGGGTGGTTGTCTCGACACCAGCGCCCTCCTCGTACGCGGCCTTGGCGTGCTCGAAGTGGGACCCGTCCGCCTCGGGGCCGAGGAAGAGGAAGACCATGAGCCACGCGATGACGGCGCCGATCAGAATGCCCTGCACGGTCGCGTAGTCGGGCATCATCTTGCCGGGCTTCTTGGGGTCAGGGATCTGGATGCTGTTACCCGCGTCGGTCTCAATTTGGGCCGCGCCAGACGAGGCCATGTTACCCAGCTGGTAGGAGAGACCTCCGAACAGAGCACGGAAGGCCGGCGGCGAGACCTCGGACAGGTAGATCGGGACAATGCCCCAGGCGCCCTGGACGCCGAACTGCATCCAGAATCCTCCGGCGGAGAGGCCCGAGAAGTTGCCGGGCAGGATCCAGAGCGGGATGAACGCGGCGGTGATGCAGAGGAAGATGAGGCCCGTGAGCCGACGACCGGAGTACTGCGAGAGGTATCCTGCGATCGTGCCTCCGCACACGGCGCCGACGTTGGAGATGATGACGGCGCGGTTCGTGACCTGCGGCGACAGCATCTTGGTCTCCTTCAGGTAGGTCGGGTAGAGGTCCTGGGATCCGTGGGAGAGGAAGTTGAACCCGGTCATGCAGCAGATGGCCCAGATTGTGCGGATCCAGTTGGTCTTGAGCATGTCCCAGATGGCGCGGCCGAAGCGGCGCGTCGCCTCTTTGGCGGGGAGGGCCTCGGCCTTGGCACGCTCGCGCGCCTCGATGTACTGCTTCGACTCGGGGACGACGAGGCGAAGAAGGGCGGCGAGGAGCGAGAAGCCGGCGCCGAAGAAGTACACGCACCGCCAGCCGTACTTGCTGTGCGGGGTGATGAAGTTGACACTCGCGGCGAGCAGGTAGCCGACCGCGTAGCCCTGTTGCATCATGCCGGACATGAGACCACGGGCATGCGGGGGCACGTTCTCGAGCGCGATCGCAGCAGACGTGCCCCAGATACCGCCCATGACAATACCGAAGATGGAACGGACGCCGAGGAACGCGCTGTACGTCTGCACGAAGCCGGAGCCGAGCTCGAGGGCGGCGATCATGAGCAAGTTCACGAAGAGAGTCCACTTGCGGCCGAAGCGGTCGGCGGCGATACCGAAAACAAAGGCTCCGAGGGAGCGGAAAAGGAGTGTAAGAGTGATAGCAGTCGAGATGTCGTGGTTGCTCTTGTCGAAGTAATGGGCCAAGTCCGTCATCGTGACCGAGACGGCGAAGTAGTCGAATCCGTCACACTGGGCGTCAGCGAGGCGACTCCACCAGCGGGTATACTCACAGTCCAGGCGAACCAACCGACGAGGAAGTAAAGCCATCCTTTCGCGGGAACGGAGGCCAGCAGCTTGAAGGGGTTGTGGATGACGACCTCGTTCGGCGTGTTCTTCTGCGTCTTCCAGCGGAACGAGGGGACGATGTTGCGCACGAACGACCGGTGCTCGCGACCCTTAATCGCGTGCCAGTGGCTCAGCTGCGACTTGACAGAGGTGTGCGCGATGCCGTCGTCCGACGACGCGCTGTCGTAGTGCTGGTGCGTCTCCTTGAAGGACTGCGGCGGCGAGACCATGGTGGGCGTGTAGTCTTGGGGAGAAGAGAGCAGGTCACGCTCCTCTATCGCCTTTTATGACTCATCTGGCAGCTGTCGTCGCGTGAGACCAGAAAATCGATCTCGGAATCCAGCGCTAGCGTTCTTGCCGCAAGCCAGGACTCAGGTCATGTCGCCAGGCTCGCCTTTCGGGCCTTGCGCTTCCAGAGCTCATCCGCAGCTCGAAGAGGAACAGGGGCCATCGTTGATTCGAAAACAGCGACAGCCCCGGCAGTCTCGCTCGCACTGCGCTGCCCGCGACTGGCTCGAGCGCCCGGGGTCCCTTGGGGAGGAGTGTTGGCAAAGGGCGTCGCGGGGGCTCGCGGGGCAGTGGGGGGAGACGAGGGGCAGCAGCGAGCTGCGCCGGGTCCTTGGTGGGGGAAGGAGGGAGATGAGTTGGGGTTTGGTGCCAGAGAGTTAGCTCGGATTGTTAGCTCCAACTTCGAGCTGCAACGTCCCAAAATAGCCAAGGAGGATGCGCTTGGCCCAATCGCCTTGAGGTGCCGGCGGAGTCTCGTGCGCACGAGGCTGATACGTCTGACCTGTTCCTGGTCCCTTAGAGCGCCAGTGGACGCCTCCTTGCACATCACCAATCACGAGGACAACATAGCTCATCCGGGAGGTGGGGCAGGGAATGGGTGTCCTATTTCAGGCTCACGAACCTCGAGATAAGTTGCCGATGCGCCGACTCGGAGTGTCCTCGCTGCTGGCCGCGAGCTCTTCTGACCGCTGGGCCCAAACAAAAAGATGCCAGTCGTCGCCGTCGGCAGCCCGAGTTCCTTGGACGTCATACCCTCGGTTCATGCGAGATACTCAGCGGCGGCACCGGCCGTCGATGCCGGCCGGCCAGGCTGCAGGCGTCCAGGGTGTCTCCACCCCTGAGACCCACACTGTGCACGGGGGCTGCGGAGGTATGTCGGGGCGCCCATTTCGACCGCTGGAAACAATGCAGGTCGGGCACGAGGGCCCACGCCTGTGTCCAGGCGCTCTGCGATACTCTGCGCTACTGCACATCATTCGTCCTCGCCGCCGCGATCTGGTTCGTCGTCGGCAGTCTCGCCAGCGTCTGACTCGAGGCTTGCCGCCGGCGCCGGCACAGATCCGACCGATACGCGACACCGTATGCCCAGGTGGGCTATGGAATCAACACGATAGCCGCGGCGGTGAAAGTCGCCGTTCGCTGAATATCCATCGATCACAGCGTCTCACTTCGAAATCCAAATGAGACCGAGCGCGGACGAAGCTGCCGTCACGGCCGTAGGCGGATGTGACTGATTCCCACACGTCGGGCCTCATACGACCTCAAACCACCTCCTTGCTGCCCCTCAACGTTCCTCGGGCTCCGGGATGTCATTGGGGACTCCTCGGGGCAAGCACTGACATGAACTTGCAAACGATCCTCCCATTTTCGAATAGTGCTTCGACGCCAGAGCGCGAGCTACGCGACCACGCCAATCAGCCGACCCGCAGCAGTCCCCGGCGCAGATAACACGAGCCCTCCTGCACCGTGCGCTCTTGTGAGGGCTATTCCTGACGTTAACACGCTCTTGGCATACCGCGTGCATACCGCGACTGCGCACCACGAGTCATGCGACTGGTCACGAGCGCACCTTATCGCAACAGAGCCGACGCAAGGCCGCTCTCGGTGCCCCGGGTTCAGGTGCATTGTCGCCAGGTCCGACGGGCCCGATACTTCACACACTTCCAGTTAAGCCATCCAGAGATGAGGTCACCCAGATCACTCCGCAGTAACGCAATGCTCAACCTCGGGGTCAGCAACGGGCCCCGGTCCGACCACCGGTTCCTCAGTCACTCACACTTGCCCGTGGTTGCTCCGCTCATGGTCTTCCAGACGGATACGGCCGAGGCCTCGAGCGTTCGGGACACTCGGAGTTGTTGAACCCTCGACCCTGCGTACCAACTGACTATCTTCGGCCCCACCTTGCCCAACATGGCTCCGCATAACTTCTCTTCGGGCTCTTCGGGTTGATGACCCCACTCTGAGACTTATGGACGATAGCATACTGACCCGGAAGCAATTCGCGTCATGCTCACTGTCAGAGCGGAGCAACAATGGCCAAATGAAGGAAGTCTGGAACTGGACGTGACAATCTTGATGACAACGCTCCGCGTTTAGCCAGGTACATGGCTGCATTTCCAGCTCCCCTGCACGCTCTTGGCTGACGAGGTCTGATGCGCTTCGCCCTGGTCTGAGCATCACCTCGACGGAGAGCGAGTACATGGAGTCTCCTTCGGGCCCCGATGGATGACTGCCAGACAGGTTGCTGCCCCACCTCGATCTCCGAGCGCTCCCCAGTACCCCGCTCGCCCCGTTGGTTTGTCTGTCATCAAGTGGGGCTCGCGCACTGTCTGTTTTCCAACCGCAGCACAGATCCTCGTCGTTGGCCGAGATACGGATCCCCGCTAGCGACGTTGCGAACAGACTTCCTGCCCAAAGACGTGGGACCTCATGTGTTTCGGCGCCACCTTTCGGACACCTTGCGGACGCTTCGGGTGAGTCGGACGCGCACGGGCTTGTCAGCGGGCAACTAACATGCTAAGAATAGCTTGCGGTCAATTCCATCCCTTCTCTTCCATCGCGAGCCCCGTGGCGTGCCGTCTGCGCGCTCTCCGGAGGTGGGGGTGAGCACCGTCGCACACTGCACGAAGTGCGGTTCCTGTACAGTATGAAGGTCTCGGAGAAACGCGAGGACGAGCGCAAAGTAAGTTCATGGAGGAGTTGAACTTGCGGCGAGTTTCGTTTCAGGTGGCGTCTGTGCTACGGCGTGCCGGCGGTCAGGTCGCCACATGCCCTACCCTTGTGCTCACTCTTGCTCGCTACGCTCCTAGCGAGCGACATGAACGCCACGACATATGGCACTGCTCACTCGACGAAAGGCGCTGGGGAGTGTGGCAGAGTGGGGCAGAGCTGAAGACCGACGGACTATCGGAGCATCCGCCACGGCACCCCTTCCTCCCCAAGCCCTGGTGCCATTGCCTCAGACTGCTTCTCATAAACAAGCCAACTGACAGGAGCAGCCCCTCCGCCCCGCAGCTCGACTACCATCCACCAATCTTCAGCGAACTCTTGACAGCGGTGAGTACAAGACCGCTCCCGGGCCCTCCCAGCAGAAGAAACGTCCAAAACATCTATGGTGAAATGGTATCATGCATCGTTGCCAGTCTGAATCGATGCGGTGGGGGTTCGATTCCCCCTGGATGTACTCTCTTTTTCGTTCTTGTGCATGCAAAGGACGGTTGAAAGCGTTTTGTTGGAGGAAGGGAGGAGGGTTGAGGATAGGGTTGGTCAGAGGAAGATGGTTGGCAGGGAGGTCGGACGTGACCCTGACGCGGGATCTGAATTTCGGTTTTGGAACCAAACAAACGGTGAGCAGTGGAGGTCGTCCACTTTCTGCCTTATATCCTCAACGTCGGAACCCAACAACGCTGGACATCTTCGACATTCCAGTGACATTCTCGGGTAGACTTTGGCCGGTGACGAGACAGCTGACTTCCACGCACAGTCGATGACGAACAGAGCTCTGCGCGCGTGCGGCGTCCACGACCCTGCGCGCACGGGCCGATGGCTTGGCTGTCCCTGCTCACTGTGAGGGGGCCCGCACTCAACCCACTCCGGCAACGTCGGCAACGAGGTCGCCGCCCGCATCGCCGCCGACTCCCTCGCCGACTTGCGGGACCCACTGCTCGCAATGCTCGTTCGATCAAAAGAGAGGGACAACGGACGGGAGGATACATACAGCTACAACTTGATTCTGTGGATGGCTCGGTTCGGCGACGACGGGGATGACTCCTCAGCTACGACCTATGCTGGGCAGATACCCAGGATGAGAGCTATGCAGCTGCGCTGCGCTAGCATGAAGCCGTCTAGGCCGCAGCGACGCTCTGCCCGCCCTTGGCGAAGTTGTACGGAAGCTGCTTGTACTTCCTCTCGGCGCCTGTCGTTAGCCGTGAAGGAAGAGGGCACTCACAGTCGTCGCAGAGGTGCTCGCCGTGGATGTCGCCGGTCCGCGTCTCGTCGCCCTTACCGCAGACGTCGCAGGGAGGGAACTTGAACGGCTCGTAGAGCGTCTTGAGCCAGCCTGGCGTCAGCGGAGAAGGAAGGAGGGACTCACAGTCACGGCAGTTCTGGCCCTCGCCGGCCGTGTTCACCGTGTTCGTCTCGCCGCCGCAGCAGGGGCAGTAGAGCGTGTCGTAGGAGGTCATCGTTGAGTTCGGTTTAGTGGGGGGGGGGACGAGGTGTTGAGCAGCAGGCGTGTTGGGAGTGCAAGATGAGGTTAGAGTCGAGGAGGAGTGCAGACTGGCTCATATACTCCCCGGACAATGGCAGACGCGGGTTGCAGACACGGTCATCAATACCCGGCTCCCTGGACGTCGAGTCGCACGGTGGCACATGTCGAACGGGCCCCTCATCCGCACGGAGCAGGCTTGGCCACATGCCGCATTCTGCAATGTGGCGCCGACTGTGCTGACTGTGCTGGCCCGGCCTCGATACGTCATGGGCGGCGTCATGGGACGCTCCAGACCAAGCAGAGAAGGGCAAGAGGCCGCATGCACTCGACATCAGTGATTTTTCGATGCCGGCCGCAGATGCCGAAAGGATCGAGATTGCAACCTGATCTCAGGGGAGGCAGCCGAATTCATAATCAGGAGCAGCGAGTACGGAGTAGTGAGCTTGAGACTCTGATCTGATCAATGTCACCGACTCTTCTTCTCGCACCATTCATGTCTGTGCAACTGCGATGCATAGGGAACCGAGGGTGTGACCATGCGGAGAGACGCAAGAACCGAAGTCTCTTGGGCGATCGAAAATCAGTCACGTTTGCCACCACCACCGCGGAAGCAATCACGTGTTGCCCTTCAACAATCCACACGTCAACCTTGTCGACAACCCAACATTCTCGGCCCAACCTCATCCCCCGACACTCTCATCCCAACACTCTCCTTACCTGCAATCTACTCTGCTCTTCACACGTCGCCATAAACCGTTCACTTCACACCCGGCAACATCGCCCTCACGTCGTCGACTGATTCACTCCTGACCAGAACAGCAGCTCTCCAACTTCCCTGTTACGTCTTCTCACGATGACTGTCGACCGCAAGCTGGGCCGTCTCCCCGTCGAGATCTGGCAGATGGTCTTCGACCATCTCGATCAATCCGACCTCTTCAGCCTCCGCAGTGTCAACTCCAGCATTGGCGCCATTGCCCGTCCCTTCCTCTACCGCTATGGCCTATTCACAAGTCTCGGCCTCCAGTTCCCCGGTACACTCAACCCTTTCCCCTTCACACATCTACCTGAGTTTGGGCAGATTGCACTCGACGCAGCGGAACTTCATCGTATCGTACGCAACCTCCGTCGCCTAGAGATTGCAGAACACAAGAGTGAAAACTGCTCTACACTGTTCAAGGGCCTGTGGCCGAAAACTCATCCACTGGACGCGGATGTTCTGACACTGTTTGTAGAGCAAGTTCCTGAACGCGGCCTTCGCCCCAGGGAACGACCGGTCTTCCCAGACTGTTCTGTGCACATCGAGTACAACGGTGCTAGCAATGGAGCGGCTCACAAGGACAAAGCCTGTCTCCAGGCCTGCGCCTTTCTGGATGAGACGGACCTCTGGAATGCCAAGGTGCGGAAGGTCGTGATCCGCAATGCGCCATTGGTTTGGAAGTCCGAGCAGCGACCGCACCGAGTTTCAGGTGGGCGCTGGGCAGAGGAGTTCGTTCTGGTTGTGAACTCTGCTGAGACCTGGATCTCCTGGATCGCTGATGTCGTCTGCGTCTGCCCCGAGCGAAACCCGCTGTACGGACTCGCTACCAACACTATTGCTAGCTTCAGTCCCTTTCCTAACGGCAGCACGAGCCTCAAGAAGCTGACGGTCATATTCTGGACGGGATCCCCAGACGCGACCTGGCTCCCGCCGTGCGGGCATTTCACGGCGGAGGAGCACTGGACCGGCGAGTGCGTCTGCACCGTACACACCGAGCTGTGGGATGTGCTCGTGGACACGGCGCGGCGGCTGCCCAACATCCAGCAGGTCACTCTGGTGAACACGGAAGCTATGTCGGAGCAGCCAAGCGCCGGAGTCGAGCGCTCTGGTCCCAGACGATCGAAGGCTTTCGACAAGACCAAAATCGCGGGTGAACTGCAGAGGAGGCTCACTGCAGCGTACCGCAAGAGCAGGGGCAAGGAGAAGCCGGCACTTTCATTGCAAACTGTGACAGAGTGGGCTGCAGATGGGGAGTGGGAGGATGTCTTCCACCCGACAGAAATCAAGCCTTTTTTGGAGAGCGCCGAACCATAGGTAGCTTCTACCGTCGTTCCGTGATACTGTACAGAATGCACTGTGACATGTGACAAGCAACAGAGCAACAGGGCATGCTACCCAGGCGCGCTTCAGTGTCGAATCGCGGAACCAAACGCGGAGCGGCATTGAGACGCTCAACGGCATGCATACGGTTTCGTTAGCCCGGGTCCGCTCATGTTCCGCAGTTGATAGCGAGACGCGATGGATGGCGCCCTCGGACGTCCTTGGGACGGTAGCCGCGAAGGCGATCTGCAGTACCCTGAGGGCCCGAGGGCCCAGCGCTGAAGGATAAGATGAGATGAAGCGACAACAACTCATGCACTTCAACATCTCCCTTCGTCTCATTGAACACTTCACATCTTCCGCAATGGAGGGCGATCCCTCACCGCAGCTGCCCGTTGAGCTATGGCAGATGGTCGTCCCGTATCTGAACGAGCACGACCTCCGCAGTCTGCGCTCCGTGAACCGGCTCCTGGATTCGATCGTCCGACCGCTTCTGTATCGCTACTGCGTCTTCTCCAGGCTCGGCTACCACTTCCCTGGCGCGGCGAACCCGTATCCGTTCCTCGACCTGCCGGAGCTCCAGCAAGCACCTCTCAGCAGGGAGCAGCGCGACTCCATCTTCCACGGCATTAGGGTGCTGAAGCTCCGAAAACACGCCGTGGGCGACTGTACGACCTTCCGCTTCCTGCTGGGCCACCGGTCCTTCCGTCCAGCCGAGGTCACGGGGCTCGAAGTCCTCTGGATCGAGCTGTTCAGCTGCCCCACGCATGCGCGGAGTTCGGGCGAGATGTTCTCGACTTTCGTCCACGAGGGCGAGGAGGGGCACGGAAACCCGCAGCCAGACTACGACGAGGAAGGCGCCGACCAATTCGCGACCTGCAGGCACCGGTGCTTCTACATCGACTTCTCGTCCCTGTGGTGCGCCGCCCCGCGGCGCATCGTGTTCCGCAACGCGCCCGTCATGTGGTTCGACGGGCCGGACGCGCCGCTGCTGTTCCCGAACGACATGGTCGCGGACGAGTGCGTCCTCGTCGTCAACTCATGCGCCCTGGACGCCGAATACATCAGGTCCAACCGTCCCTGGGAGGAACCCTTGAATGGCTTCTGTTCCGATGGGAAGGTGCACTGGGGCGTCCAGCCCGGGCCGCCGTGGCGTTGCCAACGCCTCACCATTGTCTTCTGGACTGGCTCGCCGGACGAGCCCTGGTTCCCGCCCTGCACGCACTATGCGGACGAGGATCCATGGGAGCTCGAGGAGCCCGGAGACTGCACGGCCCTGAACAGGATGTGGTTTGGGCTCGGCGAGGCCGCCCGCGCAGTCAAGAGGCTCACGTCCCTCGACGGGCTCAAGTGCATCTCCTTCGTGAACCTGGACGCCGCGCGCCGCGGCCGGGGCATCGATGGAGAGACGCAGCAGGACTTCGAGAGCGATGTCGCTACCCGCTTCGACGCGGCGTTCAAGAAGACGGGTTTCCTGGAGCTCAAGCCGCCCACGCTTGAGTTCCGCACTCTCGGTGAGTGGGTTGCAGAAGGCCACGCCGAGGACGTCTTCTCGCACAGGGAGATCGCCCCGTTTGTCGATGATGTGGCCCCTCAGGTGTGACCTTCAAGCTACCTTTGAGCTTGGGGGGATGGGGGCGCGCTAGCACCTACTTGCTGCGACGGCGACTTGCGATATCTGTCGATGCATGCATAACCTCGTGAATGATCACGAGCGCGATTCAATCCTATGCATCACTCGCTCCAATCGAGGAACGGCTTGAGCTCCTTGGCGGAGAGACGTCCTCAGTATGGCGCTCCTGGATCCAGCGAGGGGGCCCGGAGAGGAGAGGCGCCCTGAACACATCGAACATATAGCGACGGAGATCTTCCTACAGAGTCGTGCGAGGGGAGTTGTCAATAGGGTTTGTGTTCACAGGCGTGAGCGTCGAGCGTGAACGTCGAGCGTGAGCGTCGAGGCACCGTTCCGCTACTCTCGCACATGGCGCAGCACCTGCATGGCGCCCTGCCAGACCCTGCGCATCGCGGTGCAGATGTCCAGGTCACCACCGTTCCCGTACTGACTCAGCCCGCCCACGGTGGCAGGCTCAAAGGCTCAAAGGCGCATGAGCAGCCTTGTGACGAACTGGTGGGATCGACGATGATGAATGCATCACGGCTCATTCACAAAGAAACCCAGTGTAAGGAGTGTACTGTACTCGCGCTGGCGGATCTTGCGCGAACTGCTATTGGGAAATTCAAGGCGTGGACGTTCCTCTGAGCCTCAGGTCGAAAGGAAGGGCGCCAACTCCTCGGATGTAAACACGTCGTCTGCGTGGCCTTCCTCGATCCATTCCTGCATTGTGAGAAGACGAGGGGGGTCATAGATTGATTCAGGATTGTTGAACATCTCCGGGAAGCGAGCCTGAAGGTATGCCGCCACAGGCGGTACATCATGCGGAAGGGGAGTGGTGAGGGAGTCGGAGAGGTCGATGGTCGATTCGATGTTCACGAGGTTCACAGCTTCAGCGCAGTTGCAGAAGTCGCGGGCGTAGTGGATCATCCTCATCAATCCATGCCATATCTGGGCCATGGCGGTGCATGAGAGCATGTCGTTTTCATGCTCTAATCGCGGACCCATGCTGAAGTGCGAGCAGGGAGGCAGCCAGGCGGCGTCCGGGTCTCCTGTCCAGAAAACAATGGTGAGCTCCGCGGAGCCACCGGGTGGCAAGGGACCGAGACCCCACAAAATTGGAGTATCGTCTTCACCTTCTTCCACGCAGAAGCTGCTTGGAGGATTTGGCCAGAGGGCCCCCGAGTTAACAACGAATACACTGTGGTTGAGTACATGAAGATTGTGAGGGAAAGACAGCTCTTGGAAAGTCACGTCATACAGCATAACCGGGGCGTTGCGGACTACAACCTTTCGGAGGAAGGTCCATCCTCCATCCAGAATGGTGTGGTCAAGATAGCAACAACCACCCTTCCTTGACAGAACCGTATGGTCCCCCGGACCTGGGGCCGAGAACCGCAGAGCCTTGTAGACTTTCGAATCCTCATCATGCACGTCGTCAGAGACCTCGTGAAGTAGTGTGCTGAGATGACCTCTTTTTTCTCGCTCCTGATCAGCGGCACTGGGGCGGTCTCCGTCAGGACTGAGAAGCTCGACTAGCAAGGTCGGGGAGAGATCGGTTTCCGAAATTCCCCGTGACTGGGACCACCACCCTTCCAGCAAGCGGATGGCTGCCCTTGCAGCCTTCTTGTCCCACATCAGATCAAACATCACGCAGTCGGAAGGTTGGTGTGGTCGTATCTCCAACCTTTCAAGGTGACGCAAGATTTCCAGTACATCTTGGTCCCGGGCCGGCGTGATGCCCAGATCGGGGAGTGTCAAGAAGGGGAGGGGATCGAGAGCACGAGGGAAACGGACGCCGAGGCGCGTGAATACGCCGTGGCGGTATAAAAGGCGCTCTTGCTTCAATAAGTACGCGAACCGCTGGCTCACATGACGAAGAGCCTCGAGGGTTCTGCCGTCTAGCTGCTTGAAGACGTTCACGAGCAGTTCGTTCGGTAAATCCGTAATCGTGCGAGAACGCAGGGTAGTGGGAATGGACTGGGGGGCGACGTGGTGGTCTGACATTGGGTCTGGGAGTGAAAGCCGTCGTGATGGTGCTCTCGACTGCATGTTGAGTGTGCGAGATGAACTGGAAGCGAATGATGGTGAATAGCGCGAATGAGAAGGTAGACGGTCGAGTGAAAAAGTCAAGAGGAGATCCAACAGGAGCGTGCATGATGTCAGATTGGCCGCCCCTTGTCTGTTGCTCTGGGAACTGTCGTCATGGGGGCACACCACGGCCGAGCGTCCGGAATGCTGAGCCAGCCCGAATCGCAGCCATACGCAAGGAAGGTATTCATCTTCACCATATGGACAAAAGGGCAATGAGGATGACTAATGGACATGAGCTTGTTGAATGCAGCATCATGGGACGCTCAGCCACCCCCGGCCCCGAACGGCGCGAGCTCCTCTGGTGAGAAGACGTCATCCGCGTAGCCCTCCTGAATCCACTCTTGCATGGTGAAGAAGTAGAGTGGAGTGTAGCGGTCGGACGACTCGTCAAAGTGCCTGGGGGAGCGGCTTCGGAAGTACTCTTCCACAATTGACATGGCGGGTCGGTCTGATGTCGCCAGCGAGATGATTGCGTCGACGTTGACCAGCGTTATGTCGGAAGGGTGAGGTGCCGAATTCTGCCGCGCATCATGAACTATCCTAATCAAGCTGTCCCAGATCAGTTCCACGGCAGTGCAGGTGCGTGTGACACTGTCGGGCGTTTGACCTGACTCTGGAACGTCGTTGAAGTGAGTACATGGTGGTATCCAGCGAGCCTCGGGATCCCCGGTCCAGAACACGATCGTGATATCCACGTCTTTGGGAGGATATGGGCCGATTCCCCACTCAGGTGTGTTGAAGCCAGACTCCAGACAGCAATCGGTAGGGCTCCTCTTCCAGAGAGACGCCGAGTTGACAACAAGCACGTAATGTTCTCTGGGACAGAGGTCGCGAGGAAGGTAGAGCTCTTCGAAAGGCTGGTGGTGGTACGACAGGACGGGGGCGTTGCGAATCACGAGCTTGCTGAAGTACACGCGGAAGTGGTTGACGACGGGGTGGTCCATGTAGCAGCAGCCGACCTTGTCGAACTCGGGATTTCTTGTGTCATGAACAGCGGAGTACTGCAAGGCTCTGAAGGTCTCTGAATCTTGGTCCTCCACTTCGTCGGAAACGATGTGCAGGAGTGTGCTCAGCAGGCCGTAATCCTCCCGCCCTTGCTTCTCGGGAGAAGGGGCTGCAGGGTCCGGCGTGAGGAGCTCGACAACCAGTACTGGCAAGGCCCTGTCGTCGAACCCCGGCAGGTCGGCGGCCGCATCTAGCAATGTGTCCGCAGCTTGATTGGGCCACATGAGTTGAAACATGACGCACTCGTTCGGAGGATGCGGTCGCAGTTCCAGTCTTTGCAGATCGTAAAGGATCTTCAACCTGTCGGCCTTGCGCAGTGGGATGGCTCTCAGCTCTGGCAACCTGAGAAACGGTGTCGGTCGGCGGGTGCCGGGGAAGCGCAGACCCAGCCGAGAAAACCGTCCGTTGCGGTACAGCAGGCGTCCTTGCTTCAGCACGTTGGCGAAACGACGGTTCACACAGCGAAGACTCCGGAGGTCTTGACTACCGAGGTGCTCGAAGACAGCTTCCAGGAGTTCGTTCGGAAGGGCCGAAAGCGTGCCCATGACGTCTGTACTGGATGGGCACTTCTGAGGCGCAGGCGGAAGACCGAGGTGAAAGGGGCGGGGGAAAGGGCGGGGGAAGAAGCCCTGTGGATAGATAAGGGGGTGAGCCGATGAGGCGACCTTCTCACTGGCGCTCACGGCGGTCAGCTTCAAAGCAAAGTGCAAGTTGAGCGAGAGAAGGAGAGAGCAGTGTTAGAAGAGCTGTAACAACGTGTTCACAAGACAGACGTGGGTAAAGCTTCCGCTCCCGTCGCTGATCACGCCCATCGCCCCCTACGCCCCAATTGCAGAATGTCAACATCACAGTCGTCATTGCCCTTATGAACAGTCCGCGTTGGGATGTAGCACTCTCATCTTCGACCTTGCGTCTGAAAGCTGCAGCGTGCCCAGCCATCGGCTCTTCATAATGCAAACTCCTGTCCTAAGGTACGAACGGAGGTGACAATGTCTGAATGGGCGAATTTTGCCTCCATACAGGCTGGTTTGTGCAGGGCATAACCATCAGGTGTCTGAGCCTTCAATAAGCATGTTCGAGCGACATGGCACCTGCTTCTCCTTGGCTGCGGTTACTTGACTTTGAAGGGGGCGAGCTCTTCAGGTGAGAAGACGTCTTCCGCATGACCCTCCTGTATCCACTGTTGCATGGTGCGGAAGATAGGTGGGGAGCGGAGGCCGATGGCCTTGTTAAACATCTTCGGGAAGCGGCTTCGGAGATATGCCTCGACGAGGGACATGGCGGGGTTTTGGGGAGTCGCGAGAGACATGATAGCGTCGGTGTTGACAAGCGTGACCTCTCGGTCGAGGAACCGTCGATCTCGGCCGATATTAGCCATCATGCCTTCCCAGATTCTGTCCATGGCCGAGCACTTGTGGAAGAGGCTGTCGAGGGACTGGGTGGTGTCATTGAAGTGGGAGCATGGTGGTACCCAGCGGGATTGAGGACCGCCCGCCAAGAACACGATAGTAAGCTTGCCTGCATTAGGCGACCGCGGGCCGAGCCCATATCCGTAAAGTGGTGACTCTGGCGACTCTGGTGACCGGCCCAAGCAGCTTGCGCTTGGCTCGTCCTTCCACAGGTTGGCCGAATTGATAACGAGCACGCAGTGGCTTTCGGCGTCGACAAAGCGAGGCAAGATGAGTGCAAAGGGGTTGTGGTGGTACATCAGAACTGGGGCATTTCGTACCACAACTTTGCTGAACTTTACGCGTTTCTCGTTGACGACAGTGCTATCCATGTGACAGCATCCGGTCTTGTCTCTGTTCGGGAACGAAGAGGAGGCAACAGAGTACTGCAGAGCTCTGTGGCTCGCTGAATCCTCATTGCGCAATCCTTCCGGAAGATGGTGAAGGAGGGTACTCAGTAGGCTGGGGTCGTGACCACCTTGGACAACTTGCCGTTGGATTGCAGGAGTAGGGGTTAGAAGCTCAACGTACAGTACTGGAAGAACCCTCCTATCGCACGAAGCATCGTTTCGCAACTTCAACGCGGACTCCATTGCGGCCAGTGCTGTACTCTTGACCCACATGAGGTGGGACGTGACGCACTCATCGGGTGAATGTGGCCGAAGCTCGAGTCGTTGCAAGTTGTCGAGGATCCTCGCTCCCTCAGACACCTTGACTGCAGCTACCCCAAGTTCTGGCAGATCGAGAAAGGGCAAGGGGTTTGTCGCACAAGGGAAACGGAGGCCGAGTCGCGTGAACACTCCGAGACGGTAAAGCAGGCGTCCTTGCTGCAAAACAGAGGCGAATTGCTGGTTGATACTGCGCACCGTCTGGAGATCACGGACGCCGAGTTGCGAGAAGATGGCCACCAAAAGCTCGTTGGGTAGTGCCGAGATTGTCGCCATGTTTTCGTGGTAGGTCCGGGCGATTGAGCGAGAAGCGGGGACGGCGACGGAGACGGCCGCCGTTTGGATGATTAAGGGTGTGTGCCGGAGGTGACAGGGATTAAGTGATGTAGTAAAGCAAATAGAGCAAGACGAAGAGGACAATGAGGAAGAGAGACGCACGAGCGTCGACTTGTTTGGACCTCGGTGGCAAATCTCCTGATAGTGCCCTGGACCGATTAGGCCGGGCGGAAGCGGGATGCGCGCGTTGGTCTTGTGTCAGCATCATCTCACTCTGGAGCAGTTCAGAAGACGTACGACGAGCATGATGTCGCACTGCTCGGCCATCGGGTCGGAGTTGACGGCAGGGTTCACATCCTTCCGAAACTTGTCCGTCTGCCTGTTGAGCTGGGCGTAGGTGAGGCAGAAGAGCCAGGGGAACGATGGGGAAGCTTCCATGGCTTGTTGAGACGGAACGGTGACGAAGAAGCTGCGTGTCAGTAAGGCATGGACCGGATGTCTCACCCTTCTCCGTCGTCCCGGACAGACTGAAGGAGACGGGCGCCGGCCTCCACTCCCTGGTCCCAGTCCCTGCCGTCCATGGTGGGAGAGGGCGAACCAAGGCAGTACAGGTAGGCCTGTACGTCCGGTGGGTGCATGGCTGGGGGCAAATCTAGGTCAAACACGTAGTCGGAAGCCGTCGAGGAGCCCGTGAAGCTCTCACGCACGCCGTTCGCCGGGGGTTTGAGCTGGGAGGCCGCCATGTCGTGAGTGCTAATCGCCACTTGCGAAAGCGAGGAGAAGTAGGGAGCAGAGATACGGCCTTAATGAGGCAAGTGCGCGGTGTGTATCTGCGGCTGTGGTGACTGGTCAGCAAGCTAATTCCTGGTCGAGTCGAGCAGAAGGCGACTCGATCCTCACACGAGACCTGAGAGCCGCGGTTCTGAACCCCAGTCCATGCCTTGCCCGGACTGAGATCGGTCAAGGCTTGGAGATGCAGGATCTGGACGAGGACGACGAGCGGGACTACGAGCCAGCGCCGTAAAGCCATGCATGTAGTTGATACAGAATCTCCATGCATCATGGCACGTCGTGGGATGGACAGGATTGAGCTACCGACTCCGCCCTCCCTGCCGTCTTGACCATGGTTCACTCCCCAACTATTGGTCAGCTTACGATCACGGGTTGTCAGGAGGCTGGCGCAGGAACCGCCTGATCTCGTCGGGCTCGAGCACGTCGTCCGCCTGGCCGCTGTGAATCCACTGCTTCATCGTGTGGGCGACACACCGAGTGCGGCGCTTCGAGTCCGTTTCGGCAAGTCGTTCGTGGCAACGAGTTTCAAGGCTCGTTGCGTGCTCGCTTCCATGTCCTGGCCAAAACCCGTCGCCGTAAGCCGCAGCTACTGTACTCGGGGGCACACTGTCGGCGTTCACTAGCTTGACGTACTCCAGACATTCCCCCTGCTCCACGAGCGACACGATGTCGCTCCACAGCCGCCAGAGTGCCACGCATCCTCCCCTTGTGGCCAAGCGGAACAGGTGCCCACAGTTCGGCACCCAGGGTGTGGGCAGGTACGGTAGGACGTGGGGGGCCCGCGGCGCACCGGTCCAAAAGACAATCGTGAGTCGTGTTGCACCGGGCGGCGGGGTCGGTCGCAGACCATACGCTGGAAATTGGCCGTGAGCGCCTGCCTGGTTGCAGAACGGGCGGCCCTCCGGCCCACGGTCCGAGAGGATGGCAGAGTGCATGATGTACACGCACTCCTTCGGGTTGAAGTTCTGGTACCGCCTCTCCTCTTGTGGGGAGTACCACATACTCGGCGCGTTACGGTAGACTAATTTGCGCGGACGTGCGGCCCACAACAGTGTTGCTGAGAGGTAGAAGCACTGGGCGCGGCAGGAGGCGTGATCCGGCCGGTGCCGCTCGTCGGAGTTCGGAGAGTTGTAATCGTGCCGATCCAGGGCATGGTGGAAGTACGCTCCGGGCAGGTCGCCGTCGAGGTGGTCATGGTCTGCGCAGTGCGTCAGCTCCAGCAGCACGACGTTCAGCTTCTTGCCAAGTGCCGCGTGAGCGAGACCCCACTGCAGCTCGAACATCGTGCAGTCGTCAGGCGAGTGAGGGCGCAACTCGATCGTTCGTAGTTGGGAAAGAATGGCCTCCTTCCGTTTCTTGCTGACTGGTGTGATGCCGAGCTCGGGGAAGGATAGGAACGGTAGCACCTCGTCCGTGAATGGGAATCGTAAGCCGAGGCGTGTGAACTCAGCGTACCGGTAGAGGAGCGGTTGGACCAGCGCGCAGAACCCCCGGTCGACACAACGCAGGGCCCGCATGTCGTGTCTGGTCAGGCGGGCGAAGACATCGAGCCAGATTTCGAGAGGTAGCGAGCTAGAGCTGACGGCCATCGAGGTGTCGGTCAGGTCGTCGAGGGTCGACGATGGCGGCACTTCGTAGATTGTGAAGGAGAGTTGGACGAAAGGCACATGCACAACTCCAGCCGGTGGGCGTGTCTCTATTGTTGTCACTCGAAATGCAGAGATGCGGGCGCATCCTGCGCCCTCTGGTGCCGCAACTATGCCCCCCACCTGAGGACGAGCGCACTGCCCCTCGTATGCCTTGCGCCGCAACTCGGATCCCAGGCCTCCGACATTATCGGTTCGTACCACAGCTTCTGCCGTAGGTGCACTGTCTTCACCGCCCTCTGTACGCTGCTCAACGACCTTGCTCGGTGCCTCTCGGCGCCGTTCGGCGTCGGAGCGGCGCTGCGGGCCGAAGCGGATCCGGGCGCACCACCATCGTCGGTCTGATCGTATAACGGTTAGTACACAAGATTCTGATTAGCATTCTTCTAATCGTTCTTGTAATCTGGGTTCGATTCCCAGTCGGACCTTGGACCCTGCCTGAGTATAGGGAGCGAGGCTGCCCGGGGACTTGCAGTGCGAGGGGTGGGGGCGGAACGTACAAGAGGTACGGCCTCCTTTTGCTGTTTTGGCGGGGCTTTGGTTGAGACTAGGCGGGTCAAGTGCCCGGGAGGTCAGCATGCATTGAAAGATGACAGACAGCTTCAATGCTTTCGACATGCGAAGTGCTTAAGACTTTGCCACGGTATACCACAGGAGCGAACGGCCGCAGGAGGAAGGTCGGAGAGCTTGAGGAGCTTGGCGGTGTATGTGTCTGCTCGTGCAGGTCGTGGTTTTTGGTTTTAGCGTAGTATCGGCCACTATTCGTGGTTACTGCCGTGGGAGCTCAAGTGGAAGGGTGGAAGGGGAAGAAGCTAGACTGTTACCGTGCTCGGAGGTCCCGGAAAGCCCATGCTCTCGAGGAGCTCCGGAGGAACTTTGGTCCTCACCCCCATTCGACCAGTCAGAGCACCGATGATTGTGAGGTTGCCCACGTACATTGATCTGGCCTGCATGCTGACTGAGTATAGAGAAGCCCGTACCAAAGGCGCCATGTGCAAGCGGACACTTGGAGTGCCATGCAGCCACCACATACCGAGGGTGTGGGAACTGAGTGCTCATCGGCCGAAGTGATCGTGGTTGTGGCAGAATCGGCAATGTCATGCGGCGGCGGCGTCTCGAAACGCCGTGCGCGGGTGGTGGGCCCGAGTCATTCCCGGATTCATGCTTGAGACCCGTCATACGCACACTCAGAGTCATAAGTCGCCTGGACGTATTCCTGCAAGGCATGGAAGGACTGGCTGTCCTCGCTGAAGTCACCATTCACATCTTCGCCCATTGGCTCCAGAGCCCGGAGAACAGATCAAGCTTTGGTGATAGAGCCGCAACCAGTTAATGATGTTAGACCATTAATGATTCATTTCCAAAACTACACAATGTACTACAACTCTTTGGCCTAAGCCTGGGACATCATCTGAGGGTCCTTGCGGGGGTACGAGGAGGTGGACGACGAGTCGTCCATGATGATGCGCTGCTTGTTCTTGTTCTTGAGGCGGAAGCCGAGAGCGAACAGGAGGCCGGCGAGGAGGAGGAAGACGCCGACGGTGACACCGGCACCGACGCCACCAGCCTCGGTGGGCGAGAGGCCAGAGGACTGGGTGGAGACCGAGGCGCTCTTCTTGCCGTTCTGGGAGAAGTCGGACGAGAGGGTGACGTTCATAGTCTCGTCGGGCTGGGCGATGCGCTGCTCGCCGACGTTGACACAGACGTCGGCGCCGACGCTCTTGTCGTCGGTGAGCTTGACGTCCGAGCAGAGGTACTGCCAGCGCTTGTCGAGGCCCTTCTTGGGCGGTCCGTCGGCCTGGTACATGACCATGATGGTCGCGACGTCGCCGGCCTTGAAGCCGAGCGAGGCGAAGTCGGGGCCGTCGGCGCAGGTGTGGCCCATAGCGGCGTCGATGATGGTGGGGTCGCCGTAGGTCTGGAACTCGTGGGGCTCCTTCGAGACATCACCAGTCCAGAGGAAGTTGATGTTGTCGACCGCCTTGCGCTGCGAGAGGAAGATCTTTCCGCCAGTCAGGGGGAACTCCGTGCGCTCGCCGAGCGAGGAGCCGGAGCAGGGACCCTTGAAGGTGTTCTCGAAGTCGGTGTTGGTACGGATGGGAGGGTACTCGATCTCGACAGAGGGGCCGGGCTTAATCTGGACATGGCCGGAGGGGAGGGAGACGGCGGACGCGGTCGCGTCGGCGCGGGGAAGGAGAATGACAGGCGACATTGTCGTTTTGGGGTTCGTTGAGTCGCTGCTTTGGTGGGAGGTTGGGTTTGGATGGGAACTGAGCAACGCACTCCGCGCTATATACCCATAAACTATGGTGAGCCTATTCTCCCAGTCGGTCCCGTTACCGACAGTTCATGCATGTTCTGCTGACTGCCATTCCGCTCCCAGCGGACGGCATGCACAGTGGTAATGTTCTTCGGCCGCTATCGTGGTTCCTGATTGGCGGATGAGCTGTCGTCGGCTTATCAGATACGCTTGGCCAAGATGCCGAGTGCTTGGCGGCAGAGCCATCCCACCCCCGTTCCATTTACGCTTCGGGCCCGATCATCACCAGACGTCACCGTTGGCTGCGCGTCCTCGCTGTCATGTGCCGCGTCTCAACGCCTCCCTTCTGCATCCGTCGGAGCCCGCCGCGCAGCCCTCAGCCAGAGGAGGAGGCGCAGCAATCCAGGAATGTCCTGACTCCTAGCATGCCTTCAGCCGTGCTAAGGCTCGAGATTGAGAATGATGACTTAAGCTCGCCTCGTCTCGGAGTCTGCCGAAGGGAAGCTATCAGCCTGGTCTGACCCTCCTCGGTGGAGCGAATTATGTCTAGTGCGTGAAGTGCTGACGCCTTCGCAGTGCTGTTGCCCAGATTGGCCAGCGCCCGTCACCAACCTTCTCTAATCGAGACGTCACTGACTTCCCGACCTTCCTGGCCGGTTGAGTTCAGTCACAATACCAGAAAAGTGCTTTACGTCGGCGTCGTGAGTGATTCGCGCCCTTGAGTTCACGCGATCTATGGTGTGGCCGGATGAGGAGTCACCACGTGTCGCATTGTGGACCATGCTCTGCAATGCAATGTGGTACCAGATAATCAGCAGAGTCTGTTTCCAGCGGCCGGGCACATCGAGTCACGGTCGCATTCGGCTGATGTTTGACATGGGACAAAAAGTGGCCAGTTACCCGATTGGACTCGCGTGATTTATGAGCGCCATGTTCACCAGGGTCAACGTCACGACCCGAGTCTCGGCGTGGACAAGCATGTACCGACGCCTGCTCTGCTCAGTCAGCAGCCGTCACGATCAGGGACCGAAGGCTTCGGCGTGGCCCACGCGAGCATTCGGGCCCGTCACTTTATCAGATAAAGGGCAGGGGCATCGGCGATATCGAGACGCCGATGATGTGGTTGACCGTCTTCTGCGAAGGGCCGGCGCCTGCTCCGTGCGGGATTCCACGAGCTGCGCTTGAACGCCGCCCCGAAAACGGCGTCGTCGGCCTAGATGCGCAGCTCATCGCTCATTGGTCCAATCTCCACGGCCATGCTCGGTCCCACCAGAACATGAACATGGACGCCGCACCTCTCCCAGGTGTCGGCCTCCGCGCGAGAGGTCGCTTGTCTCATACATCTCCGTGCACTCCGACGCTCGACGGCCGTGAAGAACGTCTCTGACATCCACTCATCTGGTGCTAACGGCGCGTGTTACGTCCGCCCCACTAACGAGGCAGCTGCCCGAATTCTTCGTCCCGATCTCCTCCGAGGTCACTTGCATTCGCGAATGCTCAATGCTCGGAGTTCGACCACGTCCCGCGGCCGCGTGGAGCGGCACACACCATCTGCACAGCCTGAGATTCTGCATCTAAGACTTCGGCTGTCATGTGCGCGATGCGCTTCAGCGGATGTGTATAGTTTGCTTCCAGTATATCCAAGAGGCACGGTCGTATGATTATTCGACCCTCTCCGTCGCACGCATAATGCAAGTGATAAGGGAGGCAACTCCAGCTCACACAGGATGAACAAACCCTGGCTGACGCTGTTCGACGACGCTGCTGCAGCCGAATGCGCTGCACACCGGTAGTCTGCCAGGCCTCCCCCTCCGCCAATGGATGATATCGTTCCCCGTTCACTGCTGGCTGCGGCCGAAGCGCTGACCAGCCCCTTCAGAGCGCTGGGATGCCAGAGAACTCCAACTAGTCTCACTGACGCAGGAGCAGCGTACACACCACCGAAATTAGCACAAACAGGTGGTTTCGAACAACCGTGCGCGGAAAGTTTCGAGCACTCTTCTCGTCGGGGTGTTGTAACTATGTGCTGCGGCCGAAGTGATAAGCCGATCACCCGACGTTCCTCGGAGCTGACGTGCAAGAAGATGAGTGCATGTCTAAGATTAGAAACATCCACAACTTGGGCTCGTATCGGTGGCCGTTCGTACGCCTCATTCCTTCGGTTCGGAAAACGAGCCGGTCGCTGACTTGGCTCCGGCGGAGCCGGGCGCGAAAAAGATTGGACGACGAATCAACTGCTGGTCAACGCATGAGGGGGAGAGTAGAGGCGGCGAAGCCAGCTATTGTCCGCCGTGTTCAAGGAAGCAACACTTGAAGGCACCCCCACCTCAGGCGGCTGCCTCCCTCAACGACCCATGATCATAACTTTAGAACCTCGATTCGTACAACTCTACAACTTCACTATGTGAAAGCTAAAAGACCTCTTGGCCTTGCACGTGTGTTTGAAGCTTTCCCGACTCCAGCTGTGCCCTCGGCGTCGGCGTCGGCGCCGGCGCTGCGCCCGCCGAGTTTCCGCAGCACCCGTCCTGCTCGTCGGTCTGATCGTATAACGGTTAGTACACAAGATTCTGATTCTTGTAATCTGGGTTCGATTCCCAGTCGGACCTTGTCTTGACGCCTGCTCGCCGCTGCGAGGAGCGGCGGCGTCGGCGGTTGGGGTTGGGCGTTGCTCGCACTGGGGTAACCCTTTTTCCAGGAATTTTGGTGAATTTCGGGCCTTCCCGTATGCGACACGCTCTTCTCAGAGCCTACGTCTGAGGAAACGAGGCAGCGGCTTCTAGAGTGGTCTGTTCTGAGGGACAGGCTGTCATGCATGTCTGCTGGGTGGACGAGGTATTGGCGAGGAGAAGAAGAAGTCCCCCCCTGCAGGACCACACAGTACCCTTCGGGCCGCAGTTTCGTCTGTCCAAGCCAGTCCAGCAGTCTTTTTCCATTGTCATAGCAACGGATGACGGCAAACAACCTGGGATGGCTCCTCCAGGATGAGAACTCTCACTTCTCCTGTTGGGAACTAGAAAACCGCTGCACAAAAGGAATCGATTGGCTATTAGGACAGGACAGCGTAATATCCCAACACTCCCCTCGCTAGAGTGCTCCTAATAGGTGAACCGCCCAATTACAGCTTGCCTTTTGTGTTTACAGCTTTGATGCGTGGGGTCCCAATCCGCTCCCCTGACGCTGAGCCAGGGTCGAACGCCGGTTCTCAGGGTTCAGACAGATGTGACTCTTAATC